>JANRMT010062796.1:25384840-25450826 GCA_026402145.1 Polypterus bichir lapradei
CTATCTATCTATCTATCTATCTATCTATCTATCTATCTATCTATCTATGTAGTATACGTATGGCACCTTTAATATCTGTCATCCATATTTGTATGATGCTTGTAAAATGTACAAACTCCAAATAGTGTGAAAATGCTATTTATGTTCATTTTAAATATTATGCTTTCCAGTTATTTATTTATTTTGGACTATAAAGTACTAATACTCAAACAATGCATGTTTTTATGACAACAAAAACACTTACTGAAGCTATAATCATAAAATGACAAGCTAATTATGCCTACAGACTGAAAGACAATTATGCACTGTAATTATTATTATGTTTTGGAGTTGTCTGGAAATTAAACACATAAAATGAAAAAAAAATCAATTACTTCACAATATGCAAAGCTTTTAGAATCAGGGTTAAACATTTGTTAAAAAAACACATACACACTACACTGGTTTTGCTAGTAAAATAAAAATTGCTGAAGATTTTCCATCTGAGATCACTAATTGTGAAATTCTTGCAGTATCTGTGGACAATTCTCCATAGATGAATGCTCAAAATATACTGTACAGTATATGGTCCTGCCTGCAATAAAGAGGTAAACTTTTTGCTTAGGCTGGTACAAATTTAGTTCCCACAATCTATGTTGATAGTAGTCCATATTTAACAAAGATGAATGTAGGGCTGTTTCTTCCTTTTCAGATATCAGACATGGGGCTGGGTAGCAAAACGTTCATTCCATTTTACAGAAAATAATGAAACTGACTACATTGGTCATTTCCTTTTTGGTAAAATTCATCCACCATACTTTCAATTGAAAGGGAATTATAGGCTTGAAATATCTCAGTGTTTTTGATTAGCTTTGGTTTGTGCTGTTCATGGGAAACACTTTGTTTTTCATATCAGTGACCAATATGCCAATTTAAATGTCTGAATAACTCATGAGGAAATAGCAATGTAATGATAATAATAATTCCTTACATGTGTATAGTTCTTTTCTCACTACTCAAAGCACTTCAGTGAGTAGGCAACCACGTCAACCACCAGTAATGTGTAGCTTCCACTGGATGATGCAATCACAGGCATTTTTGCCACAGAACACTCACCACTCATTAGCTGTTAGGGTCGTGAAGTGTTGAGAGAGATAGCCAATTAGAGGCAGGAAATGGTTAGGAAGGCAGAAGGATTAGACCGTGGTTGGCAATTTAGCTTCGACATCGGGATACACCCTACTCTTTACAAAGGAAGAGCAGGGATCTTTTCTAACCACAGAGAATCAGGACCTCAGTTTTACATCTCATCTGAAGGACTGCATCATTTTTTACAGCACAGTGTCCCCAAAAACCAAACTAATTGTATATAGCTATGCTGCTAGGTATTTTGTTCCAGTGGGTTTCAAAACAAGAAACTGCACTTGTATAATTAAAATTAGGCTGTACTATATGATTCAAAAGGATAAGCCACCTTCCTAGGTTGAAGATGTTTTGCATACAGCACAGCTTTTGTACTTATGCAAGCAGCCAGTCAGTCAGACAGATGTCATAATAATTACTGCAAGATTTTTATCTACTGTTATGACTTCCACCTCTATCTTTTAATAATAACATTGAAAGTCTCACACTGTAATGCACCAGAATAAATCACTGTAGCGCATTAACAACTTGCAACAAGATGTACGGCAGCAAATTGTTTAAAACATTACCACATTAGACTTTAATTATTGAGTAATTATGCATTAATTACTAAGATGGTGTCATGGCCGTTAATGGGATTGGAAAGACAATTAAACTGGAGATTACAGCTTTAAAATCGAGAGGAATTGACTGGCCTCATATGGAATTCTGGGCAGATTTTCTTTTCTGACACCTGTGGATTGTTCCAAGTAATGGTCCAGTCGCAAGTCTTCTGTGCTTCGAGGTCTGAAACAAGTGCTGTGTAACTTTAAAAAGGCCTTTCTGCCCTCTTCCACAGCTAATTGTATTTTGTTTTTACAGACGGTCTTGTGTCTGAATTATTACAATGGGCCTAGTTACAAAGTTATGTGTGAAAATTCTTTCTAATCTTATGCATAGTATTCAGTTTGCACTATTGCAATTGTGAGAGCATTAAAGTTCTTCAACTGAAATGTTTTCATTATGCAGAGAGTTGTCAGCAGGTAACAGCATATCTGTTTGTCAGGGGAATGCCAGCAAAAGTCTGTGATAACACCATAATCTTCACATTTACACACCATGAGATTAGTTACGTTGCACGTGTCATTATAGTTTGAAGGAAATTTTCTCCCTAAACTACTTCCTCAGCTTGACTACCTAATTTTATTGTACTTTATATTGCTAGTACTTCTACAATGATAAAAATGTAGAGAAAAAGGAATGTACCGTCTATAAATGGTATTTCTATTTCATTGCCCATTCTGAGGCTCAGTGGTGTAAGTGGTGGTAGCTATTCTACCTTTTCAAAATGATGATGTCATTTTTATTTTATTGAATTTATTAAAATCAAATAGCATTCCATACAAGCAAGTCAAGTTTTACATAACTAGGTTTGAAACAAATCAGCCCCCACCCCTGTGTTAGATTTTGTTGCCCCTGTGGCACGAGACCTATCCAGGTCTGGATTTAAAACACAATTAAAGTGTGTTATGTATATTATAATTTTATGAGTGTTCACATTGGGAAAGGATGTAAATACGTTTTGGATGAAATCCCTATCATCCACATTCGGTGCGTAGACATTTATCAAGATCACTTTACAATTAAATAAATTGCCCATGATGATCACATATGTCCCTTAAGGATCAGATAATACATCTGCTGATACTATAAATGAGACTGTTCTATCTATAAGAATTCCCACACCTCTAGTTTTCTTTGTAAAGCTGGAATGGACTATTTGGCCAGTCCAGTCTCTTTGCAGCTGAAACTGATCCTTGCATTTAGACATGTTAGGTGAGAGAATATTTTCTTTCTCTTTAATTCGCGATTGAGATCTTTAACATTCCAGCTCACAAAGTTAACTGTTTGGTCATGGAGACATTGCTTCTGAACTTTTGCTGTCATTTTGTAGTCTTAATTTAAGATAAGACAGCTTTGACCTTAATTTCCAATTTTCCTAGGAATTATTACCATGAAGCCTATTGTTGTGTTGGCGCTTATAATTATGAGGATTAAAAGGATAGATTAGAAATAGCTTGCTGTCTTTCTCTCCCCCCCAGTCCTCCTCCTCCCCATTTTGCATCCCCACGTGAGGCAAGACCACACTTCAGAAAATCCCAGTACTCTGACATACCTAGAGACACAACACGTCCAAAATAAAACAAGCCCCTCAACAGTGGCATATAAGGATTAAAATAGAGATATGAAATTACATTTTTTCAAGATATCACTAGTAAGATATCGCACATTGATTAGCACACTATGTACAAGTGACAGCGATAACTGTATAAACCTATAAGCACCCAATGTTCAGCAGCCCTTTCATAACCACAGCTCAGCAATAAGGTTTCATGCTAGTTAGGCTGGCAATAATCGTCTCCCAAACACTTAAAGGTTGCAACCTAATGTCTACTTAGAGTGGGCCTGTATCTCCCATAGAACTCAGCCTAGTTCGTCTTTAAAGGTCTTAACCAAGGAGCTTAACCAGAAATGGTTGTGTTTAGTTATATTTCTTTAGTAAATGTTAGGTGGACTTGCCCTTCAGTCTCTCCTCTGGCACCTTACAGTCTTGCTAGTTTCTGTATGAAGCAGGAGCAAAGTAGTCAAGTAAGTTCTTGAAGCACACAGAAAATTTGGGCACTCACATATGGTCACATCAGGCTATTTCAGAATAATCAACGAGTCACCCTTGTGTGTTTTAGTGGGAAACAAAAACTCACATATACATGCGCAAAATATGGAAATTCCACACAGAGAATACCTGGACAGAGAATTTAAACACAGGCTATGCCCCAACCACCCTCTTGGCAACATAAAAACAAGACACTATAGCTGAATTCACAGTTTTGAAAAAAGAATAAAGTTGATTTGTCACCCACTGTAACTGAAGACATTTTGCTCATTAGAAGTATACTTTGCCTTAAGACTAGACATTACCACATGCTGACCATCACACCTCCAAAAATAAATCACAGCTTTTTATTTACATTTGCAGTCTATGCATCTTTTAAGAATGTTTCCCTAAATGGCTAAATAACTTTTTCATATGTTTACCACTGAAGGTATATTTCGGAAGGGTGTTGTAAGGTAACTTGTTCATCCTTTCAACTTTTCAAATTAAGATTCAAGAAATGACATTCTGTGTTTAGAGGAAATAATGAGTACAAGTATGCAATTATTGCAAATCATTGCATTTTTGGATTAATTTATGAGAACATTGCATAGTGCTGATGCTTTTATCTAGCTCAAAAAAATGCAGTAGATTTAGTAAGAAAATTTCTTCATTGTAGTGAAGGCACTCAGCGTGGCAGATGCCAGATTGCTATATATCATACTAGAAAGAAACATACAGTAATTACAGATACTTAATGTTCACATTATTTCATCTTTTAGAGGTGCATCCAACTGACAGAAATCTTATTGTTGCAAAGGTTATGGACCTTACATAGATTCCTACATTGGCTGTAGCTTTCCTGTGACCTTGGCAAACTCAGTACCTCCATAAATAAAAAGCTTTTAAGCACTCATTGAAATGAAAGCAGACATTGCTGTCAGAGGACAAACCCATTTCTTCTGCTTAGCTGGAGATAAGGAGGCATTCTCTGTTCAGTGGAGGATGGGCATCTCGGGAGTAGTGTAATAAAAGATTACTCCATGAAGCGCTCCTTATGCTGAAAAATATAAAAATGTATCAGTTCAATCAAAATGGATGAACAGGGCTTTGAAGAGCAAGGATAACCACCGATCTAATGTAGACCTTACCAGCTGATCATATCAAGCCCTATTTAACTTTTTGCCTTCATGAGGAGGTCATATTGTAACAGGTGTGCAATAAACGCCAACTGTTGATCAACACAATTTTTTATTCTTCAGATGAAGAAGCAAAGCATAGAACAGGAGTGGATTTTTCAAATGTTGTTGAAGAGTGCATGCAGTAAAATTATGCTTGTGCATTAATAAACATAGAGTTGGAATATAAGGTGGTTTAAAAAGAACTTGACACTGTCAAAAATGTATTAGTCTGTAATTAAGCGTCATATGAACATGTAGCCCAAACCAGTTTCTGAAGAGGCTCTCACAAATGCTCAATATGCGCCCCTTGGGTCACACTACACATGTCCTGTAGTCTAATTCATCCCAGCCTCTTTGAATGATGGTTGACACAGCAACAGTGATGCATTCCTTCATTTCATATCTTTACAAAACTTAAAGGTAACTTTACAATTTGGTGCATAATAATGTACATATTACACATACAGGTATTTCTTAAGTAATAAATTTTTAAAATGTTTCATTCTTTTTTGAGTTACCCTGTATATACTGAACAATTTAAATAATTCCAGTAATGATCTTCTGTTCAGCAACGCTTTATACAGTAAATAAAAAGCTGTTTAGATGAAATAAGGTAGAGATTCATTGTGTAACATGAGAAACCCAAAAATATCATCTGGTTTTATTCTTTTTCATCTGTTTCTTTGATATTTTTAGCTAGAATTTCTTTTAGCATAAGTTCAGTTACATTTTAACTAAAGATGTTGACCTCTCTATTTTTGTTTTTTAAATTAGATATTGTGCATTTACGTGCACAGATGTTTTTATGGCTATCTGCTTTTGTTTTGCTTTATTATAGTTATAAATCTCTGTATAAGAATAATTTAACGTAAACCACTGTTTTTCCATCTACTTTCTGATCTCTTTTTATCTAGACTGTAGGGTCGTGGGGTGGTTGGAGCTTATCCAGAGAGCATCATGTACAGTCAAACATAAAAACCACTTCTGGGCAGGGCACAAGTCCATCTCCGAGCCTGCTCACACTCAGATCCTCAGTTAGCCAGTTCAGAGTGATCAGTTAACCTAACAGACATGTCTTTAATATTTGGGAAGTACCTAGAGCACAGCAAAAATAGTCACTTAGAAAGACACTGATCTGGTTGTGGTTCACATCCAGTTACCTTAAACTGTGTGACAGAAAGACTGATTATGTAAATCCCCATGGAAAATCCACTACTTATAAGTGCAGTATTTTGCTATATGAAAAATGCTAAAACACAACTCTGTTTGTAGATTCATTGGTAATCTAAAGTGTGCTACCTGCCTAGTCCTAAACATGAGCCAGATAACAGCAAAAGGCTTTACAGCAGGAATGGTGGTGCAAGTTGGCAGCAGGCAGTGTTAACGCAGGTGACACCATCCCTTTTATCACAATGATACTGCAGTCTGAGTTGACAGTGCATTGGTAAGGGGATAATTAAGTGGGAAAATGCATTCTTCATCACTCCTTTATTCCTATTCTTCTCATCTTTGATGGTGTTTCACTGTACAATGACCATTAGTAAGTGAGGTGATTTGCAAGACTTAGTGCTGAAAACCGTAACGACTACTTGAAAACATTGATTTACAGTACATTGAAAACATTAGATAAAAGTTCAGTTTTTGAAAACCTCAGGTTTTTTATCCATTTTGTAAAGTGGACGGCGAACAACTTAACTTGCCCAACAAACTCAAGTGCACTTTCTCAGTCATTAAGGTTTGCATCATACAAAACAAATCATATTTAGTAGAAGGACATCTTAAGAAATATGTGATGTAAAGGGCTTTATAGTGGTGCAGAGGTAAGCACTGCTGCTTCCCACCTCCAGGACACTGGATTCAAATTCTGGTCTGTGTGGAGTTTTCACATGTTGTGTGTTTGTGACTAAGGGTGTGGAAGATCTCCTGGTACATAATAAGGTAATTGGTGACTCTAAACTGGCCCGATATGAGCTATATAAGTGTGTAAGTGTGTCAAATGGTGTATACTGGATTGTTTGATACAATAAGTTGAGTGTATGACTCCCTATGGCCCTGAAATTAAACATGCAAATTCAGGCAATGGCAAGTACAGCTTGGGTGATGGTAGTCAACAGTCACTAACAACTAGCAATGGGAATGGCACAACAATGACCATTTGTGGTGTATTTTGACAGCTGAGTAAAGTGAAGGATGAGAGCATGTGTAGCAAGGTTCAGATGGTGTGAGGCTGCTGCAAAGCAAAGACAACCTTGCAGTCAGAGGGCCAGCTAGTTACTTGAGATAATGAAGTTCTCCTTTGGCTTGGCTGACTAAGACGGTTGCTCTCCATGCAAAACGTGAAACACAGTTTGCTTCCTGGGAGTCCAGTGGGGCTGACCTGTGTGGGCAGCAATGCTTAAGTAAATAGAATCAGATTATGCACAGTGCTCTGCACAGCTGGCACTGGAACTGGGATAAATCAATGCCTTTGGGCACACAGCATCTTTGTTCAGCCATTGAGGAGGTGGAGTGCAAGGAAGCTATTCTTTTTAAATGGCAAGAGAGTAATTGAAATGGGTAAACATCATGGCTGATCTTTGAACACAAGCTCTGTCCACCCTACTCGTCTGTGAGATATAGATAGGCTCTTTTCCACTCCATTTAGATGTAACCTTTAGAAAACACATTGTTATAAATTTAGTTGAGACTTTTAAATTAATTTGCACATTATTAACTTAAATACATTAACCAGAAAAGTGATATCTAATACAAATGTTGTAGAATGCCGGTTTACAATATTTATAGTCTCTCCTTTAAAACAAAATGTTCAGCTCTGTCAGTAAAGTGGGATTGTAAAGTATCAATCTGAGTAGAATCAAGAATGTGAAGTATAACAGAAATAATTATAATTAGGAGCCTGGGTTTGAATCTCAGCACTGTCAATGGTTCAGTGAATTTGCACATTCTCCACAGAGTATCTCCATATGTCTAATCTCCATATCTGTAATTTTTCCTTTCACTCAGTCATTTCTTTTTAAGAGTGAACATTGTGTGAGTTTTCCATGTAATGGACTCACACTCCATCTAGGGCAGAGTCAAGCCTTGCCAACTATGTTGTGAGGATAGGTGGCAGCTGCGTGATTTACATATACATGTTCATAAGTAGTAGTTGAAGTGGTTCCCTACTCACTGAAGCTCTATGAAAAGTGAGAAAAGAGCTATATAAATGTAAAGAATTATTATTATTATTATCATTAAGTGAATAGATGGATAGATGGATGTGATTGATGAATGGATTACAATCAGATTAATTTATATTAAAGTAAAATATAACTTTATTAATGACATGGAGAATGAAATATGAGACGCCTGACATTATTACTGGCTGGTTTTTTTTTCAGAAGTTTAGCACAACATTTACTTTATGTCCATTTTCAAATTAATTGATCTCAGACGTTGTTTCTACTTTAAGTTGAGGGCTGAATTGCAAATTTTGAGAGGACAACAAAAAATAATTTAATAAAATTACAATTTATTTTAAATATTTCAAGTTGAAAAAAAATCTTTTTTTGGTTTTTGGTTGAGTCTTACTGAAGTTGCCTACTCCAGCTGTAAACAGTATAATAAATGATTGCACTGTATTTCTAAATTATAGGAATTCCCAAATTGATACGGTATAAAGTTTAAAAGACATTGAAACATCTTTCATTCTAGCAACAGCGCCCATGTTTTTTGCAGGGGGTGCATACTCTCTAAAAGATAGCTTCTTTAATCTCATGGCCTAATTCTAGCCCCCAAACACCTACACACACTTGGAAACAAACAGTGATGGACAAAACAATTGTATATTAGAGTAAATTTTCATTTAGCTTTGCTTTTAATGCCAGTTTAACATGGAACATGCAAGCAGCCATAGAGCACATCAAGGGACATAAACGAACCCGGGTCTCCTAACGCGAGGCAGCAGGGCTACCACTGCGCCACCGTGCCGCCCGTATGCCTAATCATTGAAGTCTAAATCAGAGTGACATATTTTTTATATTTGCTGCACACTGTAACTCCATGTGTCTGATTTGAGTTATGCTATTTGTCTTTTGTGGATTCAGAGAGCACTCCATGTGCAATATTTTCTCATCCAGAGTGATTAATTGGACGCGGGGACTTTTTAAAGTAACCTTACTCTTCCCATTAAAAATTCAGTTGTGTTTCTCTTTTCTTTAAATTATCAGAAAACCTTAAAATTACCTAGTTTTTCGTCAAATGTTAAGAGAGGTGTAATTGGGTACACAGTAAACTGTATATGTTCATTGGAAAACACACCATGCTTTGCTGGTAATCACTTTAATAGAGGGAATAAAAAAATCAGATAATTTTAAAACCAAATACACTCAATAGAAGATATGCAGAACATGCACAACAACTGATTAACTTTAAACATTGTGCAGAAGAAACATTTACAAGCTGCCAATCATTTGATTAGTGTACCTGCACAACAGGGAATAATGTGAATGAAGCATATTTAGCTATTGGTGACAATCTGGAAATGGAGCACAAACAACTTTAAATAAGTGAATCCTCAGCACGATGAGGCCAGTGATGTTTAAATGTAGTGCATATACCATTAATAATAATTGGACTACACTACATGCATGACAGGTAAGCATTTGCATTTAAACATTTCCATTTAAGAAATCATAAGAACATACAAAATATAAACAAGTGACTTTTCCATTACACTGACTACCTAGCACTCACATAAACAAAGGGTTGTGTGAATCAAAAAGCGCGCAAAGTTTAGGGTGCTGGCTTTAACAAATCTTTGTTATTGTACTTTCCTTTATAAAGTTTTCTTTTTTATTAATGTAAAAAATAAATAGAATAAAACAATGAGCCACTACATTATTTTGTTTTTACATTATGTGAATGTTCCATCACCTACAATATTCAAAAGTACTGTCATAATTACCTCCTATTGATTGTTCCAGAATAAGATTTTTTTAATGCCTGCTGTTTCATGAAAGCTGAGATGCTTTCTAATTTCTAATGTAAAATTCTCTCTCTTGTATTTGGTGCAGTTAGGTCTTAAATATGCCTTGAAAAAGATGCTTTGCCCTATGACTAGTTGGAATATCCCTTATCACCTCTTAGAAATATCACAAGCTCCAGCCCCCATGACCCTGCTCTGGATTAAAGGGGTCTAGAAAATGGTATGGCATGGTAGAATTGAGTGAATAACTACAATAAAATAGTAATACTCTGAACGTAACTGCACAAAGGTAGTGATCACCAGTCTTTTCTTTAAACATTTTACCAATAAATCACTCACTCTCAACTCTAACTCATACAGTTTAGCCTTGGCTCAGAATGATTTTCTGATTTAAAGCTATCAAAGGAAACCCCTCTTAGGTATATGCTCACATCTGCCATTTTATTGTTGATTACATCAGTGAAGGAGGCAGATACCCAGAAAACCCGAACTACGCTGCATTCTAAGTGGTCCCCAGTTGTCTGTGTACCCCAATTCAGTTAAAATATGATTTAGAAAGGAATATGTGCTGTTTGTATATTCTTTGAAACATATTTCTTTTTGTTATATTGACATAGAAGACCTTAAATGATTCAAGGGACATAGTAATTGTTAACTGTATCTGTTGGATTCAATGATGTTGGCCCTAGTCTGTCTTCATTGTTAATTAGTTGTTTTTTAAATATAGAGAAAGTATAATTTTGCTATCATAACAATATATCTGCTTTAAGAAAAACACACAGTCTTGGGTGATATTGATAATAAGAGCAGGTGAGAGTCAGATCATAAAATAATAAAGAAGTGTAAAGTAATAGGTCCCCGTCATCATTTTTCTTTTTCCTCATGAAGGTCACTGTAGTAACATACTGATTTAGGCTGACAAGGTCAAACCCAGATGTTCTCATCATAGAGATAATCCCTCTAGCATGTCCTGGGTATAACCTTCTGTCTTCTCCCAGATGGCTGTGCCTTATTTACTTCCCGAGGGAGATGTTTAAGGTGCACCCTAACTACATGTACAAACCAACTCAGCTGGCTCTTCTCTATCTGGAGGTTCAATGGTTGTACTACATGGTTCTTCTGTATTAACAATCTTCTTACTTTGTAATGATGAATTGCATCCTGCAGGGGGCAGACTCTGCTGGGAATGTTTGTTGGAGGCTGCAGCTTTTACTAAACCAAAAGTCTCTCTGTCTCTATCTCTGTCTCTGATTCTCTCTCTCTTTGTCTCACTGTCTCTCTGTGTATATATATATATGTATATTTTTTTAATATAATATAAAATATAATATCTTTCTGCAGTGCTATGGTGGTGATTCTAAGATGAAGAAAGAAAAAATAGCGCTAAATAAAAAATATAATTAGCTTCTGTTTAATATTGGCTAGACACACACAATAATACAATATTTAAAGGAGAGCTACTGGCAAAAGCGTGGTGCAGTTGTGTGGTTCCTGCAGTTGGCTCTGGCCTGGTTCAACAGAGAGAGTGTGGTAGGCATGTTTCCTAAGTTAGGGCAGAAGTGATGTCTTTCGTCTGTCTGTAGGTGAGCTCTAATGTTCAGTGTAGTTGCCTTTATACTATTTTCAGGTTCCAAAATAAGAACATACATTTGCTAAACATGGTATTCATTCACAGGGACACTCTAAATAGCAGACAGAGGCCCCTGACCACATATTGGTCATCACCCAACAGAGAGCACATCAGCACTATTGTTGCTTGCTCTTGTCTCTTTCCACCACCCAGTCAGGTTGCTTACATGGCTGTAGTGCTTTTCCATCTCAGCTGCTTTGCATGCCTTCAGCTGTATTTATTTATGACCTCATTTACCCATTTTAAATAAAATAATTTTTATGGAATAAATGTCACAGATCACAGCAGCACACTTCAAACATTTGGCCACATGAACTCAGTGTGCTTGAGATCTTATGTTTTCAATTGCTGCTCAGAGGTTGTGATCATAGGTGAGCATGGGAATGTAGAGTAATAGGTAAGTCAACAACTTCATTTGTGAGCTTATCTCCCATTCATCACCCTTGTCTTCTACAATTTTCATAAAACTGACGCCAGTGTTCAAGTTGTTGGTCAGTCTTGTGATCACTTCTATTGTCTGTTTTAAATAAACTCCTCCAAGGTACCTGACCTCTTCCACATGGGACAACTGCCAACCACTTGTCCATAGGAAGCAACCCACTCATTTCTAGAAAGGTAACATGAACAGGAATTGAGATAAGGTGTACCACAATGAACTATTTGAACTTCATACAGTACCAAGTATGCAACCACAACACTTGCTCATCAAATGCAAGGATCAAGCAGCACACAAGAATAAAAGAACCCCATACATTTTTAGCAATTTCCTCAAGATACTTTAGGATACAGGATTTCAACTTTATCCTAGTATGCTAAGCACATGCAGACAGGATTGTCAAAATGCTGTGATCCCAAAAATGTCTATACAAAGATAAAGACTTGGTCTATCTTGACTTTGCTGGCTTGGAGGTATCTGGGATGGACCATCACACAATAGAAACATGTATCATAGTCAGATGAAACAATATTTCAGGTCTTTGATGGAAGAAATGCACACTGTGTCTTCTAGACTAAAGAAGAAAAGTACCAGCCAGACTGTTACCAGCAACAAGTCCAGAAGTCAGTGTCTGTGATTGTAAAAGGTTGTGCCAAGTCACGAGTAATGTAAAAGTACATGCAGATTTTGGAGCAACATATGCTGCCTTTATTTCAGTGGGACAATGCAGAACCACGTTCTGCTTGCATTACAAATGCATTGGCTGCATATGAAGAGAGTGCAGATGCTTAACTGGCCTTCCTGCTGTCCTGATCTGTTCCTGGTTGAAAATGTGTGACACATTTTGAAACACAGAATGTGACAAAGAAGACCCCATACTGTTGCACACCTCAAGACCTGTTTGCAAGAAGAATAGGATGAAATTAAAACACTCAATAAACTGGGGTGTTGTGAGAAGGAAAGACAACTTTTAAAAAGTGGTAAATTCTTTACTGCCCAAACTTCTTTTGGAATATGTTGAAATATCAAAATTAAGATAAATGTTCATTTTTAAAAAACAATGCAGTTCATTAGTTGTAACATTAAAATAATGGGCTGTTATATAGATTTCCTGATTAAAAATTATATCATTTATTAATCACTCCATTCTGTTTTTCTTTGCATATTCCATACCATCCCAATTTTTTTCTGAATTGAGGGTTGTAAAAATAGTCAACTGTCCTTGTTATAATTGGTAAGAAATAATATACTGCTTTATACCAGAATATAATTTGGTTACTTATGACTTTATATTAAAATATGTCATTCCATAAAGTGAAATATAGTCATGGTTATACAGTATATAGTGCTGCTGTCTCAGAGCTCCAGGGGTCAGTTTGTAAATCCCAGTCCAGACCCTCTCTGGCTTGAGTTAAATTATTCTCATTATATCTGTATCCCAAAGATGGGCATATTATATGGAAGAGTGGTGGCTATAAATGTGCTTAGCATGACTGAGTGAGTATGTGTGAATTTGCCAAGCAATGCGCTGGTATCCTATCCAAGAATGACTCATGGCTTATATTTAATACTGCAGAGATACTGTTATGACCTCATGTGTATTAAATTTGAAAAATTCTGAAAATGAAAAAGAATAAATAAAGAAATGAAAATTATGTATGAATAATTCATTAGTTTTCACAAATCTTCGATTCATTTTCAGTGATAAAAAGACCTGGCAGTAGGCAGCACTAGGTGAATGGTAGAGAATCAGCCCATCACAGTGGTAGTGTATTACCACAATATATATGTGCTCTAAAACATGATTAATCTAATTCAGTGTTGCATGGCACTGGAGCCAAACCATAACAAACTTTTTGGCTATTTCCAGCCAACCTAAGGAAAAATTCCTCTCAATAATTGATTAATCCCATGGCCCTGATACTCACCCAAAATGATATGTTAATTGTGAATATATCAGTAAAAGAATCATGATGTTCATATTTCACAGTCAGAAAGGGTGATCTTAGTGTCAGTGTATGGTGTTGCAGAATAGCACAGAGACATGTCAAACTGCAAGTAAGTGGAAATGTGTTTCATCTGTATTCATTTTTTTTTTGAGATTATACAGTATGTGTTAAATTTAAAAATTGATGCAAAAGAGTAATCATCAACAAATGTACTTTATGGATTTATCCTAGTGCTTTTATGTAACCACACATTTGTTGATTTTAAAAGATCTCTCACTTCTTAACCATATCTTCAGGTGCCATGGCACACTCCAGATCTCAATGCCTATTTATGTAGACTGAATGAAAATAAAGTTGAACTTTAATATGTTTGAATAGAACATAATCCAGATGTTTTTAACTGATTTTAACATAGTTGTTATGAATTATTAATAGAAGCATTTTGTTGTTAATGATAAAGTTAGCCATTTACCCACCCATCCCAGGTTATTAACTACTTTATGAACTATGAACTTTTAAAACTATGAAATTTTTGAGTATGAAGTTTTTTTTTATATATATACTTTTTATTAATTTTCTGTGACCAGTGACCTCTTCCCATTTTACACATTTCCATATCACTGTAACTGACCTCAACAGTTTTTTTTTTATTATTTAAAAGATCTGAAATGTAAAAGTATGAAATCTATTCACAAGTAAATTTTTCAAACTCTTTTCTGTGACTTATGACCTCTTTAATTTTTCGCATGCCATGTATCACTTTTTAATTCTCAAACCAAGCACTGCCTCTATCTTAAATCCCTTAATGACAGCTCCTCCAAGTCTGACTATTCTTCAAAACCAAACACTCCGGAGCTCTCAGTCTCTGGTCCGAGTTCAAACACTCCCCCAATAAGTGGATAGTTTTTGGGGAAACTGAAACGACTAAAAAAAACAGAAGAAGCAAAATATACAGTATTGCAATAAATGCTGACCACACCACCATGCCTCGATGAGTATGCTTTCCTTTCTTGCCGAAACTGCTGAACTGTTTGCTCTGAAATTAACTAGCAAACAACTCACTTTTGTTGTACCATCTGATCAACGTTTCAGAACACTTTAAAATGACTAAGAAAGAAATGAACAAACCTCTGTTGCGTGTAAAAGAGAACACAGAAACAAGAAAAGGGTCAGGGGATCCACTCCATATAACGGTGTTAGTATTAGTTGATACCTTTATAGAGTGGACTCAAAAGACTGAGTCCAGAATGGAACTGACTGGGGAAGGCAAGTGACTGGCTTTATAGGTGGGGAAAAGGAAGAAGAGGGTCCAACAGGGCACCAGTGGAAGTGAGGTCAGCTGGAGGGTGTGGTCTGGAAAGGAAAGTGGAAGCTGGTTAAGTTTTAGCTGGTCTTTCCTTCTGGAATTCTGCAGAGGAGGGAGAAAAGACATTAGTGCACTTTGTCATCCCCTGACCCGGCGTTTTACCTTTAGTTAACCCCATATAATGCCTTCCATATGCACGTGTGTGACATGCGTCCATGAGACATTTTCCATTGTCTGATCTGATAGGGGAAAGACTGACATTAAAGCCAACCTCTGTGTCTCTGACTTTTGTATTTGGTAGGCAATCAGATGTTCAGGTAAACTGTCTGGAGGGCACGTGTGTTTTTGTAGGGGTATGTATTAGATTCTAGGAGGGTGCAGCCCCTCCTAGCACAGTGAGCTGAACTTGGTATCAAAAAGCAAAAATGAATGGTTTATCATTATACAGTATTATAAAAAGAAAGTATGTTGTTTCATATTACCAATGTTAGACTTGCTCATGCACAATTATTTTGGATAGAGCATCGTCTTGATAACTATGCTATCCATTCTGTGAGAAAAACAAAATGGCTTGCAGCATAATTATATTATTTATAATACAGTATAACACCATTTTTTCAATTATTATGCCCTGTGGTGTGATTGATACTGCTGAAACATGCCACATACCCCTATGACCCAGGGTTCTCCCTAATTTCTAGTAAGAAAAAATGTCTTTTGTTCTTTGATCCAACTTTTTTGTGTGTATTTCTGTTCATATGAAAAAGAGAAAATGATGAGCTACTCCGTATATTCTTTTAAGCACACCTTAATTACATGAATGAAAACCTTGGAATGTCCATAATGACTTTCTCTGGGTGACACCCTGCATGTGACTAATTCGCTGGTTTTATCTAGTTTGTCTTTCAGATAAACGTTTGATTTCACTATGATGAGATACAATTATTCCTTGGCAATATTATGCTAATTTTAACAGCATATTTAATGCATTTGACATTCAGACTAATCTGTGTGGTCTTAGGCTAATGAATGCTGTTCTTCCATCCCTTAAAGAGGCAAATATCAGCAGTCTTTAGACAGATTTGTGCAAGTGAGAGATGGATTCAGATATTAAGGTTCGCTTAGATTTCTATTTTTCTTTTCAGTGCTTTACTTCTGGCAAAAGCTTTCTGGTGTGTTCTGAAATTATGATGTTGTTGATGCTTTGTGAAATATTTTCTATACCATAATAACCACAGTTAGACAGATTTGTAAGGCTTCACAAACTATAATTCAGCCTGACAATTAGCCAGTGCTAACTTAGCTTTAAAACTGGAAAAGTAGTTGTTCTGTATTGTTTGAAATTCATCTGTATAAACATTTTTATATACTCAGCACTGAGTGTCAGTTTTGTGCTGACCATCACGAACAGATCATTATTGCTGAGGTGAAGCTGTTTATGATCTCCTTGAATAAATGTTTAACAGGCCAAGTGAACCTATACTGATTTTTAAACTTCTTCAACTTAAATTACCTATGAAGTTTTGTCATCCTTCTGGTCTTTAAGTTTAGACTAAAATCTTTGTGCTTTAAATGCTCTCTTGGATTTTTTTTGCCACACTGTTGCCACTTGCCCTATAAGACTTTGTGCTGTACAATGTAAAAAATATTATGGGGTGGCTAACTATAGCTAACTTTACTTGATCCGGCCTCTTGCATCTGAGTTTAGAGTCTCTGTATCAGAACTTTGCAGATTAAACTGGAAATGTCTGGGGATTCCCCTAAGCAACTCTGCACTCTGCATGTAGAGTTATGTTTCAGTGTAACATGCTGGTTTATCTCATTGGCCAGGGTACATCTTATAACTGAAGGTTACAGTTTTCCACTGGCTTTGACATTTTTAACACATGGCTAAACATTAGAAAGGTCAGTTACTAAATATTTGTATTTAATGAATATCTTCTCTGCCATAGAAAAACACTTTATTTTGCCATTTTTCTTTTGTTGGCATTATACAAATAAGAAAGTCTTATGGCTCAGTGACCAACACCACTTTAAATTTTCTCCACTTTCAAAGAGAACAGATCTTTAAACTTCAGAGAAAAGTAAATGTTTGTACAGCAGCGATTTTGTTAATGTTCAAAAACTTTCATTAAATTAGGAAGGTGGAAAAAAATTCTAATAGTAATGAGTCAAATTAATATATAGTGCTTTTCTAGCTACTCAAAGTGCTTTACATAGACAGAGAGGAGTCTCTTCAAACACTACCAATGTGTAGAATCTGCCTGGATGGTACAACAGCAGCCATTTTGCACCAGTACACTCACACACAAGCTATTAGGTGGCGAAGAGGTGAGAGGTAGTTAATTAAAGACAGGGATAGTTTTGGGGCCAGAATGGACCAGGTTGAAGTGAGCAATTTAGCCAGGACAGCTGGGGACATTCTACTATTTTCAAAAGATCTCAATTTCATGTCTTATCTGAAGGATGTCACTAATTTTTACAGCACATTGATCCCACCAAAGCACTGGGGCCTTGGGATCCACACACAGACCACAGGGTAATCTAGCTTCACACCTCTTCCAGTTGTAATCCTAGCTTTCAATGTTGACCTCCCGTCCAAGTACTGACCAGACCCCAATATGCGTAACTTCAGGTGGATTACCTATTCTGAAGTTCATGTGGTTTGACTGCTGGGTGTAAAACCATTACATTCTAGAAGACATATCTCCACTTTGCATTTATAAACATAGACGGACATAAACTTAAAAGACATTGTCAGTTCTGGGTCATTGTGTGCCAAAGCTAGTCTGGGCAACATTAAGCGTAAGGCAGGAGCCAACTCTAAAAATGGGGACAATTTAGAATTTCCAGTTAATGTAGGATGTACATCATGAGAGAGGTAAACTGGTGTGCCCAAGGAGACATACAAACAGAGAGAGAACATTGAAACTCCATACAGACCACTACCATAAAATATTAATAATCTTGTTACTAAAGTTATTTTAAAATTAGAATTCTCTGATTTAGTCCTTCCTCTACAAGCTACACTCTCCAAGCTCTAGGCTAACTACAATTTTCATCATAGTGGAAAGTGTAAAGAAAGTGAACGGTTAATGTAAATAAATTATTTAAAAAATGGAAACCTTTAAACTTTAAATAATATGTGTGCATTGGGGCTTTCTTAGCTTTCTACTAGCTCAGGACACAATTATTGTAGTTTATAAATAAATACACAAATTATGTGAAATAATTGTTCCATTTCAGTTTCTAGATAAGGTGTATTACGGAAATGAAAATTTGTTGGCAATGGAATTCATTCCTGTTCTCGTTTTACTTAATGTTTAGCAAAACAGTGTCCAAGATCAAGCATCCTAATTCACCATTCTTTTTATTTATTGTCAGCACAGTGATTTGGGCTTTAGTATGATTAAAAATGGCTTTCCATTTCACACTTCTAAGATTAAGAGTCACTCAGCTGTGCCTCATGTTTCATAAAACATTCTAAGCCATGTAGCAGGTAGTGACAATGCAAATCTGGGACTTTTCCAATTAGGATAATTTAGTTACGGAGCTGGAGCCTTTTGCAGACATTGGCACTGAAAACGAATCACCAGTGTTTTTGCTTTATTTTGTTGACAGCCAAACATCACAAATGGAAAATATACAAAAATAGGGAAATGCAGATAAGAATTGGCTCCCATTGCTGCTCTTTCTTTAACTTCAAGCTAGTTATAATACAAAGCATGAAATTGCCAATTTGCATGCCCTGCCAGCCACACGTTTCAGTTGGCTCCAGATTGTTGGAAACGAAACTGGATACCAGTCATATTGCTTGTGCCTAATCCGATTGGCATCCCATATGGGTCACAGCTATTGCTCTGTCATTTTCCATTGAAGAGCTTGCTGTTTGCTATTTATTAATGTGGCAATATGTTTAATGGGTTTTTGAAAAGGAGTCATACACTCTGGACTGAAAACTAGGATGATGTTTCAGGTAGATTTTGTTTTTGTTTGTTTAATTTTATCATGTTATACAAATACATTCATTCTAATGAGGCTGATTTGGATCTTGTGAAAAAACTGAGGACAAATTGTCTTCCATGCATATTAGGTGGCTATGAGGCTATTGCTGGTTCGAATCCCGTAAACAGCAGAAGTGACTCTTCTCCGTTGGGCCCTTGAGCAAGGCCCTTAACCTACAATTGCTTCGTTCTGGCACACAGCCACAGTAAAAAACCTCACACTGTTCCAGTGTGGAGCTAAAGTGTTACCCACTGCACTCAGGTCCCAATCCAGGTCGTTCAGCATGTGATGGGTGCAGCAACGCGCTATCAGAGCATGCTCCCAAATGTTTTCCAGGTGTGATTGATTGAATCTATCTAAGTAGCACCAAGCAAAAAGCTGGATTGCACCATGGATAAGACAGACACACTTATAGAATTAGCATATTTAGAGAGAGAGAAAGAACCCACTGCTATGAAGAACACACACTCATTAGAGCAGAGACCCAAAGACTTGAGTTTGTTCCCCACTGCAGCCATCTCAGGGATAATAGCAGCTATGAGGGTGAGGGTCACCATGGGCAAATTCCTGAGTTGAGACAGCAAGTGTGTGAACAAGTGTGTCTACACCTAGGGATGGTTAAGTTGCTAGAAGCACCCCACAACCCCAAATTAGAAATGTAGGCTCAGAAATGGAATAGATGGAGTTTTGTAGCTCTGAAGACACACATTTGGCGTAGACAAACTTAATGTGCTCAAGATAAAATGTTTTTGGCAGTGTGAAAAAACTGAACTGAACTGATACAGATCTGCTTTTGATGCATAATTAGTGTGTAAAATAATTTTGCATGTCAGTGAGAAGCATACCCAGCATCTCTTACCTTCATTTATATGTTATAGCCTCATGATGTTAGTGGCTTATAACTGAAACTGGGTTTGTCCTTCACTTTTGCCATCACAGACTGAACCCCACCTGCACTATTTATAAGCCTACTTTGCTACGAAAGTGTCAATTAAATCACATTATTTATTTATTTATTTATGCAGCCATGATGCTATATGAAAATGATAGCTATTGGTATGTGGAAACAGTATAAAACTATAACTGTAAAGTCTAAATTAGTCACATCAATCCAAATAGTACTTTATTGACATTTTAACCACACAAAAAGTATACAGCAGTAAAATATACTGTTCCCCAGACCATTGTACAAACAAAAATTTCCATTTAAAAAAAAATATTAAAGTAAATGTTTTCTACTTATTATTTGCAAAAGTAGCTCAGGGCTTCAGAAAGACGCACACTGAGTATTTACAATACCCCATCAGCCAATCAGACCTGCCTGATTACAATTTCTTGGCCTGCTGAAATTTCACTTATTCTGCTGAAAGAACTGAACAACAAAGACTGGAAAATATCAGTACACCTATTCAGAAAACATTTCACTTTGGAAGCCAAATTCAAGTATTCCAAATTCTAAAATGCATCAATAACTCATTCTTCCTGGTAAATATTGGATCACATACTCAGAGAGACCAGTTTAAATTAAGGGAATATGCATTCAAGGAAAAAAAAATTCTTAGCACAAAGGAACATGTGAAAATGAAAGCAGTTATAATGTCACGTCATTGAAGCGAAGACCGTGACAACTTTGACAACTGTTAAATTATGTTTGGATGATGTGGTGGAACAAAGTAAACAAACATTGGTAACAATTCTCATGTTCAGACCTTCAGATTTGTAGGAACATGAACCAGATTGTCAAATGAATTTGTTAGGCTGGTCAGTCTTCGGTGTGGACATGAAACCAAGGATGCAGGATCCTTGAGACACAACACAAGCTACTGCAGCTTTAAAAATAAACCATAATACAAGCAATTGAATGTTACAATGTGTTAATACAATGGAGGTGTAAACTATTAGATAATGAGTACATAACTGTGGATTATAGACTTTATGTAGCTTAAAGTCATATTTATTGTCATGAAATTTAAGTGAAGATACATTTTTAAATGTGCTTTTAAAGAGATATTAAAATAGTTCAAAGTAAGCATTATGGAGGATTTTTAACAACTTTGTTTGTAGAGAATCTGTGTTTACAATTACTTTCTGCTCACTGGTATTTCATTTAGTCTGAGATGCATAATACCAAACCATTTGAAAATATGCAGATTTTGTTAAGTGTACAGTGTAAGAAGATCTCCTTTACAAAGATGCTGAAATCCATCTCCTGCTGTGTATCTGTGATTCAGAAAAAGAAGAACAATCAAAGCCACTGGCCATATATTTAAGGAAATTTGAGGAACAGCCTAAAAGCTTTCATTTTTTTCCAACAACAACAGACTTTAAGTGGGAACATACTAAGTGAAAGCTAAAATTAAGTGAATATGAACACTATAATACACAGCAGACAAGCCTATGGCTCTTTGCCAAAAAACGGTAACATGAATGTTCTACAGACACCTGGAAGAAACTAAAGCAGCAAAGAAATGCAAAGCTTGTTCCTTAGAAGGAGACAGTTTTGCCTGTGATTAGTATGAAAATAAACATTTCATTTCTTCTTTATGGAGGGCATAGCTGTGAAGATGATGTCAGGACCAGTAGCACCTTTAGGATGACACTGAGAGGAGTAAAGTCCCATGGACAGCTTCCTGGCAAGGGAGTGAGAGACACACTGGCAGGGGAGAGATCCTTAATATGCTAATGTGGAAAAACAGGGGCTGTTGGGGGTGGTACACCCTCTACATGTGTTGCATTACAGAAATTGAATCCTTGATGGAGGGTATAAATTTCCACCCAGGATGCTGAGGAGGGGTAGGTGATCTCGCGTCTGGCAGTAATGCCAGTCCCTGTCTTTAGAGTAAGGCTGCAGAGGAAACACCAAAGGCATCAACACTTTCTGGTTGCTAGATGGAGCAGTAAAGGAACTATATGACTGCAAAGGCAGATTCAGTGCAGCCTATGAAACCTGACAAGGGTGCAGCAGGAGTCACTGGTGGGAGTTCTAACATGGTAAGAAAAGAGTTTAAAACTGCCTCCATGCCAGAAGTTATTTTAATACAGAGATGGGAAGACAGTGAATCAAACTGGCAACTGCTAGGCTTTGAACTAAAGACAACAGATACAAACAGAAAGAAATGGGGAGGGGGGTGTTGACAAAGAGAGTGCCTTTGTATGGTGGTATGGTGGCCAAATGGGTGTTCATCGCTCCTAATAGATAGGGGTTCAACAATAATGGAATACAACCAGGAGAGGCTTAAGGGTTGATATTCTGAACCTGTTTATTCATTCAGTTCTACCTGTGTTCATCCCTTTCTGTTATTGCTCATTTTTTAATAAAGGTGCCAATTTTTATTTTGCTTTGCCTAGTGTATGTTGCCCTGAGTCTAACATTCTGCTGCATGGGCCCTCTTCTATTACAAAACCTTGTATGTGTTCAAATAATCTCAAACTTGTAATAAAAACTATGTGGCATTCAGCTATAAAGCAATTAGCTCATTTTGTGTAAATGCTTAATTTATTCTTGTTTTGGGGGGCTTTACTGTCTATAACTACTCCTCACAACTTGACTAATAAGTGCAATCTGAAACAACAAGGCTACTGGAACTAAAAGCTCAAGTACAGAGGACATTAAACAGTCTAAATCAGGCTAGTTTTGCTCATTTCTTGCATGCTCTGTTTTGCTGCAGTTTGTGTGATATATTTTTTTAGTGTGATGATTCTGAAGGGAGTTTATCCATAGCGACATAAAAGAGACTCCATAGAAACGTGTTTGGATCAAGGACACTAAGGCTCAAACTAAAGGAAGCTGTCTGGCACACAACTGTTACTCATAAGTGTCAAGACTGAGGAGTCTTGAAAGACTGAGTGAGGAGAGAAAGAAATACGGTGCTAAGAAATGACAGGAGAGGGTGAGAGCAGGTCAGAAACCTCCCACAGGTTTATTCTATTGGTGTGACTCCATGCCCCACACAGTAGGGGTAATGCTATGGCTACACATCCTACATTAAAGTGCTTGTCACAGTACATGCTGTATAATCCAAATCAATGATTCGAGGGCAAAGTGCTGACCTTCTTTCCACAGAATTAAAAAAGTGAGCAAATTCTTTATATAAAAAGTATCCTCTTGCTAGAAACTGTTTGTGCATGTGCTTGTCAATTGGTTGGATTATGACTCCTGGTATCTGCAAGAGGCATTTACATATATATTATTAGAAACACTTATGAAGATGAAACAGATAAAATTACAGATTTGAGGAAAAAACCTACATAATTTTAACAACTGCCAAAAATGTACAACACAGCATACTATATTAGTGCTTTATAAACAACGATTCCTCTGATAGAAATAACAAATGCTTGTCTGCAATGTTTTTTGTGATATTTAGTTATAGTTTAGAAATATTGTAAAATCAAACTGCATTAAACAAAACACCCATCAAGCTCAATCAATTTTCAAGGACCACTTTAGGTACCCATCCATCTAGTGTGCTAGTATTTTCAATTCAGTTTATTTTTGTGCGGTACTTTTCAGGCTCAAAGTGCTGTAACCAGCTCACGGGTAAATGAAATTCCAACTTTACAAATTACTGTGTTTAAAAGAAAAATGCTCACAAGGGTGCCAAAACAAAATGGAATACAGCTAGCCAAGGGTTAGACATATCTTCTTCTGACATTAATCTTCACATGAAACCCACTCCCGTTGGCTTTGAGATCTTTATCGTTCCAACCAGGAAAGAGCGGGGCATCATGACAGATGTGGAAGCTGAGTCACTTGTCATCTGAGCAGTGAACCTCTGAACTAGAGATGGGAATGTAGATGGTGTTAGTGACAGCACCCCATCTCTGTTAAGGGTGATATTGCCTACCTTTTCAGAGTCCTGAAAATATCCCCTAAGCACAGTGCTTATATTATTAAGTAAAACAAAGCCATTCCAAACCTGTTTAATCCAGTTTGGGACTGCAGAGAGCCCAAGGCTTTCCCTGTACTGGCTACAAGGCAGCAACCAGAACTGGACAGGGCACCAGATAGTATACTGCAGTTAATCTAACATAAGCATATCTGAGATGTGGGAGAAAATTGTAGTAACTAGAGAAAATCCTTATACATATGGATAAATGTGTAAACCTGCTAATGCCTGTGAGTAGAAGGTACTTCAATTGCAGATCTTTAAGAAGCAATGCTGGCCACTGTGCAAATGTGCAGCCTCAGAGTTTAACTGATCACATAATTTAATAATGTAAGCATCTAGTTAGTGTTTAGGTTAAGGTGAATGTTCTTAGTCATTTTACAATTGAATAAAAATAAGAGTAATATAACATTTCTAGAGCCTTCACCAGTAGTACCTAGTGTAGAGCTAGAGAAAATCCTAAATGGGGTCTCAGTTTATTGCAGGCCACACAGGGCCAGTCAGTGTAATGTGCACATCTTGGGGATGGGGGAGGTAAACCTGAACATCTAGAAGAAAAACCCACATAGGCACGAGAAGGTGATGCATGCCCTACATTGTGATTTGTTTTTACCACACAATACAAAGGGAAATGTTTCCACTTTGAGAGAACTGGAGTTGAAAATAAGGTTAGAATGTGAATAGCTCTCTATGATTTTTTGAAAAAAGGTAAAATTGTTTTATATTATTTATGCTGTAAAAGTGAAACGTGTTGAGGGTTACATTGGTAGCATTTATTTGTAGAGGCGCTTATTAGATGTAAGGTACTCAAAACTTTTATTTTGACTGATGTTATTGAAAGACTTAATTTTCAGCTCCACTGCCACAGAGAATGAAAATGACTACCTAAATTAAACAGTACATATACCCATGGAAAAAAGATATGTGATTGTTGTAGATTTACAAAGCTTTAATAAACAATTATTGATTTACAGCAAGGGAAGGCTGATAAATGTTACATATATGAACATCATTTCAAAGAATAAATTGAAGGTACTTAAATTTTGTTTCAGACATGTCTTTATAAAATGACAGTCTCTAATATACCAACACTTTTTTGTATTAAAAAACTTTCTGTAATATTAGTCACATTGGTAAATGAGTACACACTGGAAAGAAACCAATTGTTTTCAATTATTTCCATGAGGAAAAAAAAGATTCAATTCCCAATTGCTGCACTGTAGTACAATGCAAAGCTAAAATTTTCACTTATTGTGTGAATAGTTTATTCAGCCATTTTCTGTACAACATTTTCTGCTACATACTGTAGATATGGCAAATCAAAGCCTATCACAGCAGCATCAAGTGCAAAGCAGGAACAACACCCAAGATAAAATGTCACTTCATTACATGCACACAACTACACTGAGCCAATTTAAATTAAATAGTTAATGCATCAGTAATGTGCCAGGGCTTGGAGTGTGGGAGGAAACTGGAGTGTGTGGAGAAAATCCTACGCAGAAGAAGGAAGAAAATCAAACCTTCAACAACAACAACAACAACATTTATTTATATAGCACATTTTCATACAAACAGTAGCTCAAAGTGCTTTACATAATAAAGAATAGAAAAATAAAAGACACAATAAGAAAACAAAATAAATCAACATTAATTAACATCGAATAAGAGTAAGGTCCAATGGCCAAGGGGGACAGAAAAAACAAAAAAAAACTCCAGACGGCTGGAGAAAAAAAATAAAATCTGTAGGGATTCCAGACCATGAGACCGCCCAGTCCCCTCTGGGCATTCTACCTAACATAAATGAAACAGTCCTCTTTGGATTTAGGGTTCTCACGGAAGGGCTTGATGATGATGGTCACATAGAATTCTGCCTTTTAATCCATCCATCATTGTTGGAGCATCATGAAGCTTTGAGTAGGTGGAGGTGGCGCAGGCCACCACCACAAAGAAACCGGAAAAAGAAACAGAAAAGAGAGTAGGGGTCAGTACGGATTTTAGAGCCACCCTGAATAGTTATTATGAGGAAATTGAACATATAGAGTATCAGGATTAAGTTAAATTAAGTTAAATTGAAGTTATAGAAAGGCCATGTTAAAGTAATATGTTTTCAGCAATGTTTTAAAGTGCTCTACTGTATTAGCCTGGCAAATTCCTATTGGCAGGCTATTCCAGATTTTAGGTGCATAGCAGCAGAAGGCCACCTCACCACTTCTTTTAAGTTTTGTTCTTGGAATTCTAAGGAGATACTCATTTGAGGATCTGAGGTTACGATTTGGAATATAGGGTGTCAGACATTCCGATATATAAGATGGGGCGAGATTATTTAAGGCTTTATAAACCAAAAGCAGAATTTTAAAGTCAATCCTGAATGACACAGGTAACCAGTGTAGTGACATCAAAACTGGAGAAATGTGTTCGGATTTTCTTTTCCTAGTTAGGATTCTAGCAGCTGCATTCTGCACTAGTTGCAAATGATTTATGTCTTTCTTGGGTAGTCCTGAGAGGAGTGCGTTACAGTAATCTAGTCGACTGAAAACAAACGCGTGAACTAATTTCTCAGCATCTTTCAGTGATATAAGAGGTCTAACTTTACTTATGTTTCTTAAGTGAAAAAAATGCTGTCCTAGTGATCTGATTAATATGCGATTTAAAATTCAGATTACGGTCAACAATTACCCCTAAGCTTTTTACCTCCGTCTTGACTTTTAATCCTAATGTATCCAGTTTATTTCTAATAGCCTCATTGTATCCATTATTGCTAATCACTAAGATTTCAGTTTTCTCTTTATTTAACTTGAGAAAGTTACTATTCATCCATTCTGAGATACAAGTCAGACATTGTGTTAGCGAATCAATAGAATCGGGGTCATCAGGTGCTATTGATAAATACAGCTGTGTGTCATCAGCATAGCTGTGGTAGCTCACGTTGTGCCCTGAGATAATCTGACCTAACGGAAGCATGTAGATTGAGAATAACAGTGGACCCAGGATAGAGCCTTGTGGAACACCATATCGGATATCATGTGTCTTCGAGTTGTAATTACCACAACTAACAAAAAATTTTCTCCCTGTCAGGTAGAATTCAAACCAATTTAAGACACTGCCAGAGAGGTCCACCCATTGACTAAGGCGATTTCTAAGAATATTATGATCAATAGTGTCAAATGCAGCACTCAGATCTAAGAGGATGAGAACAGATATATTGCCTCTGTCTGCGTTCACTCGCAAATCATTTACTACTTTAACGAGTGCAGTTTCTGTGCTGTGATTTGTTCTAAAACCCGACTGAAATTTATCAAGAATAGCATGTTTATTTAGGTGGTCATTTAACAGCATAATGACTGCTTTCTCCAGAACTTTGCTTAAGAAAGGCAGGTTAGAGATGGGTCTAAAATTTTCAAGAGCCGAGGGGTGAAGATTATGTTTCTTAAGAAGGGGTTTAACTACAGCAGTCTTAAGACAGTCTGGGAAGACCCCCGTATCTAATGACGAATTTACTATGCCAAGAATATTGTCAATTAGCACGCCCGATACTTCTTTGAAAATAGACATAGACAGCAACTTAGCCAGGAGTCAAACACTGTTCCCAGGAACTGCGAGCTAGTTATTCTAATTAATCCACTTAGGCTATATTTATATTAATAATGCCAGTTGTTATACCGTACAAAGAAGTTTCAATAAATACAAAACCAGCAAAATCTGCTGATCCTATGCTTAACAATAATGTGCACACTTTAAAATTCAATGCAACTTGAAACTCAAGTATAGTTCCACCATTGAATAAAATTAGACAGGAATTTGCATAGGGCATTCATATAAATATAGGAAGTCCAAAAAAAACTCTTACACAAAGGACCACTAGGTCTAGTCATTATTCAGGAAATACTATTTAAATGGTCAATATCAGCTCCAGTTTAATAGACTTATGATCTGAAAAAAGACTACCACTGAATCTATTGGTGTGGATGAGGTCTTCAATAATACAGACTGTCCTTCTAGCATAGCATGCATTGTATATAGTGAGGACAGAAGGCAGCGGTGTGTCCATAGTATTGTTTTTACTTCACTACTCAGTTATGTGTTTTGCAATACTGAGTTGACCAGGTACCATACCAGGATTAATAGAGTCAATGAGTTTGCACTTCACTGTGCAGCTGAAGATATTACTGAGCATAGATGGAGTCATCTGGGTTGTCCTAAATTGTCTACTGAAGTGAAGGCACTGGTAAATCTTTCCAGCTATAGTCAATCTGTGCCCACTTGAGGTTGTAATAGTTGGTTACTCCAAGATGTTTAAAGCTGCTGACCCAAGCCACAGCAATTCTTCCAATGCAAACTGGAGTATGGTTTGCATTATGCTGTCTGGATTCTTTTGCCAGGTCATTGATTTTGCTGACATTACTGGAGAGATTGTCTTGGCACCATTGTGTCAGAATGCAAATCAATGTAATACTGTAAGCTGTCTCATCATTAAAGGTAATGGTGAATTTGGAGATGAATTTGGCTAGACTGTTATAGGTGAACAAAGAGTACAGCAGGGGGGACTCAGCACACTACCCTGTGGAGTGCCATTGTTGAGGATCATTGTGAAGGAATTGATGCTGCCAACTCATACTTGCTGAGGTGTGCCATTTAAAAGTCCAAAGTTCTAAGGATGTCACTAAGCCCCAACTGTAGGATTTTGGGGTCATCTTTGATGGAACAAAAGTGTTAAAAGGTGCCTTTAGTTTATGTGCAGGTCTCTGTCATTGCCTTTTTGTTATTTAGGAGTCCCAGAAATATATGAAGTGTAAAAACTATGGGATATTCTGTTACTTGGTTATGATGATACGCACACTATCTGGAATATTCTGTTTAATGTGTCTTAGCACAAGTCTCTCTGCATAATGGGTATGTAGTCACTGAGTCAGTTCTCTTTTGTTTTCTTTGGCACAGGAATGGTTTTTATGTTTTTTGAAGCAGGTGAGAACCACAGACTTCAGTGAGATAATGAAGACATCAGCTGATGGTTTGCAAGAGGTGTTTAAGAGATGCCCTGAAATTCAAATTGAACTGGAAATCCTCCATTCACAGAAACAGAGAAAAAAAACTTGTGCACTGCTGTGGGCACTAGGCACAGGCTGTGTTATTGTGATCAAAGCAGGGACTAAAAAGAATTAAGTTCATTAGGTTGAATGAGGCTGGATGAGACTGTAGTTTCCAATCAGTAAGCATCTGTATACCTTTCCACAGTTAACATGCGTCATGTGGGCTGTAATGAGTTTATGCTGTGAGACTCCAGCAGACAAAGGGTGAGTGGTCCTTCAGTACCAATAGCAAAACCAGGACCACATGGAGTCAGATACCAAAATAGCCCTTGCCCATCACAGTCTGGCTCCAAACTCAAAAGGCAGGCTTCAAGAACTCCATAAGCAGAAAGTGGGGGTTTTAAAAGTGCAAAGCTACTTTAAATGCTGAAAAAACTTTAAAAAGTCCATAGTGGGTGAGGATAACTGTAAACCTCAGTCTTGAGAAGACAAGGACAAATAAAAAAAAAATGTTTAAAAATAAAAAAATTGTTTATGTAAGAAAAATTGGAACAAGAGCAAAATAATTTAGCAAGGTATTTGCCTAAAAAAGACAACCCAAGGCTAATAAGAGCAAAGCAACAATCCAGTAATCAGAATTGAAGAACAAAGCATAAAATAATCATAAACCAGAAAAATCCAAGAAAACAGTGAAACATATGATCCATCACTGACAATTATCAGTGACACCTCTGCCAGTCTTGGCACCCAGTGAAAGTATAAAGGCTGAGGGCCGCCCTAACCAGTGATATCACTATGGACCCACCTCTTTTATAAGGGACATGGACAAACAGTATTGAAACAAAGTACATGAATACTATGTAAAAAATAAACATAACTATATTAACAAACACTCAAGAAAACTAATAATTCAGAAACAACAGAAATTACTATAAATTGAGAAATAAACATGAATCAGGCAACAAACTCTGTCTAAAATATATTGATGTCATCCCAATATTGACATTTAGTTGCTCTTATTGATTTCCTATGCTCATACCTGAATAACTTTTATTATTTCATATTGTCGACCTGAAATGAATGAGTGTGAGCCTTTAGCAATTTACAGATATCCCTGGGAATCCATGGTTTCTGTTTAAAAAATAAGAGAATTTTTGTAAGGCCCACAGTTGTCCACTTATTCTTTTGATTAATATAGTTATGACAATTGCATACTTATACAAATGTGATGTTAACTCTTTAAACACATCTTAATTTATCGAATCTGCATTCTAAGTCCCCCCACCCCCCCAATTTAGTTTAGAACATTTAATTTAGCACAAACCAACTGCCACTCTGCTTGTAAGCTGGACGTGATCTGACTGTTTGAGGTAAGGACGAGGTATTGTGTGGTAAGCATCTTTATATCAAGATGTGAGCTTCCTTTATCCATTTTTTCTATAAAGATATAGAAACTTAGTGAGGATGTACAACTTTAAGCTGTGTTACCTTACTTGTTTACGGCTAACACACCGAGTCAGTATGTCAAATAATTTGTATCTACCAATGAAAGAATCCAATACCCAACAGCAAAGGGTTAAAAGCTAAACAGTTGAAAGACGACTCAAGCATAAATATAATTATCTGTGCGTGAAGCAGCAGTGTTATGAAATGGGTTGTATGTCATCCTATAACAAATGAGACTGATTAACATGAGCACCAAGGAGAACTAATAACAATTAGTTATCTTTGTTAAAAAAATGTAAAACCTGGTAAAAGAAAAATTATTAAAAAACCAAATAACTATCTATGTTTTATTTTAGTGTGTACTTGCCATTGCAAATAACATAAATAAAATGAATCTCATGTAAACACTATTTGAATGTCCATTGATCAATGGTAGTAGATTTAATGAATTTGGTATAAACTAAAATTATCAAGACTGATTATTAATTATCTTAATTATATTCATTACAAATAATGTTAATCTGCCCAGACATTGTTTAACCCTGTATTCTCAGGAGCCTTCTCAGATAAGGTAAACCCTGACTTCACAAACAGTTTGACCCCCTCTTGGGCCCTGTCTGCCATACCTGCATTTTTTCAGCAGACAGCCATAGTGTCATTGAGCCTCAGTGAGTCCTGCTTAGCATTTCTTAAATCTGTGGTTTGGAATGGCTAGAATTATTTTGCAATTACAGCATCCCTAGATTCCAGAAGTGAGGGAAAATGCTTTAAGGGGAAGTTATCATACACAGAAAGTAAATATGTAACATCATTCTATGTTTTAAATAAAACTGTTTTTTTTGTATAGAAATTCTTAGGCATCTTTTTTAAGAATTACATACCACACCATGCACGCATACTTCAGGTAAATAGCTTCCAGATTTACCATGCTATGTTTGACAGAATCTTGATTGAAAGTGTTTTCATGAAAAAGTGCAACTCCTTTTTAAGGTCATGAAGAGTGGAAACCTTATAGAAAAAAAATCAGGGTATGAAATGTCTTGTTTTCATATTAGTTTAACTCAGAATACAAGTTTGTACTCTATGGGTAGACTATACCTGTACTCAATGGATACAAAAGACTACAATATAACAGGTTTCAAATACTGCACACTCAAAAGCTATGGAAAACTATTCTGTATGGTGACAAAATCTGAGAAAACTAATATTTTATTTGAAATAGCTTCTTCAATCTGGCAATGAATGCAGACGTTCCACTCTGCACTGGTTTTAGTTTTGTCACTAGATCCTGTGAGGATGACAAAATGTTTTGGTGAGTGGTGCCAAGACTATGATTTTGTGCACACTCTTTGTATTTTTTGAGAGCCTGCATTTTTTATGTACGGGAAGGATTCCTGACTAACAACCAATGGTTAATGTGTTTACCTCAGTGACCCCAAAGTGGATGTGTAAAATTACTTAACATTACTTAACATTTTGAATAGCTGATTGTTACTGCTTAATTGCCATGCAGATTTTACATTTAAACTGTAAAATAAAACAATACACTTTAATTATTGTCGCAAAGCTTGTGTGAAGTTATTGTATTCTTTTCATTTCTGTGTGTTTTTCTCGGGGTGTTCCAGTTTTCTTCCCACATTCTAAAATCCTGTGTTTCCCAAGGAGTTATATTTATAAATGCCAAATTGCTAATTTTATTAGTGTATGAAATACTTGCTGTTTACTTTCAATTTTAAAAATGTGCATTGTGAACAATAAAACTAATAATTCCTTTTTCACACACACTCATGTACACAGTACATTACAGCTATGATTTATAATAATTCTTTAATTTCATTGAACAGTTTAGAAAATATAAGGGATTTTAGATGTGTAATAATGAACAGTTCTTTCCCTAACAAAGTGAAATGTATCTGATTGTCTAGTAGTCAGCCCAAGTACTGACCCATTTACAGTGGAAGCAAAGCTCTAGAACTGGAATGGAGAGCTAGAGCAAATTTGCTGCATAGATCTTCATGTCTGGTAACAAGACTGAAGAGGTTCAGTAAAAGCAGAATAGAGGAATAATCTGGTATATAGAGGTGGTCCAGATCTAATTATGCAATTTTCATTACGCTATAACTTATTAAGTTTATTACTTAGAAAATCACCCAAAAAATCCCGGACCATCGAGAAGTGTGCGAACTGACGACATGTCTTCGCACCGAACTGGAATCGTCCCCACATAAATCAAAGTCATCCAGACGATCTGCATAGTTAGATCTGGACCACCCTGTATTTCAGCAGGATGTCTTCTTTCCAGCACTTTTAAGGATAAACGGCATAATGGTCTATAATATTTGAGAGAAAGTTGAATATATAATGTATGAATTGTACACAGAATTTTTCAGATTTCTCCAAACATGGATTATTTAGCACATCTTCTCTCTATTACATGATCAGTGAGTACTTTTAGACAACAAATTATTCAACAGAACTGTGTCAGTAAACACTACTGGACCCCTTTAAACCTACTGCAATATGCCATTATAATGCCTTGTAGTGGCTATTAATAAGCAAAGTCATAAGGTTTTTCTTCTTTTTTGTAATCTTGTGTGTATTTTAGAAAGGTTTTTGTTGTTTTTATCTGTTATTTTTTGAGCATCTGTGAAAAGCTAAATTTTACCCTTGGGACAAATAAAGTACAATCTGTTTATCTATCTATCTAGATCTTATTTGTTCAGCATGCTTGTCCCACATCAGGCCAAATTATATTGTTACAGTATAACATAAACTCAAGCCACTGCTCACGTAGAACAAATGAGTAGCGCTTTTCTGCAGGGGAGGAACACACTGGAGATTGTACCTAGAAGAACACAAGGAATTTGTCAAAAAAGAGGAGATCATTCAATCCATCAAACTTGTTTGATTAGCTCGTACCTAAGATGTCCCAGTATGTCATCCAGATACTTCTTAAATATTATCAAACTTTCTGCTTCAACTACATATCTTGGTATTTTTCAATGGTATCCTCGAGTATGTGAGTCAACCTTAAGCTATAAGAATTCAGTTGAATCTACTTTATAAATGTCATTGAGAATTTTGATGACCTGCATTAGGTCCCCACACAGTCACCTCTTCTCAAGACTAAACAGGTTTAATCCTCTTGAGTCTCTTAGAGTATGACATGTCCTTAAGTCCATGGATGCACTATGTTGCTGTCTTTGCTCAGCTTCAAGTGCTGCTATGTCTTTTTTGTAGTGTGGCGACTAGAACTGCACACAAGATACTATCTCCTTATTGAATTATATAGTCTAAAGATAATGTCCCTCAGTGTATATTCAACAGTCTTCATGATATAACCTAACATTTTATTTGCCTTTTTAATTGCTTCTGCAAACTGCTTAAACAATTGAATACATTGTGGCAACATAAATCTCTAAATTCTTTTCGGATGTTGCTTCTTGTAGCAGTGTCCCCTATCTTGCATTTGTAATTGATGATATTTTTGACATTCTTTGTACTTTTTATGCATTAAACTGCATTTTCCAGCTGTTCACTCCTAGTTCTGAAGTGAGTCTAGATCTTTCTGAATTCTTTTTGCTGCCACCTCAGTATCTGCTATTCCTCCAATTATAGTGTCATCTGCAAATTAAAAAAAAATTAAAATTACCAAAATCTATGTTACTTTTTCAAATTTATATTAATAATGTCCCCAGGACAGACCCTTGAGGAACTCCACTGATGACCTCACTTCAGGTGGTGCATTCTCCTCTTATTTGTTCCCCTTGTCTCCTGTTAGTTAGCCATCTTGAAATCCAGGTTTGTGGTTACCTCTGATACCTACAGCTTCTAGTTTCAGAATTAATTTTTGGTGTGGCACTGTATCAAAGGCTTTTTAAAAGTATAAGTAAATTATGTCATATGTTTTGTTTTTTTCGGCTGTTTGAGTTGCGTTTTCAAAAAAATGTAAAAGATTAGTACGGCACAATCTTCCTCTCATAATCCCATGCTGGCTGTTATTTACTATATTATTTTCATATAGATACTTTCTAATATATTTCTTATTATAGTTTCCATAATTTTGCAAGGTAAAGAAGTAACATCTATTGGTATGTAATTACCATGATCCATTTTGTCTCCCTTCTGGAATCACATTTACAACTTTTCAGTCCTCTCATACAAATATGCCTAATAAAGGTTTATAAATGATGTTTATCAATTAAGAAAATACCATCAGTTCCAGAGATTTTATTAATCTTCAATGTATTGAGGGCTTGAAGCACATTTGACTCTTCCATTTTAAAATCTAGGAAATCAGAGCTTGTTATTATTTCTATTAATCATGCTCAAGATTTGGCTTCTAACCCAGCAAAACAATTCATCCAATAAAATGTGCAAGTTTGAGTTAGGGTTAACAGATGAACAAAGAGACTGTCCAAAGGCAATTGTCATCTCATCTATATATCTCCATCTTGCAGGGAACAAAGGACAATATCAATGACTCTTTGAAATATTATAGGACCTAATATTGTCCTCTTGGTGGTTAAGTGGAGAAACTGGACTGAAACATAACTCTTTTTCTGATTCCACACATAAAATTTAAAATCAAAGAGAATAAAAAGAGGCAGAATGGACCCCAAAGTCTGTAAGACCAGTAACAACATTATTAATGACCTCCTTATCAGAAGCCATGATAAAGTTCCTTTAGTCGTCTTTATAAGTGAGCTCAAGATATTCTGAAAATACAACTTCAAAAACGCCCCAGTGATCAGCTCATTACTATATTTTTCTAGATTGTATTTTTTGCATAGTTTTTTTTGTTTACTTTTTATATAGAGTTAACACTCCTTAATGGTAAGGTTTGAATGTGTTGAACCCTGTTATATGCTCAAATTAGCACATGCTGAAAAATAAAATGTGATATCTGCAAGACAAGACACTGAAATCTGCAGCACCAGAAGCTGACAAAACACTGATAAACATCCAAACAGCTGTGCGGAAGAAAACATCTCTACAAGAGAATACCAATTTGCCTGTATGCTTCCTCTAAAATGCTGTGGAACTCAATTCAAGCTATTCAGCTTTGTGAAGAAAGGAAGGAAAATATGACAATCAAGCCAATGAGAAAATGTGGTTTCTAATAACAATCAGGCAGTTTGCGTGTGTTTAGTGTGTGTGTGTGTGTGCATGTACCATTGTGCATCGAAATCCATTTTTAGATTTCCTCATACAGACAGAAGGATATTTTTTGGCTACAGAAATATTTATCATGCTGGCAGCAACTTAGCACATATTTAGCTGCAAATGAAATGGACGCACTTGAAATACTGACACAGAGCCCAGCAATAACATTTATCTTCCTATTTATGTGACGGGGGATGCATTTTGCTACGAATAGACAAGTGATATGACACGCTGGATGTCTTGTGAAAAAAATCAGAATTGACTCGACTTGATGATGTATCTTCTTGGAGTGAAAGAGGCCTCATTCTGCATGTTGGACATGTTGTGATCCGAGGTGACGGACTGTAGCTCTGCTTTTTTTCTTTCGGGCCTCTTTTGCAGAGATTAGTCTTGTGTTTGGTCACTGATACACTTCTGTGTAGGTTGAAGGACAACACTCTGTCTCTTTCTCTGTTTTTCAGTCCATCACTATGACCGAATCTGACCAGTGGTTTTCTGTGTACATCTATAAAATAAGAGCATGATTTAGAAATCTTAAAATGTCTTTTCTGCTTTTCTCAGATGTGTTCTCTGTTTAATAATTGCTTCTCAGCTAAACTCTCTGCAAAGCATTAAAACCCGCTGTGGGAGTTAAAATGCATATTAATGGGATTCAGTTTACACATACGCCAAAGAAGCATTTGACTAGAGGTACACAAACAAGTTCCTCTTAATGTGTTATTTATATAATTTTTCAGTGTCTGTTTGTTCTTTGTACTTTTTTGTCAATAGCTTTAAACCTAAAGCAAAGTCTGGGAAGAACGTCACATTGTAAAATATATAATTATGAAATATTAAGAATGTCACTGCCGGGACCAGACTTATCTCTCAGCTTCTAGGAAGTTTTAATTGATTGCCACGTGGATCAGGTGGAGATTTGAGCTGTAGATATTAACAAGGACACATAAAGCATCACAGGCAGTGTAAACTGTATGAACTTGTTTCTTTAACTACTGAAATTCACCTTCATGTAACCCAAGAGAAAATTAAATGTGAGGCTTTAATTACACACTGCACAAAGCAAAGCAGGCTGAAACGGATACAGAAGGACATGAAAAATAAAATGACACAAGGGATGTGTAGTTAGGTTATCCCATAATCAAAGCTAGCACTTTGCGTTTGATTTTTGCCTTTAATTAGGGTCTGTTCTAGTTTGTTCTAAAGGACACCAATAGTGGGCACTGTTACTTCATGTTCTCGTTCAAACTGGACTCACATCATTATGCTCAATATTAGGGAGTTGTGCAACCAATTGGTTTAGTAGTGTTTTAATATTTTTATAATTAAATGTCAGTTCCATCAAGATATTTATTTTTTTTTTTTTTTGGCCAGTGAATTAGACCCAAAAGCAGGTTTTAATATGATAAAATTCTTATTTGTAAGTGTAAATGCAGTATGCTTGTAGAAAGTTACAATATTGAACATATGCCTCTTTTGCAATCAGGAGATTAAAGCTGTATGCATAGTATACCTTATACTGATATTAAAGGAATTCTCCATCCAAAAATTCTATATTTTGTAATTTTACTTAGAGTCAAGAAGGCCACTTTTTAAATAAATAGTCGCCGTACTCGCGGCTTAGAGAGGGGGCATGGTAGTGTGGCCAGAGCGGTTCCCGGGTGATTCGTGATGCGGACAGTCCTTGCTTAAGTGCACAGGTGAGGAGTCGTCTGCATCCGTAATTGTTGCCGGGAGCTGCTGATTGTCATACCTGATCCATGTCCCTGGATTATATAATAGAATCACAAGGCGGATGAGAGTGAGAAAAAAGAGTGAGAAAAAAGAAAAAAAGAATGCGAAGGGAGGTTAAGGTTGAAGAAGATGGCAGGAAGCAGGATGGAGAAAGCCAGTAAGAGAGAGAAAGTGAGCGAGCACAGACTTGCGCTGTTTCCAATCAGCTTGGAGAGGCGAGCCTGACTGGAGTGTTTGGATGGCACCTGAGGGCCGACGGTAGTGGTTGCTACTGTTGAGTGCTTGTTTGGAGCAGGAGTGACCGGGAGAAGGTTGGCTCACTGCAGCAAAGGCAGCGGGAGTCGGAGACTTGGGAGGTGGAAGTCCCAGTGTGAGTGTCGATCTGGGTGAACAGAACCAGAGCCAGAGATCGGAAAGGCCACTAGACCAGAGAAGTGAAGAAGGTCAGCTGCATGTAGGGTGACTGCCCTGGCGCATAGCCTGGATGGGAGAAACAGGGGAGTCACCAGTAAAAGAATGCATCGGGCTTTGTTTTAAAAGACTGCTTCCAGCCATTGTTTTAACCTCGTTGTTTTTAAAATAATTTTTCTAGTGTTTTTAACCTTCACAATTCACCGGTTTTTATGGGTTATTTATTTATTAAGTTTGATGCACTGCACTTTAATTTGAATAATGTTTTGATTTTGTTACTGTTTTTAATAAAAGCACTTTTGCACTTTTTGCACTATCCCCTTGCTTCATTGCTGTGCCTCACTGTCCAGCTCATTGGTGACATTACCGACAGTGTCAGGTTCAGAGCTCCCAGAAGCAAGATGGGAGCATGGAGCGGAACTCGCATCGTTACACTTCGCCCATGTGGTTTGCATTGTTGGATGAGAAAAATGTGTAGCCTCTTATTTTCATGCAGAACAAAGCTAACTAAGGTTTTACCTGCAATGTAAGCAGGTAGTTTCAAATGCTGGACAACAGCAAACAATATCAAAACATTCATGATAAAAAAATTCACCTTACTTGTGTCACATAATCCACCTCAACTCATACATACGTATACTCAAAAAGTGCAAAAGGCATGCATTTTTTGTCAAAATATGGTTAAATTGATTCCACCAGTAAAAAAGTAGCCCATAATCCAAAAGACTTTTCAAAATGGGTCGCTCTTTTGAAACAAAGACCTGTCTCTTGCCCGACACATTGGCCAAGAGTCCTATGTTCAAATCAGAATTGTTACAATGTGTAAAAGGCTTCTATGGGCTACTTTAGTTCTACTGGAGGAATCCATTTAACAATATTTTAGCAAAAATACGTGCATTTTGCCATCTTTTGAGTATAAAACTGTATGACTTGACATTGATTATTTAACACAAGTAATATGACATTTGTTTCTTGGAAACTTTAATATTATGTGCTGTTGCCCAGCATTGGTCACCATTGGCTTCGATTATAATGCAAGCTTCAAAAGCTCTGTTTTGCATGAAAACCTGAGATTAAAAATATTTCTCAACCATCACTACCAACCATATGAGTTAAGTAACATTTAAGAAAATATATCAGTTTTGGAAGGCATATATTATTAATATTCATATGTTACATCACTGTCAGTTCAATTGTATGCAGCACATTCTTGGAATTAGACATGTACAAAGATGATAGATGGTTCAACGTGGTGCAATTGCTATTTGAGATGCTGTCTGTTATGGTCGGGCGGTGGAAGGACAGACTGGAAACAGTTGAAATGTTGAGACGCCAACCAGGTCGTTAGCTTTAATTGTTGCGAGACAAAACAAACAAAAATAAAGAAATAATGAAAAACCGTGCCAATTCATTATTCCTGATCAGGGATTCCTCCTTCTTAACGGACCTTTGAGAGCCACATGCTCCGCCATGTAGCTCTTTCGGGTCTTCTGGCAAAAGACGCTTTTTTCTTAGTTGCCGCTTCTTTTATTTTAACTTCCAGAAGGAGCGGGGTTAAGTGCTCTTACTGGGTGGCTTCTCTGAGCTGTGAGGGAAGAAGAACAAGATTATTGCATACCTTTCCCCGGACCTTAGAGAAGTCCTCCAATGCCCATGCATGACACTGTACAGTATTGAAGCTCAGAATGCAAAGTAGATGATTAAGATAAACTACTTAATTGCATAGTGATGAACTTTTCATGAATAATGAGGTATTTTTGAATGGAACAGTGAACATAGGGAACCAACGCAAAAGAATGAATTATTTGAATGCCTCTGTTAGTTCCTACTTATAACCTTTAGTAGCACCTTTACTTTTCCAACCTTTCCATTTTCTAACCAACAATTTATACATCTTTTTGTATCTCATAAAAAAACCAATATGGGTGGAATTGGCTAAAGAAAAATGATGTAGACCCTTGAAAATCCAATTCAGTCTAGTCTTTTTACTAGCTGTTCATGCTTACTTATATGGAGTCTTAAAATTGTAGTTTTGTAGAAGTTTTTATATATTATATTTACTTTGAATTGTACTCTTATTTTCTTTGTGCCTTATAATTTGCCAGAACAGACTACTATTTTTCCACTCTGTGTAGAATAAGCAGATTTAGAAATTAACAAGATTAAAAAGTAGAAACTCTGTTTTGCTCTAATATTTAATTTCTTATAAGATGGCACGTAGGAGCTTTAAAAACTGATATGCCATCATTCAATGCCATGCCATCATTTAATTTCTGACCTCGAGATAATCTCTCCTGAAATTTGGTTAAGATTTACAGAGTCCACATGCTTCTCCAAAATGATCACAAAAGATTCCACAGTCACAGCTGAGCTCTTCAACGCATCCTAGCTGTGAAAACATTTTTTAAATGCTCAGAAAGTTTGTAAAGTGTCTAACAAGTAGACTCCTGCCTTAAAACCCTGAAGAGCACATTGGAAGTTAACTAGTTAATAACATTAGGAAAAAGATTTAACAGAGGGATGGACAGCTGTCTATACACTAAATAACAGAAAAAAATACTTTCAGTCCAGCAGAACCTGATGTCAGTGTGTATTCTTCAGCAAGTCATTGATCAGCAAGACAGAATTTGAATGTATTCAAGAAGCTCGAAAATGGTACATTTTGAACCTTAAAAATATCTAACAGGCAGTTATTCCCTGGCAAAAAAGAATAAAAAATCCAGCGACAAACGTGTCCTCAAGGTCAATACTCCTGAACTCCTGCAATGGTGGTAAATGGACTGATAAGCTAGCACTGATTCATAAGTTTTAATGCATATATAAAAGTAAGGACTCCAAATTAAATTGTCGAGTCAGACAATGAATCTGCATATTTTGTGCATTAATTCCTTAAATTGATTTATGATCTTTAGCACTACAGATAAATTAGTATATTCAGCATTTGCTACTGTAGTCTCAAAAAAAAAAAGCACCAAATAGACAGGAACTGTTTGAAGCAGAATCAAATGTACCTTGAAAGGGATGAAAGTGAATCTGTTCAAAAGTCACAATAGCATATATATATATAAAATTCATAATAAAATCTGTTAATCATATTTTGTCTTTTAATACAAGAAAAATGATCATAACAGACAAAGCAATAATACTAATGCCAGTTTTGTCATTGCTAAAGAAGTATCAAGTCTGGGTTGATTTTTTTGGAGTTGTTCAAGATATCATAATTTTGGACATTCATTGCACAATGTGTAGCTCGGCTGTCTCATTGATCTCTTTTTTTGAACTCATATCCCATATCTGGCTGTTGTACACATGAAGCTTGTATGTTCTCCCATTTCTGTGTCGATTTTCTGGCAAGTACTCCAGTTTCCCTTCCACATTCCAAAAGATATTCTAGTTAGGTTACTTATCAACTCTAAACTAGGCCCACCTTAGGTGTGACTGTGGGTGGGGTGCATGATTGGGCTCTGTCCTGGACTGGTTCTTGTATTGTGCTTACATGGTTAGCAATAGGAATTTCAGTTGATGTAATTTAGCTAATTTTGTTGCAGTAATTATCACTAGTTTCACACACAGGTTCAGAGTCATGGGTTCAAATCATGGACCTGAACGTGTTTGTGTACAGCTAGCACATTCTCTGCATGTGTATTCCAGTTTGATCCCTTATTACCTGCATATTCAATGCCATCTATCCAGCCATTGTCCACCGCTTGTCCGAAGTCGGGTTGCGGGGGCAGCAGCCTAAGCAGGGAAGCCCAGAGCTCCCTCTCCCCGGCCACCTCCTCCAGCTCCTCTGGGGGGACCCTGAGGCGTTCCCAGGCCAGCCAGGAGATATAATCCCTCCAGCGTGTCCTGGGTCTGCCCCGTGGCCTTCTACCAATGAAACATGCCCGGAACACCCCCCCAGGGAGACGTACAGGAGGCATTCAGACCAGATGCCCGAGCCACCTCAACTGACTCCTCTCAATGCGGAGGAGCAGTGACTCTACTCCGAGTCTCTCCTGGATAACTGAACTCCTCACCCTATCTCTAAGGGAAAGTCCAGCCACCCTACGGAGAAAACTCATCTCGGCCGCTTGTATCTGCAATCTTACTCTTTCGGTCACTACCCAAAGCTCGTGGCCAATTGGTGAGGGTAGGAACGTAGATTGACTTGTAAATTGACAGCCTTGCCTTTTGGCTTAGCTCTCTCTTCACCACGACGGACCTTTGCAGAGCCCGCATTACTGTCAACCTCCCGCTCTGTTCTTCCCTCACTCGTGTACAAGATCCTGAGATACTTGAACTCCTCCACTTGAGGCAGTAATGTGCTCCCAACCCTGAGAGGGCATTCCACCCTTTTCTGGCAGAGAACCATGGCCTCGGATTTAGAGGTACTGACTCTCATCCCCGCCGCTTCACACTCGGCTGCGAACCGCTCCAGTGAGAGCTGGAGGTCACTGTCCGATGAAGCCAACAGAACAACATCATCCGCAAATAGCAGAGACGAGATTCTGAGGTCACCGAACCAGACCCCCTCTGCTCCTTGGCTGTGCCTAGAAATTCTGTCCATAAAACTTATGAACAGAATCGGTGACAAAGGGCAGACCTGGCGGAGTCCAACCTCAACAGGGAACGAATTCAACTTATTACCGGCAATGCAGACCAAGCTCCTGCTCCTCCTGTACTTAATGGCTCTTAACAACAAGCTTTGTACCCCGTACTCTTGGAGCACACCCCACAGGATGTTTCGAGGGACACGGTCGAATGCCTTCTCCAAATCCACAAAGCACATGTGGACTGGTTGGGCAAACACCCATGCCCCCTCCAGGATCCTGGCCAGGGTAAAGAGCTGGTCCAGTGTTCCATGGCCGGGAACTGAATCTGCATTGTTCCTCTTGAATCCGAGATTTGACTATCGACTGAACTCTCTTCTCCAGCACCCCTGAATAGACCTTACCGTATATTCAATGTTGGCTGTTTATTTAGCTCCATGAGAATAAATGTGGGGGTATGGGTGGGTGTTTCTTGTGATGAAAGGGTAACCTACAAAAATAGAACAGGTTTAGTGGTTTGGTAAATGAAAGAATTTGATGTTCAGGTTAGTAGGTTAACCATCTCAATCTGACTTGCTAAGAAAAAATAAAACCTGCACAGAGTCCAACAGAAAATAAATTGAGCTTACTATGGTAACTCTGTGGTATGCTCTTCTTCTTTCTAGAACCCTAATATTGTTGGAAAACAAGGTTAGCTACTCAGATGTCCCATTCAGTAGTGATTAGAAGCCTTTCTGTACATCTCAATCTCCACTTACCAGTAATGGCAGTATATCAGGACCCTACAATCTTATTAGTGTCTCTCTATTTTGTTATAAGCCCTTTTAATCCAAATCATTTTGTTTTGAATACTTTTTGTGTTTGAAGTTTACTTATTTAATTGTTCAAAAGAACTACATTGGGTGCCAAAGTGTTGTGTCCTATTACCAGTACATTGCAGCTCCAAGGCCTTTGCCCAAATCCCAGCAAAGTTACCATTTAATCTTCCCTATGCCCAAATAGATTTCTTTGTGGGAACCCCAGTTTTCTTCCCCATCCCAAAGGCATACATGTTAGGTTAATTACCAACTCTAAGCTGCCTTTGAATGAGTATGTATTGATTTGAGTATGAGTGTGCCCTTTCATGTCCATCTTATGTTCCTTCTCATACTCCATGCTGCTATGATCCAAAACTGGAATAAGTGAATTGGAAAAAGAATAAATTAACAAGAAATAAAATAACCACATTACGTATATTCATGTGAATACACCACAATACCCTGGTATAAATAGTTGTGTTTATGTACTTCCTTCATTAATTTAAAGTGTCTGTATTTGTTTACATAGATGTGTTGCTTGATGAAAATCTACATGGCATTCATTTAAAAATATCCAATTCAAAAATGATGCTTTAATTATAGAGTGGTAGAACTAGTTCCATGAATAGGATGTCAATCCACCATAGAACAATCTCACTTTCACTTGGCCATTGTCAACTTGCCAGTTACCCAAAATGTACACCTTTTAATGAAAACCTGTAAAGATGTGGAGAAAACATTAATAACCCATGTAGACACTGACCAGGCTGGGAAATGAACCCAAGTCCCTGAAACTGTAAGGCAGCAGTGCTAACAACTGCACACAATGCCATTTGAACTGTAAACCAAGTATAACACATGTACAGTATTTTTTGTGTGATTTTACATTTTATGTCACTATCTAACCTGAAAAGTATGCAGCTGTTAAATATAAATTGTGCACAGGCTTAAATCACAAGAAACAGTAACTTGTTATTGGTAACAAAACCGTGGGAATTATTAAAAAAAAGAAAAAAAAAAAAACACGGTTTCTTTTTTTATTTTGAAAATACAAAAAGTGCCAGCAGGATGTTGTTTCTTTCACAACTTGGGCTCGGTTCCCAAAGGCTGTTCCTTTTTTTGCAATATTTGTGCCACAATGTGTGCCTGCATCTTTTCTTTTCGGTGATGACAAAAGAACATGTTCTCCAGCTGCTGTTGTATAAAAAGATGCATATTTAATAGCATGGGGCTGTATGCTTCATGGTTTCATATGCTAGTTGGGTGTGCTCAGATTTATAAATGAGCTCCCGATGTATTCATCTCATTTTCTAACAATGCTTGTATGAGGCCAGCATGAATGTAACTCACAGAAAATTCTTCCAAAAATAAAAAGAAATTCAGTTGTGTATGGAAGGATCGGTAGAACAGTAAGTGTCAGGAAAAAACTCTATTCCGCTTTTTTTAAAAAATCTACTAGAACATAATTTATAGCCTAGTTACTTTTATATGAAATTCCAAGTGAAAGTAATTAAAATCCATATAAATGTTAAAAGAGGCATTTTCACTTTAAAATTGACCTTTTATTGACACCAACTGTGCCCCAGTTGGCCGTGAATTTACAGCATGTTGAGCGCTGGAGGCGATTCTCAATGTAATTTAAGATATGCTTTGGCTACAAAGAGTTGTTTTTCTCTTACACATTTTGGGAACGTGGAAAAGAGAAGAAGCAAAAATGAGTATAATTGGTGCTCCCAATACTAAATTCTCTTAAATATTATATATCCACAAATAGTCAGTCATTGAATTGAAGGGCCATCCATGTTGAGCTTTAGGGTTAAGAATATCAATGAGTGAAGGGAGTGCTCATCCACAGTTGTTCATTCACACATAATTTCTGTTTTAGCCAAAGGAATATTCTACATTACATTGTGGACTTATTTCCTTTTCATATTGTATGTATTACAAATATCATTTAGCCCTGGGAACGAAGGCTTTTTGATGGTTGATGCATCTGTATCTGGAGAAGAAGCAACAGTTTGCAGCACAGACCAGACCACTTTGTCGCCGACGCCTTCAGTGAAGTAGAAGCTTCACGTTGTCTTCTCCATTCCTTCCTTAATGGATCATTCTCAGTTGTTTAGAAGCTGTGCAAACATTAGCAAAACTTTATTGACACTGCATTATTAAAAACATCATTTGTATAAAGTAAGCACAATGTGTAACATAGGCCTAAATTACATATTACAGCCATACTAGCTGATCACTGAACTCCTTAGTCTTCCGTTAGACCAGCTGTCCAAAATACTTGGTGCAGTTATAAGTGATTAAAACTTTCATTTTGTTCAGAAGCCCATAAGAATAATATATTCACTGTATTTTTTAAAACAACAACAACAGCAGTTCCTATGCTGTTTGTTGTAGGAGTACCCCGGTGCAAATTCATGCTGTAAAATCATATGCTTTGTATTCATGAGGAGCTATTTCACTCCTCATCAATAATGCGAGACCTCGTCCATCCATCCATCCATCCATCCATTTTGTAAATATTTATTCCATTACAAGATTACCTGAGTAATTCAGTGCTTTACATAAATAATGAACAGGTTGAGGTCAGGAAAGTGCTGATAACGGTACTTAAATGACATCCATTTTGATATTCCTCAGAAGTAGAGAAGAGTGTGATGTAAGAAAAGTGCTGCTATCTGATGTTATTTTCTCATCTCCAACATCTATAAGGTGTAAATGAAGGAATTTACCTTTCATTTCATTACTTTCTTCTTCTCCTCCTAGTCACTCATATTTTAAATTAACTGAGTGTCCATATTCATGCACAATACTTCATCACGGAAAACTGCATCATACAGGGACGCAAAAGACAATATTAATTTGAAAAAAAGCAATGCTATTTTGGTGTTAACTGTGCGGAGTTTACATTTTATCTTCCTGTCTCCCCTTTTAACCTTGGTGCTCAGGTTGTCATGCTCAGAGGAAAGCCATGCCTGTTAGGTTAGTTGGTTTATATTAGTTAATTAATTAATTAAGTTAGTTGACTTTATATGATTGTGACTGTGAGTATCTGCATGAATGGGACCTTCAATGGACCATTGCTACATCATCATTTGGCTCTAACCTTACATTAACTGCTGCTGATTTAGGCTTGGCTCCAACACCCTGGAGACAGAATTAGTATTTCTGAAAATGTTATATTATGTAAAGTTATTTTTTCATATCTTAATTTTGTTTTTTGTTTAACCAGGTGAAACTTCCTTAAAAGGAATAGATTAGTATCGAAAAGATTTGTCTTAAAGGCCAGCTTTGTGCTAAAATATTTTCAAATATTTTACAAGCACATTCAATAGCAGCAAGTAAATAAATGTTAGACCCTGCCTCAGACAAGTCATTAAGGTATTAGACATATTTAATGATACATTATGTTGATAAACCAAAGAATCTAGGTCAACAACAAAAAAGTTTTATTTACTGGCTTTTGAAATCTCTCCCGCTAAAGTGATTTTGTTTTGTTGGGTAAAGTAGTTCATAATGAGAATTTCCTACCTGTGAAAGCAAGCCTAGAAAAGATGAATTACTGCAATTGTACATATTTCATAAAAGAAACACACACTTAGTTGTTCCTAAAAAAAGCAATTCAAGGTAATGCTATGAAGAACAATTGGGTTTCTGTTTAAATGGAGAGAAAGTGGTATTGACTGTCTGCCCACTGCGATCAGAGCAATGTAGTCAAAGATTGTGTATCAGCTGAGGTATATCAAGCCCACCCCACTCCGACTTTTAGTCTGAAGTTACTGCTTTGATGAATCACAACTCCTTTTGATAATCATACAGTTTCTCTTCGTGTTTGAACTCCTGCACAGTGAGTCAGTGGACACCATTCCTTCCACACAGTTCTTTGTTTTGGGTTCAAATCTCAACCCGTTCACAGTCGTGTGTTAACTCTGTGCCTTTACCCCATGCCTGCACTGGGGTTTCTCCTAGTATTACGATTTAACTCCTGCTTAACCATAAAGTAACATCTTAAGCTAACTGGAAACAGTAAATTGTCCCAGTAAGGATGTGTGTGTATCCTGGATTGGTTCTTGTCTACCAGCCAGTCTTGCAGGGTTAGCCTTTATCTCTGTGCCATGAACATACACTAAACAAAATTATGTTTTTAGTTTTCCTGTTACAGTTAATCTGCTAGGTTTTTCAAAGACAGATATTTTGTTTTATTTCTTTTTGGGATCACAATTCTCCATTGTTAGCGCTACTGCCCCTTAGAATTCTGGGTTCATGCTCCAGTCTTGTCACCGCCTGTGTGAAGTTTTGATGCTGTCCTTGAGGCTGTACTGCAGTTGTGAATGTTCAGTTAAATGGTGGCTTGTATGAGTGAGCATGTTGCAATGCGTCATCATGCTTTACTCTCAATGCTAACAAGTTAGGCACTATGCACTGCTAACCAGAGCTGGATTAAGCAGGATTGGATTTATGTTTTTTGTGTATTACCCCCTACATTCTGGTGTGGCATAATGGGACAGTAGTTAATGTCTGCTTCTTGGTTATCAATGCCTTGACCCTCTACTCTCTACAGTTTTTTTTCAGGGTACATTGGTTTTGCTTCTACATAGCAAAGGTGTGTATATTAGGGCAGCTAACCATTCCGAATTGGCCAACTCTGAGTTTATTTTAGTTTATATAAGATGGATGAGCATCCTGTACTGCTGGGATAGGCTCTGACACACCATGATATACATTCCTAAATCTACTCAGTGGCAATCCACTTATATTTCAGTTTGTGTTATCACTTTGATTTGTAAACCAAACAGAAAGGTTTCTTGCTTCTTACTTATGGGCCATTCAGTATTTCTAAAGATTTTTGGTCAACTGTCTTCCAGTATGTACAACATACCAGTAAGGATTTAGTAAAAGGCCATCCATCCCTTTTCTGTGCTGTTTTGGCAGTCAGGGTTGCAGGGAATTAAGAGAAAGGCAGAAAAAAAATGAACATTTTAAAATGATGCTGCCATTCTCCCTACACAATAGGATATAATCTGTTTGCACAATTTGCAGTACGACACAAGTGCAGCCTTCACTGTCGAATGCTACAATAAATGAATTCGTTTAAGTGGGTCACTGAATTTGCTGAAATGCTGATGGTACCCATGGTCATTCATTTCATTCCAAGCATGCTGCTATTGCATGCAAACAGGTCTCTTCTGAAATTCATTAGACCTGCTAGCCTCTGAGACACTGTATAAATGAATGAGATTTTTGTGTGGCCTTATGAAATCAATTTATTTATTTATTTTTTTCTTTTTTTAATTTAAAGTGATAATAGAAAGCATTCACACTTTTCTTTCATTAACACATATAAAAATGGATTGTGCAGTTGACTTGTTTAGAAAGCTTCATTAAATTGGCTTCCTATAAGTAAATCTAAGGTCAGTCAGTCATTGCAGTGTCCTTCTGACTAACTCAGGTTTGTACATAATGAAGTGCAGTCATCTGGTTTTTGTGAACAAAAATTCTAAGACTAACAAAAGGCATTTTGAGGTTGTAGCATTTCTTTTTAAAAATCTCTTCCAAGGGACTCTAGCCCTGCTTTTTTTACTTGCCAACCTAGTAGATGTTGTTTTATGAAACTGTTAACCTTTATATCTGTTATAAAAACCAAATGACTGACAAAAGGATCAATATATAAAAGAAACTAAAATCTTATATCAAATGTATAGTATTTCCGAAAGCACTTCATGAAAAAGAAATCATCCAAAAATCCATGAATGTTTAAGGCTTGATTACAGAAGAAACATACGACATTTGTTTTCTCAGCTGCCTGCAGTTAAAACGTCTATAATTTCACAAGATTCAGAAACATTTAAATACCTGTTTGTGTTTTCTGCCTGAAGTTGGATGGTTTTTGGCCCCCTGAGCTAGACCGAATAGGTTAATATAATCTGAAAATCTTTCTTGTATATGCATTTTCATGAAGGAGAAAAAAACGAGCAAAGATGACGGCATTACTTACTCGTGTGTGCTTTTTCTCATTTTGTACATTTTTTTTTTTTTTTTACTAGATGGCATCCCTTTTAGGTGAGTTTACATGTAGAAGATTTTCCAAGGCAAACTGGAAATGCTGACACACTAATATAGAACTTACACTGAAGTGCTCAGTACTTGAAAGGCTACAGGAGTCTTATAAATAGCCAACAGAAATTTTCTGTGCAACCAGTCAAGAATCAGTCTAATTTCAGGAGCAGCTAAAGTTTATTGTAGTGAGAAGTTAGAGAAGGGCTAGTGGAAAAGATTCTAGACTTAAGAAAGCAGGTATTAGCGTATAAAACTACAAAAGGAAAGTCTAATTGAAAAGATTTTTCTTAGAAAAAGCAGTATTATGAATAGAGGGACACAACTTTGAAAGAACAACTGACTGTTTGTCCTTACTAAATGCTCTGTGCTTAAAAGCCTATTAGAACTAAATGTAATCTTTCAATTGCCAACCATCTACATTTGTGTCAGAGTGACATCTGTATACATGAGTGCTGGCTCATGCATACATAAGGATAGATAATGCCAGTTTTACCTCAAATACAATTGCCCTAAATAGTACAAAATGTGGTAAATTGAATTTTGAAACACTTTTATCTAGCAAACAGTTCCCGACTCTTATTCATGCAATCCCAAGCATTGTATTTTTCATTTGATGAGTTGTCTGCCTCCAACTGTGAGCTGTATCTTATTTCCATTAGTATGGTGGGAGGGGGATAAACTGTTTTCGTTCTATATCTCTTTGTTCAGGCTATTGTGGAATATCTAAGTTATTTAAATTGCAAGGCTGCTAAGCGTCCATTTTGATTGCATTTGTTTGATTTTGCTGTGTTAAATTCACAATGCTGTTGCACCATTATACAAAGATCAATACTGATTTATGCTGTACATTGCTTTCCCAATGAGTCTCTGAGCTGAATTCGAAGTGGAAAGGACCCAGTGCTCTTTCTGTTTTTGGTTTGTTTGCATATTACATTTTTTCCTCTGATTATGAAAATGTACATATTGTGTGGTGTTTCCTATGAATAAATGTATCAAATGTATAATGAATTCCTTAAATGCTTTGTATATGATTGTAATGTGTTGCAGAAATGAAAGTTTATAGCAAATGGGTATGTGCATGTGGAAAGCTGGTTCCACTGTTGCTACTAATTGCATTTCTGTTGTAGTTTTCTAAGTGATATGATGAAACTAAAGTTAAATGGAGAGTCGGTGACAATATGCAAGGGGTTCTATGAAATAACATTTCTTTTGGCTGATTGCCGGTTCTGTCTGAATTGGCTAGTCATGACCAGAGACAACTCATGTTGCTTCCATATAGTTTACCAGTGATCGGTAGACTGGTTTGTCAGACAGATAATTTGCTACTGATATTTCAATTTTTGTCCCATTTGCATTGTATTTGAGCAGTCCATTGTCTTGTGGTGTTGATAAGCTATTTTGTGTTTTACTGCAAAGGCCATTTAGTAGGCATTCATAATGCTTCAGCAATATTTTAGAGAAACTGGCCTGGTGGCTTGAGGTGATCCTAGTGTTGTTTCCACTGTGTTGTCCAGTTACAAATGAACTGTCTTTTCAGACTGTGAAGTGGCTGATTGTATTTTCTAGATTTGTCCAGTAGCAGCTAATTCAGCCTGACATGGCAAACTGGTTGCATAGTGCTGATTTATTTGGCTGAGAAGTATAGTAATCTGAAGGTGTTTCCACTTGGAGTGAACATGCAGTATCAGAACATCAAGAATACTTTTTAAACTTTGATGATTTTAACAATCTTGGCAACACTTTACATGAAATTTTTGTTACTATACTGTACAGTGTACAAAGTAATGACCTACTTAACTACTGTGTAACTAGGTATTATTATTGTGCACTTACTGTTTAAGTATACTGTCAATTTTCTGATTCTAATTCCACACCTGAATGTGCACTTACCTATACCTATACTCCCATTCCATAATATGTAAGCTGTGATAACACCTAGCACCATAGTTAGGCAAGTCATTACTGCATACAATACCACTAAGTGCAAAGTGTTGCCATTATATTTGTTATTAAGGTATTGCTGAAATTCTACAAATGTGTTATTTTTCTGTCATAATTCTACTGAATTTGCTGTAGTTAACAACAAGCATTTAAACATGCCTGGTAATTAATGTCTGATTATAAATGAGTGAATTCTATTTTTGAAAAATTGAATCTTGTATTTAGAGAACACAAAAAATAATGCTGAACTCTTGTTTTTTGCATGTACTGACAGAGATGCATTGTGTTTGGATTCAGAGTTGCTGATGGTTCTAGAGAGATGCTGTTTGTTTTCTTAACTGGCAATGTTTGTTCAATGCTTTTGATTATTTTTGTCTCCCTGTTTTAGACAAAGGCTCAACCCTGAGAAAACAAAACTGAGTTAACCTCTTTCTTTGCAAACAGTTATGTGTGTGTTCCATTAGTTTTTTGGAAAAAAAGCATTTCTGTGAGCAACTCTTCGGAGCTGCGCCAATAAAATGCTTTTTTTTCCCCCCACTCAAGAAGTGTTTATGTTTTCAGTTGTTTTTTTTTTTCTTTCTTTTTGTTTCTCTCTCTATCTCAGTTTTTTCCTGACATCCTTGTCTGCTTTGGGATGTCTGTCACAAATTGCCGTCCAACGTTGTGACAATGCTTTCTTTCTTCCCGTGCGTTTTATGACCTTCTTTTTCCTTTCTTTCTTTTTTATGTTTTTCCTCCAAGGTCTGGCACACCTGACGTTAAACAGCCAAGGTATGGGTTAATTTTTTTAAAAGCCTTCTTTTGACTTCCTTCTTTCCTTCCTTCCTTCCTTTCTTCCTTCTTCCCTTTCCTTTCCTCATCCATTTCCTTTTTTTTTTTAATCCTGCCATGTTGTGCTTTTTTGTCACTTTCCACTGTCTCTTTCACCTTGATTGTGCCATCTTCAGTCATGGAGCGTGCCCTCACTAAGGCCACAGCATCTCTACAAATCCAAAGGAAAAGACAAGGATCACTTGGCCTTGCCAAAGGATTTTACCCACTTTTGATTATAGTGGGAACTTCAGTGTTGAGGTAAAGCAGAAAACATGTGAGCTGTAAGAGAGAAGGAAATTCTGGACAAGCTTCATTCTAGATACAGTGTAGCAATATTTGCTTGTGTGTCAAACAGGTTGCTCATGAGAAAGCTAATCATAGCTAACCTATATTTGTACATGATTATCAAATATTGGGTGTTGGAGTAGGTTAAAATATACATAATTAATTAAAAAACAGCAGTCTGTCTTTGAAAAAGAAGCATCAATCTCTAAAAGGTTTTGGGGTGTTGGTTTTGTGCCTTAGACATTATGAATATTAGGAGCAGACAACTAAAATGAGCTAGAATGTGGTGGCTTTGAGAACAAAAGGTCTGTACTATCATATGTTGGCTTTTTGAGCAGATGTCAACCAAAATGTGGTGGCTAAATGAGCAGATATCAACCAAAACAAGATAACTTGAAGCGCAAAAAAAAAAAAAAGCATAGTATTACAGCTAGCAAGCAAGGTCCATCCAACATTTGATGTCTTAATGAACTGAACTCTGCAAGAACAATACAGTTTACTCTAGTGAAACTGAATAAAAAGGAAAAAAATAGCTGAAAAGATATGTTATATGTTAGCTGCGCTGAGCGCCATCATTGGAGAATAGAGATAAGGATCAGAGCCCATTGCAGGGTACACTCACAAGCAGGCCAAACCAAATTGGAATTACCAGTTAACCTATGTTACTGGATACTGGATTACCTAAGGACAAACAATGCTGCTTGAAGGGTAATATATAATTTTAAAATCCTAACCATTCTGACACATAAAACACATAGTAGCTAATTAAATAATACGCTATTCAGTCTTTTTAAAGAAAATACAATATGCATTTTTTAAATTCATACAGTACATTGTTAGAGAAAAATTGGTGCAATTAAAAGGTTACTGTGTTACATCTCTGCAAAGGCTTGATAAAAAGTGTAAATAGTTTATACTTGTTGATGAATATTACTCACTTTCTATGAATAGATATATAAAAGAACCCATTTTTCTTTTTCTTTTTTTTCTTTCAACATTGCAGTAGAGTGCAGTGACCATAATGCTCTTTGTTTTAGGTTAAATATCAGCTTACGTTAGCTTATTCTTCTAAGTGCATAAACATATAAAAAACAATGCTTTCTATACCATAAGGTAGAAGACCAGGTTGTTCTCTTATTTAGATTATTGATTAAAAATGAACCAGTGCAAGGTAGGAAGTGCGGTGTATGGGTTAAGGATTTGGACTTAAGATCCTGAGATTGTGGGTTCAGATCCTACCATCGACATTGTGTTCCCTTGAGCAAGTCAGTTCACCTTGCCAAACTGGAAAAACAAAATAAATGTATCCAACCGTGTCTCATATGTTTGAAGTCACCTTGGATAAAAGTATCTCAGTCAATTAAGTGAAATAATAATGCCATTTAATTCTTAAACAAAATATAATTAAATAATATATTCTACCTTTAGGTCTTTCATGACCTTCACTGTGAAGCAGGTATTTAGAGTGTTTGTAGATTTAAATACTGTATACAAATCTGAATACATAGTTTTTATCTTGTTGAGAAACAGCTATTTGGCCCTACAAAAGGTATTTCAAAAATCTTTGGGGAAAAGAAATTCACTGTCATGGTTGGAAATGTAGTTAATTTGAAATGCTCTTCACGTTTTGTAAAGAAAATTTCCACTTAACCACACATATCACGTGCATTCATTGTCACATGACCTGAATGACATTAGGGCCATTTTATAACATTCAGTGCAATTCTACTGCAGGTTGCATTGCATTACTGTCAGAAATTAAGAATACTATATAAATAAAATGTAATTTACATCATTGAATTGTTCACAAGTAGTGGACATCCAAAGCTTTAGGCAGATTAAATTCCTTTTGAGTGGATTATGCTAGCCGGTATCTTCCAGCAGATTTGTGAATTGCTTATTAAAACTGGAATGCATTACATTTACATGATAAGAAGACAATGTAAGGGATGTTTAAGTAGAATTCATTTTATTGAAAATGCAGGCTTTTTGTTAACAGAGGTGTGTGTTGGATATTTTCTACTGCTTGCCTTTGGTTTTCTTCATTTAACAGTGAAGACTTGCCATTTTATCAATATATTATATACAGTATACTGAAGTAAATCAAGAAGGTGATAGCAAAAATCAGAAAAGTGTTGTTTAATAAACCAAATTTATTTAAGTTTCTGTTCACTTTCAATAATTTTGCATAATATTTCATATTAATTTAATGCTTCAATGTTTTAAAGTAAAAATAAAACTAGTTATTTAATATAGGTTCTGCTCCATTTGGAGAAAGCTAATGTACAATTAAAAAATGCACAAAGTTATAACTTGTTAACACAATTCACAATAACTATCAATAGGAGCAAGTGGCCTTACAATGTACAAAGTAGTGTCTTACATATAGTTACTTAACTTTATGTAAAAAATGTTGCATTCTTAGTAAATAATAAGGTACTTCAATTTCTGGGAGTACTATAGTGTTCATGAATGACTGACCAAGGAGCTGCTTGAGTTCCTGAAAATTAGAATATAGACTCCAAAGAAAATGGGAGCAGTAACATCTAATTTCCCTTATTGTCTGTAGAGTTGGGTTTATTGGATTCAATTAAGATGATGTGGAGGATGATTTCATCAGATTCAAAAATATGGTTGTGCGTCTTCCACTAATTGCACTAGCTTGTCATTTCTAGCAATGTTTCCTTCCCTGCAGCTAAAAAAGGTAATTGAATTTCGTCTAAGGCATCAGTCTTATAGGCAAGTCTATTGATGCCTCAGAATTAGATATCAGTCAGGTTTTAACATCCTGTAATTAAGGTCACAAAGGGAAAGAGCATCATTCAGAATACAAATGAAGGTATTGGGTGACCAATACGTTTAATCATTTGCCCTTTAGCCAAAGTTCATTAATTATCAGGATTACATTTTCTCATTTTGTCATTAACAGAATAAAGAGTATTATTAAAGTTTTAAGAGCTATGCATCGTTCTGGTCGTTTATTCACATTGCTTTTAGTGATTTCATGGACATGTATATATGCAATCAGAATCACATTTGTTGATTAATTTCAGTGTAGTTGCAGAAAATTTTACGAGGCAGAATTTTGAACTTTGTGCTTTAGTTGATCTGCAGTGTAATTTAAACTGCACTGAGGCAAAATCATAATCGTGAATTATTAACCAGATTAATAATGTGAGTATAACAGAAGCCTAAGGAAACCCCCTGAATGTTGGTATGAAAAAATACAGTACAGAAGCAATTGGAGCTGATCGCACTTTTATCTTACAAATCTTGAAATGTCACATTTCATTACATGCTTTCTAGAGAAATATATACATAGAAAAAAGTAATGTATTAGCACAACTACAAAATAATTACCTTCTATTTGTACCTCTCTCAGAAATATGGGCGGATCAACATTCTTAAACCTGCTTAACATAATTTAGGGTCATGATGTGGCAGGTCTGGTGCCTATCCCAGCAGCATCGGGCTACTACTGTACAGCCAGGCCCTCCATTGCAAATCCCACACTGACGGAGCCATTGAGAAACAAAGCTAACCAGCTGTGCTCATATTCATCCCCTTTCTAGTACTTTGGACTTTGATTGCTATGAGATCCTCCTCCTGTGTAAGTGGAACCAGTTAAAACATAAACCCAAAATAAAAATGTATGTCTTCTACAAAGTCATTCAACATACATGTGTATGTAAAAAAAATAATCTCACTCCTTTTCCCTCAGATATAATTACTGAGTGTACATCCTAATGCTAATGCACTTTCTGCAATTGGTAATCAGTCTGTTACACTAATGTGTAATATTCTTGGTCTGTTTGATAACCGTGAGCTCCAAAACATTTGACATAAGTTTGAATTGTTCATGTCAAGTTCAGTAATTTTTTTTCTAATTATCAATTACTCTAAAATAATGAATTCCCTCAATAAAGACAAGTCATATTTGTTTTCAGGGAGTATCCAAAAATCGGACACTGCCACCATCAGGAGTCTCAACTGCAAAAAAATGCTTTTGTTGAAATGTAGTTTTTTGTTTTCACCAGACATGATGAGACTAAGACCAATTTTGCTTTCAGTCATCTTCACATACTGTACAGTAGAACATGATTCTAGAAATCCAAAGGCCCAATAAAATTCTTATTAACATTAGGGTTCTCTTGGCAAGCAATGGTTCCCAGCTTGTTTTTGCTCTGCAGTAGGAATCCTGTTTGAATGGAGATTCTTTCTGCTGGCAAAGTTCTGATTATTAACTTTTGCCATGTTACTTTTTTTGATTCCTGCTGACTTCCAGGATGGCTTCACCTTTTCCTTTATCATTAGATCCAATTTTGATCCTTTTCAAAGACACATAGCTTTCATCCTGAGGTTTTAGTATTGTTGTTTTATTGGAGAAAATAGCACACACTTTGTTCTCATGATAAATCCAATATTGTTTTGATTTATTAAGAAGAGGAGAGACACAAATTATATATAATTACATATACAAACCTTAGGAATTCCTTAATTTGATTAACTGAAAGATTGTAATGCAGTTAATATGCAAACAGTGATGCTCAAGTCTGGGTCCTTTTTTTTGGATATATATTTAATTAATCCCTGAGGGGAAATTACCTTTTCACATGACCTTTGGGGCTCAGAGCACAGGGCCAGTCATTTTTGTTTTGTGAAGCAAATTAAAAATTGTAAAAGTGATTTTTGTTTTTTTCTTAAAAATGTTAGTTGCAGTAGTTAATGCAGCTGCCTCACAACTCCAGTAGCCTGTGCTCATATTATATCAAGTGTTTCAGAATTACTCCTGGGAATTACACTAAAAGTTTGACAAGGATAAGGATTTTTCCTACTCAGGGTAGGATTTGAGAAATAGTTATGAGGCATTGAACACCCACTCCAAGCCAGGAGTAGACATTCATATTTGAGAATAAAAGACACAATAATTTTACATCACCCTGAGCCACAAAGAAGCACTCATTAAGGCATTTTTGTTGTTTCTTTGGAAATAATGAAGGCATTTTGTAATTTTCTGATACTAATGCTAAGGCTTTACCACAAGGGTAATAATAATGTTCAAAGCAGAAGAAGAAGAATGATAAGAAAAACATTATATGGTAGGATATTGTGCTAAGCTGCATGAAACTGTTACCACTTCACAACAACATTGTAAGTAATACTGTAATAAGCACAGAGATGAAAAGACTAAAACACACAGTCACAGAGAGTTAAGCCTGTTTGTTTAACACTGAATGATCCACAGCCATTCTTTCAGAAGAATCACTTTGCCACTGTCATGGCCATGGGAAACTCCTCGTAAAATAACAGTTCCTGAAGCCAGCGATGGCTATTTCTGTGCTGTTTCTGAGGTCGTGTTTACTCTTCCAATGTTCCTGATTATCTTTCAGAATTACATGCTGCGCCTCTGTCCATGATTCCCCCCCACCCCCCTTATTTTCCGAGAGGCTCTGTTTATCCAGTGCCCCATGAGTTTCTTCCTGCCTTCTTGAACCTTCCTGGGCTTGTAAAGTATAAAACAAATTTTCTAGGGGTTCGTGGAATGCAGAACTTAGAGTACCTGTGAGATATTTCACTGTCATTCATCTTGCCCCACCTATCTTTAGGGTAATATGCTGCCTACTGTAATACAGTTTGCATCCAGGACCACGTGTGTTGATACTGTGATATTAATTGTGATTCACATAAGCATATTATTTACACTTTTGGGGCACTTTCTACCCATGTCTGCATGGGTTTTTTTTGACTATTCTGTTTTTTTTTTCTCCCACATTCCAAATAATGCATGCAAGATTATTTGGTAACTTCAGATTGGCTCAGTGTGGGTGTGTTCCTTCATATGCTTTGCAGTGTACTGTTTCCCAGTTTCGGGTGGTTCCTGTCTTGTACTTGAAAAGACAGCGAGAGGCTCAAGAACTCTGCAGCCCTAATGTTGGGTTAAAAGGCCTTTTTAAAACACGTATATGGATGGATATATCTGTTTTCTATTGTTAGTATTTAGGTGACAATTTAAATTCACTACACCAAAATAAATATACGTTCAGAAAATTTAAAGGATCAGGTACATTTCATTAAATAGCATGTAACAATTGTGTAATAGTAATTATAGTAAATGTAGTATAATTGCAGAGTTTCTCAGGGCTAAGTTGGATAAACCAGGCCACGTCTGACAAATTATTTTCAACTTCTCCTGAGGAATTTCTAGATGTTTCCAAACCATCTGTGAGATATAACCCCTCCAGTATTTCCTTGGTCTTCTCTCAGTGTACATAGACTGGTATATTTCCCTATAGCAGCCAGGGGCATGTCAAATATACTCCCATACCATCTCAAGTAGTTCTTCTTGTTTTAAAATAGGAGTAGTTTTGTTCTGTGGTCTTCCAGTGCATATTGCTGAGCTTGTCACCATACCATGGAGTGCTAGCCAAGTTACAATGCACAAGAACTTCATTTCAGCCTCTTCTACACTGCTTAATTCAAATGTGCACCGCTTGGGATCCTGCTGCTTTTGTAATGTTCAGCTTTCCTTACCAGATTCAATGAGGATGTCAAACCAATTGAGAATATCTTCTGTATGATATGAGTTCCTATCATCCTCTTATTATTACTTTGCCTTAAGTCTGGTTAAGAGTATTTACCAATGCCTTATCACCTACCTAGTCAACCAATGGGACTCACAAGTATAGCAGGTGTTTGTTCAACTGCAAAAACAAATTCTGTTGATCACACAGTTACAGCAATATGTTCTTCAGTATTTACATGTATAAGTAGAGACCAGCCAAAAACCCTGACATCAACAGAAATTCTGTGTGACTGTTTCACATGAATGAAAGAAGAACAACTAAAAAAAAAAAAAATATGGTATATCAAAAGTAAGACTGATTGGATGGCAGCCTTGAGTCACATTGTTAGCATGAGTAATCTTTGTTATATTAAAAAGAAAAAACATCAGAAAGATAATTGCGTGTCATAGTTACATTGTCCTCTGTAATAGGGAAGACAATTACCACATTTTATACTATATTTATCTTTCATTTATTAGTTTGAGCAAAATCATTAAAAAAGACTGTTCCACTTCCTATCATCCATGAAATATTAACAATTAATAATTTATAAATGGGTAATAGATTTTAACTCTTACTTTTTCTTACAGTACCGTCACATTAGATTTAATAGTCACCCTTTCATTTTTTTTCCCTTGAACGATTGCAAAAGTGCTTTTACATTGGAAATTCATCTTCCAAACAAAACTGTAATACCTTGCATAAGGGTAAGGTGCATGCAAAAGAAGCAATAATTTACGCATATATTGTAGTCTTAATGGCCGTAAACTAAGAAATATTCCCACCATCCTTGTGTGAATAGGGTGGCTGAGCTTTTAATTTAACCCTTAAACAAATCTTACTCAACTTTACATTTGAAAGATGATGATCACTGGTTCTTGTGTGGTACCCCCTTCACTGTTCTCTCTGCTATTGTTTGTCCCTCTACTTTGCCAGGCTTGCAGCATTTTCTTATCTGTCAGTTACTAAAATGACCAAGTACTTGTGCGGTTTAATAGCTCCTAGTAGCAGAAGCACTTAAACATGAGCTGAAATTACCCAGATTTCCTACTTTCATGTAGATTCATCAATTAGAAAGTTAAAGTACCTCCAAATGTTTTGTTTATAATTCCTAATAGTTGTCCCTGGAGCATCCCTATGAGCCCCATGACAGTGGTTCATTTTGTGGGTATTAGGCAGGCATTGTTAAGCTGATGTTCCTCAGGGCTTTCTGTCTGCGAGGAAACCTTTCATGAAAGGCAGGATGTTCATACAATATTTCAGGAGCAGCTTTGACTTTCTGCTTATTTCAGAATTTAGCTCATGGAAGAAATAAATCTTTTCAAAGCCTTTTTTGAGTATTTGTTTTTCTCTCATAAGATGACAAAAAGTCTCATGTCTGACAACTGTGTGGAATCTGTTTTTGTTCTTTGAATGTGTTGTATATCTGGAGCAGAATCATATCATCAAATATGATCAATTCTTTTCAATTTTTTTGTTTTTTGCTAATAACTATGGACCATTTGTGAACAACAATGAATACAACTAAATTATGAAAAATGAAGTGCAATAATTAAATTGTTATACAATTTTGTCTAATGCATTATTTGGAAAGGCGTATAGACATTTTTCAAGCATACATTTCCAAGTGCAATTTTTGAATATTACTGGGAATATTTGAAATGTTAGTTGCACAAATGTTAATAAATAATTCCGGTTAAAATGCTATTTTGTAAAATAATTAAATATATAAATTGTAAATATAAACATAGGCAGTACAAGTGAAATTTATTGCAGCTTTGCCCGTTTCTCAGGTGTAGAACACTTGATGAAAACAAAGGAGGTCTGACAATTCTACCTTTAAACAATACTGTGCCAACATTGTAAAATTATCATTAAGTTCTGATCAGTTTATTTAATTGTGAATCTGTCTACACCAGGGGTTCTCAAACTCAGTCCTGGGGGACCCCTGTGGCTGCAGGTTTTTGTTCCAACCAGATTCCTAATCAGTGACAACACCTGATAGCACTGATCTCATTTAATTAGCTGGCATTATTTATCTTTTATTCTACATTCAGAAAAGCACATCAGCATGATTTTTACATTTATAAGAAACTTAAAAATATTTCTGTTTTTGCAATAGATTTAAATGCTTAACTCTCTTTTTTATTATATTTCGCCCTTTCTCTGTGCAGTTTGCTCCCTTCATTGAATCTTAATAATGACAATTAAAAACAATCAGAGCAGAAACCCAAGAAAACAACAGTCAATCGTGAAAGGCTGCAACTATTTTGGTGTCAGCCCCACAAAGTAGTAAATAACAGATTAATTAAACAATTAGAACACCTAGAAAAGTAGAATGACAATCAAGATGAAAATACTGTTAAAAAGGAAAAAAATACATATAACTGCTTAGTACATTTTAATACTTTTTTTTTTTTACCAAACTTAGTTTACTAATTTGTATATTGTTCCCAAAACAGGGAATCTGGGAAACAACAGTTCACTTAATTAGCCCAAGAATCCAATTTAAAACAGAGCCACAGGAGTCCCCCAGGACCGAGTTTGAGAACCCCTGGTCTACACATTTTACAAATCATGTAATCCAATTTTAGGCCTGTAGGAGGCCGGGCCAATCCCTGTACCAGTTGGCTTAAGGCATATACCAAGAGTTTCCACAAAATTAAATCCATTACTCTTTTGGCTTATTTATTACTGCTTCTTTGTGAAAATAAAATATGTGAAGAGGCATGAAGAAAGGTTAATAAACTCATAATGGAAAGCTCATTTATGCTTAATGTAGCTGTTACAGTTCATGACAAACATTAGGAGTGACTAATCAAAACATGGTGCAAATCAGCCATTGAAAACATGAATTTTAAGAATAGAGTTACAGCAGCATTTATTATAAATCATATTATACTATTTATAATCCTTAGTGGCCTATATTATATAAAAATAACATAAAGCAATCTTAGAAGGATTTTCTTATAAGTAGAAAAATTTTGTTTGCTAAATATATTCATTTGAAAGAAAAAGTTAATGAAAATTAAATTTAAGGCGGCTGCACATTACAATAATAAAATTAAGAATGGTGATAACAATAATAATGGATGTTTCCCACCAATGTCTATACTACCAGAATAAACTCAGCTCTATATGACATTAAGCAGGTTCAGAAAATGAATGAATGATTAATCCTTATTCATGTCACCTCACTGCAGATTCCTATCAGTTACATCAGCCATATCCACTTGCATTTCATGGCAGCGAAATTAGCAACTAGGCTCCCTTTTCATATTAGCAGGTTTTTATTGCTTAAATAATTCACATGTCTATATGAGAATGAAATCTCTTCCTTATTGTGATAAATGTGCCTTTCTAAATATAAAGTTTGCCTCCACCAGATAAATTTCAGTTCACATACTCTAAAGTACATGATTCGACTATGCTAAATAGCAGAGATTTATTCAATATCTTATATTCTAAGTACTCTGATACTACATGGCAGCAAGTCCCAGTGGATCTTTTGATTTTGCCCAGTATCCTAGTGTGAAACAAGAAGTCACCAACAAGCTTTTATGGCAAGGGTCTGTTTTAACAAAAAGTACTTTTTATGAATTTTACAGAAGACATCTTCCCTGGAGGGGAAAAGGACATATATCCCAGCTTGCCCGTCGGCATGCAAAGCAGGTGCATAAATATTAATATTCAATTGCTCACAAAGTGCAGGACAGAACATGGTGATGCTGACAAGGCACTTTGTCTCTTATTAATCTTGGCTTTAGAACACGGCCTTCAATTCATGACTTTAAGAATTAGATAAGTCCACAAGTATAATAATATTGCAAAATAATATAAATGCCTTATTTGTACATTTCACCAATCACATTTGCTCAATGTGTATTAACTAATTACTGCTCTCTGTTCAGCTGCCTTGAAAGATGGCTATACTAAAAATCTCACAGGAACATTAACTGCTGACAACAAAAAAGGTTTCTGTTAAAGTATAGAGTTCACTTTAGTGCTACACTGTTGCATTCAGATACATCTTGAAAGAAACTGTCAATGCTAATGCATTGTTAACCTGTGGTTGAGAAATATAACTAAAACTTATAATCCTGCATTGTCAAGTTGCCCTTAATGAAACCTTTCTGGTTTTACAATCCTTATGTTGTGATGAATTTGTTAACAGGATGTTTTTTGTTTCTTTTTAATTCTTTTGTGTATGGAATCTGAAAAAGAGTAGTGGAATTGATGGATAGATGGAGGATCTACCTTATGGCCATCTGGTTTTAATATTTTAATTTATGCCAGATATCCAAAAACTAAATGGGCTCTGATATTCTTTTGTTCTGTTTTCCTTTAAAAGAAGGCTGTCCCTTTTCTTTTTTGTTAGTCTGCTTGAATTTGGCACCACTTACTTTTCCTTCCAAGTGCAGGAGTCCAAAACCAAAATAAGCATTAAATAAGCCATAAAATATAATGTAAGGAAGATCTTAAACTTTAACTTTTGGATTAAAGTATATTGAAATTTAATATTCCTTGAAATATACTAAATACCCACAATACGTGTTTTTTACGTGTTTACATTAAGGCCTTAATAAGAGCATAACAATTTTTACAAATGTGAGATCATTTAGTAGATCAGGCAAATTACCTCGACTAACTTATTCCAGTATCTCATTCATTTTGTAAATAGCTATCAAAAACTGTACTTGCACTCAGTGGCTTCATAGTTTGTTTTAGATTCCAATAGCCTGTTGTGTAAAGAAGTGTTACTTATTTCTGAGAATGCTCAAGAGTCTATTTTGGACTCATGGCTTTATACCTTCCATGTAAATGGGGTCTGTCTTAATATATAGTGGCTTATTTTTTTAAACAATAATTAACTCTAAGGTTAAGTTATAAGCAGCAAATCAAAGCCATGTCTCTACTTTACCTGCTCAGGAAAACCTGGAGTCTCTATTATAAAAATATGCATGCAGGGATGTATTTACCGAATTGGGGATCCCTAGGCTGAGAAAGGCCTTCGGCTTCCCATGACCAGCCTGCAAATACAAACAACCCCATCTCTGTCAGGAATTAACTCGTAGCTTTCATGAAATGCAAATCATTCTGTTTTCACACAAAGCACATATTTCTTTTACCAATATAATAATATATTATGGACCATATAAATAAATGTCTGCTATGAAACACCCCTCTGGTATTTAGAACAACCATATGATGTCGACAACAAAGACTGAAGGAGAATCAGTTTAGCAACAAAGTCACTTCCACCGATGTACTCAGTGGCCTTCTGGCTCTTTTTCCTGTCAACACACAACCTCCACAAAACCTTAGGTGAAAGCACGACACAAAATAGCACAGCAAGAAAATACATGTACCTAACTTCATAAGCTTTTTATTTTGGTGTTCTTTGCCGTAAAATCCTTTGTGATTCCTGTGAAACCCATTTGTTAAAGGGTTTCACTTTCCAAGGGCATCAATGTTAGATGCTTGAGTCTTTCCTGTTGCACTACAGACCTCAGTTTACTTCGTACTATAGACTGCTTTGATAAATAGTGCTCCACATTGGCGTTAGTCACAGGTAATCAGGAATGGACTAGAATCTACAACTGGCCCTGGAATTTTGTCCAGACTGGTGCACCACATTTGGCTAGACACTAACTATTCCTGCATCCATCAATGGATGGGCACATATCATTTAATATTAATTTAAAAATAAAGTAGTGTAGTGTTTTTAGGCTGTCAGGTTCAGTCCCCTGGAATGAGTTTGGAAACCACTGGTATGGAGGACTCACAGCCAGGGTAGACCCAAGGCATAAACAAATTAAGCGTCTACATAGGGCACCATGGCCACCAGGTCACCTGTATCAGCTCAGCCTGTCACATAAAATGGGAAAGATGGGAAGGGAACATTTACAGATGAAGAGCTGCCCACAGCCCCCCCCAACATCCCCCCACCCCACAAAATGAAAATAAAATCTCTAATCTACTCCCCGCTTACTTGAAGGGAAACAAATTTGCTATTCAATCATGTTCAACACTCCAAAGCTGTATAAGGGACAAATCAAGGGACCTAAAAACTTTATTGACCTTAAGGCCTCAACAAGTATAAAAGTTGTACTCCTCACTGCCATAAAGGCATAAACATTGGTGGCCCTGTGCTGTCCCCCTGGCTCTCTGACAACCCTTGTATTTGTCTTCCTTTCTCCAACCAAGTCAACTCTGCTCCATTGTTTATGCTGCACTATGCAAAAAATTAATGCCGAAGGGTCTAAGACATAGACATAGTAAGGTATTAGTCAGTTGTTGAATTACTGGGAGTACTCTTTTTATTGTGATTCAGTGAAATTTGAAAGCTAGGATACATTAACACTTGATCAAAGTGGGGACAAGTTGTCCCCCTTCAGGATTCTCTAAGAAGTTCAGGAATAAGCAGGTACTGGTAATATATGTCGAAATTGGAAGCAATGCTGGTACAGTGCACCAGTGAGTACCAGCCCACTTCAAGAAATGGTTTGAGTTCTAAATAAACATTTATTGACAGCTTGTTAACTCAACTCAACATGTTTGAAAGTTGCTGTCCTTGTAAAATAAAGTATAAAACAGTTTAGATAACTGTAATAGTAAATAAAATAAAATCAAACAGAAATATTTTCACTAGGACATTAAATATTGCCACTGCAGTCTGTGATAATTAAAGTGTTTCTGTATGTGTGTGTATATATATATATATATAGTGGGATATGTCCCGGACACAGACAGGTGGGCAGCGATGGTTCACCTAACATACATTTAATATATGTAATATTTACAAATAAGTGCAACACAACCCCAAAACTCCCACAAAAGTCCAGGGCCTCACAATGCCTTTTGTCTCTCTCTTCAGGCCACCTCCTTTCCTCTCCTCCAAGACCCTTTAATCGCCTCCTGGACGTGCTCCAGGTGCCTCCCGATTAGCTTCCGCCAGCACTCCCCAGTGTGGCAGAAGTACCAGCTGCGCAACCGCAAGTACTCCAGGTGTCCCTGGTCTTCTTCCCCCAGCACTTCCGTGTGTGGAGGAAATGCTGAGGGCCAGGGCTCCAAAGGCATTGGGGCGCCCCCTGG
>JANRMT010062796.1:25451226-25466201 GCA_026402145.1 Polypterus bichir lapradei
ATATATATATATATATATATATATATATACTGTATATCTGAATGTGTGCGCTAAGAATATTTGGTAAAGTTTTTTTGTTAATCCATTCTAAGGAGAAATGCAAGAATGACTTTCATTGTGCTGCAGTCTGAAATGCATATATCACTGATCTGTTTATTAAATTAAAAAAAAATTCTGTCTTTGCTGTCACTTTGCGCATTTTTCTTATTTGCATCAGTTAGGTGGGGGCAGGGTAGTTGGGCAAGAGTTAATGTGATCATGTGATGTGTATGTTGAAATTTATTTAAATATGAAATTAGGCCACCCAAAATCCTAAAATTTAGCACAAAATCAATAGTACTGCTAAAATAATGTACATATCATGAGTTCAACAGTAATTTCTAAGAAAACACTACAACAAATTTAAAATCTGATCTTCATGAAAGCGTTATCCAGATATTTTTTCCTTCAAAAAAAGGAAAAATGTTTTAACAAAGGTTTTATATTCCCAAACTGTAAACTGTTAGGTTACGCATTGTCTCACAATATATACATTGTCTCACTGAATAGAGATGCTTCACTTTCTTATTGCCTGTTTACAAAAGTGGGGCACTAAAAGGCCCAGTTCAGTGAAGGCTTAAATAAGATCGGTTGTGGTCAGAATCTGAAATTCGCCATATCCGCAACACGAGTATATCATGCACATTTTTCAAATGTTAAAGATGAGGTCGAACTATCCCATTTCAGTTTTTTTTTTTTTATTTTGAAAGCTCAAGTTTTAGTTTGAACTTAAAATTCACAACCATTCATCTGTCAAATCCTTAATGTGTATGTCAAATTTTATGAACTCTTCAACAATGGTTTGACTTTTATTGGAATTAGGTTTGAAAACTTTAAAAGCTTTTAAGATTACTGAGTATAAGTTGCCCATTCGTTCTTGAATTACAGTGTGCACCTTTTTCCAAAGACATTAAAACACACAGACACACAGACATAAATATTTGTAAATTGCTCAAAAATGTTATAGAGATGAAAACATGTTTTTTCATTGAAAGGCAGAGATTTTTTTAAGAAAACAATACTTTCTCCATTTAGGAAATATGGATGGAGTAAAAATAAGGAAAACATAAAAATTGTTAATTTTATTAAATCTGATAAGCAACATTAGACTTTCTAATACCCTTCAGTTTCTCATGCTGGTATAGCCAGCAACATTAATGTTTAATGTTTTTGGATTAGCTGAATTTTCCTTATAACAGTACAGGCTTGAACATCTCCAGACCCAATCTTTCAGTGAATGCAGTGAATGGATCTGAGGCTTTTGTCATTCAAATTTATTTTTCAGGGGGCAGATAGATTAGGCAAGGTTATTTAGATTTGTTTCCTATCTAATGTAAGAAAGAAAGCAAATGTTCATATCATTTGTCACAATGCTGTGACAGAACATGTCGAACAATGGTAAAATTTTTAATTACTATTTAGAAGACTTTCAGCAAAAGATAGGAAGGTTGCATTGGTGACTGCCAGCACCAACAGTACCAGGACAAATGAAACCATTCAAGATTTATCAAACACTTTTCCATTTTAGCACTCATAATTATTATCCAACGGTGCTGAGATTCCTGAAAGGCAACTGACTTTACAGCTGAAACTTTCTCCTTTACAAAACTGAAAAGTAAAGCTGGGGCACAGCTGGTTTCTCAGTTTGACAATAACAACTGCAAGGCACAATGAGACTGCTGGCTGTGTTGCGATAGAGTTAAGGCACCATTGGCCCAGTTTTGCGCTTAAATAGTGTGATTATTTTATTGCTAGGTGTAGTTTGCCATGATGGTACCAGTGGTGTTTTACATATTGGCAAACATAGCAAAAAGTTTATGGAATAACTATTTCAGGGACTTCCAACTTCTTTAGTGAAAACCTTTGAACTACAAGAAAAAAAGACGTTGCATTAAGAGATAACTTTTCTGTTATTTTCTAGCATATCTTCAAGGGTTTTATGGTTTGATACCTGGTTTATTCATGCAAAATTGTACTTACTGTATATATTATGCCCCCCCAATAAAAGCCTTTATATTACAGTATGTTAGAAAAACAAGCAAAATAAATTAATATCCACCCATCTATTTTCTATGTTTAAATTTCCTGGCAGCACTGGTTGCAAGGCAAGAATCAACCATACATTGGAAACCAATCCATAGCACATGTATAGACACATTCCTGCTCATTTTTGCAGAGACAATATGGAGTCATTAATCAACCTAACATTACAAGTCATTGAAATCTGGTAGGCAACTTGATTAATTTAGAAATGAACACACAGGGAGAAAGTATAAACTACACAAAAGCAGGGACCAGTATACTATACAATGGAGCTGTGAGGCAGCAGCACTAAGCACTGCAGCACCAGCATAAATAAAATGTCTCTGGCACAACCGTGTAATCTGGACACACTATGTGCTGATAATTACCTGCACCTATTGCTCATTTTTTACCAAACCATGACAAATCCGGTGTCAGTGAGGCTTATTATTTCATGCTTCATATTATATTTTACGAGGACCTATAAGTCTGGTTATAAAAACTGAATTATGCATTACAAACTTCCAAAGACATAACTTTGTGTCTAATTTCCTGTTTATAAATAAACTCCAGCCAGGCTAATGTGTGGATTTCTTAAGAAAGAAATACATCTAGCAGATGAGAGAAGAGTGCATTCCGTCCATCAAACTTGTTTGGTTATCTAATAATAAAGTTATATTCATTGAACTAACTGGTTAATTTGAACCCCACACCAATGAGGTGCTTCCATCCATTTTCTCTGTTCCATTTCTAGTTCAGTGTTCAGTTCTAGTTCTAGTTCATAGTAATAAATAGACAGAGCCTACCACTACTGCAATCAGAGCAAGACACAGGTCAACCCTGGATAAAGCATTGATTTTCAGAGAGGCAGGCACAAACTCCTAAATTTATATTTGAGCTTTAACGCCTGTCCATTGACTTAACAGCATTTTCAGGAATTAGAAGGAAAGAAGAAAAATCTTCTGGAAAATCACTTTATAATTGAAGAGAACAAGCAAATAACATACAAAAGACACCACAACCCATACATGACATTAAAATTGAGAGGTGTGAGATAGTCACACTGTGATCTAAAATAGTGAAAGAAGCAATAAAATGAATTAGTTGCAAATGTGTAACGTGAATGGTATCAGTAAGGATGGCTGTACTGCTGCAAACCTCCAGTATAGTTTTCAGTTGATCTGCTCACTGTGACTAGACTCAAATGGCCACCTTTTGTGTTTTAAATGTTAGATGTCTTATGTCTGTGGTAAATAAGAGAGTAGTGGACAAGAGAGATGATTAATTTGTCAGTATATTTTTGTTGTTCAAATTAAATATGTCTTAAAGGAGACAATCAGATACAATGCAAGAAGTTTAAATGCAATCAAGTTATTTATGTAAGTCTTTAATCAAAGAATTAAAAAACTTGATTGCTCTTTTACTGGACTTTAAGAGTCCCAGGACATTTCAGAAGGAAGATTATAAAGGCACGCTACAGGTTTCCATCTGGCATGCACCAACCACCATGATGCTCTGCTTGATGATGTTACATAAATGTAAAGGGGGGAATTTCCAAACCTGTCTCTATTTTTGGAAAGACCTGCATTTTTGTCAACACAGAAGCTTATCTTGTAATCCTTCCATCCATCCATCTGTCTATGTTCATTGTGAATCACTTTCTGTTTCATTTTTTCCAGTTTGTTCTGTTAAGTTTGGAAAGTGGATATCAGTATGTTTTCAAAAGGAAACTAGCATTGAAATATAGCGATTCACATCTTAAGGCTTCAGCATGGAACTTTGTGCAATGTTTATTTTTATTTCTGTTTTTATAACTGTTATTGTTAAATTCAGTATAAAGGGAATGCATATCTGTTATGGCTCTGTAAGAATAGGCTGGATGGCCGCAATATTCTCTTTGGTCTTCTTTGTGATGAGAAATGTTATACTGTATATTGATGGTTTTTGCTTCAAAATTCATGTAAAGCACCAAAGAACTGTTTCAAGATAAACAGCTGCTTCTCATTAAATTTCAAACTGGACAAGAATATTGTTTTAAATTTTACAAAAGCTGTTACTTGATTTAAGGAGTCCTTTTTATATTGGTTGTTTGAAAAAAGTGCAATATTAGAAAAGAGTAGAAATGTAATAACAATAGACAAGTTTATCGCTTATAATGAAACCTAAATTAAAGAACGTCAGATTGATGAATGCTTGGCTTTTGCCCTGCTTTTTAATCTATGCAGAATAGCAGGTCAAGCTATTTATCATGTGGCTTCATGGAGTCTTATGTGTGTTGTAGTTCAGTCTTAGTTATTGATTAAAAGGCTGATTGTTAACTTAACAAAAAAGATGCACAAAACATGGCTTGGCAGTGCTTTCCCAGACTGAAATGGTGCTTCTCTTGAGCCTTTTCAGAACATAATTAAAAGCCAGCAAATGAGTTCACCACTAACCACCGTAATGCCAGGTAATGGTTGTATGCAGCCTTTTCAATAGCATGTGCCCTTTGAACCTCATCAACCTCTGAGTTCAATTGTGAAACATAATATGAGAGCTGGTAACCACTGTGCTCTCTGCTACTTATGATTTGTTGTAATAATATATAAAGAAACACTACAATTCAGTAAGCATTGGTGCAAAAGACTTACTCCTGTACTAAATAAGCACACTTGAGCTGCTTTAGATGTGACCAGTGTGTGTACTTTTGTTTTATAGATTATATTAAAAAGTGGGGCTTTTTAATATGAATCCTGTATCGTTCTCCGGACATAAATTTATAAACTAAAAACTATTTGTACTAATAGCTAGAAAAAATTACAAGGAGCTCATTTCTAATTCTTATTTTCTTCTTCTTACGCAAAAATGTTTCTAAACTGTTATATTACTGGAAGAGATTGTCCTCACCAAGGCTGTTGAATGAGTGTAGCCAAACAATTTCCTTGGGGTTATGTGTAATTGGAAGGTTCTGGCATACACTTGGTGATTTCACTTCATATGGATGAAATGTTACTATAATAGTTTAAAAAGAATGAATGCTTTCATATTATCCTCAAAATACTAACAAAAATAATTGATACAAATAATTTATTACTGTATTTTATTGAACTGTTAAACTAATTTCTTAAACCATTGACCTGTTTTATTAAGCAATTAAATCTCTGTAACTTTAACCCAACAATCTTTATAACAGCAAGAAGTTTAAATAATTTAAAATGAAAAAAAAAAAAAAAGTTAAAACCAGGAAATAGCATCCTGGGTTCAAATCCCATTTTCAGTCACCTATCTGTGTGGAATTTTAATGTTCTTTCTGTCTGTTTGAGTTTTCCTTTCAGATCCACAAACATGTGTGTGTTAGGTTAAGTAGCCATTTTAAATTGTCCCTATGTGAGTGTTTGTGGCATAGTCACTGTGATGAACTGACACCTGTGATAAAGTGCATCAGGGGTCCATGGCAGTAGGGATGGGTATCAAAAACTGGTTCTGGAGTGGCCATTACGATCCTGGAAAAATGGTGCCGGTGAAAGTCACAGAGCTGTTGCAAAGTTTATTGTGAAAAATTTTACCACAGTGAAGTCAAGTTGGTTAAGGTATGCATAGCATAGCACAATGGTTCCCAAACTTGGTCCTGGGGACCCCCTGGGGCAGCAGGTTTTTGTTTCAACCAACTTCTGTTTTTAATTGGACTCCTTGCCTCATTAAGTGAGCTGTTACTTCTCAGTTTCTGTGCTTTGAGGTCAATAAAGAAATTACAAATCTAAGTGTGTTAATACATTTCAATAAAAATTAAGCAGTTATATGTGGATATTTTTTCTTACTTTGTATTTATATTTATCCTGATTTCAATTCAGCCGTTCCATTAATGTCTAATTAGTGGGTCTGACGCTAAAACATTTGCAGCCTTTTATCATTTAGTATTGTTTACCCGGGTGTTTGCTTTGCTTGTTTTTAATTGTCGCTGTTAGGATACAATGAAGGGAGCAGACAGACTACCCAGAATAAGGGAAAAATAACAGGAAAACAACAAAAAAGAGTTAAGCATTTAAAGCTAAACAAAAAATATAAATATTTCTAAATGTCTTATAATGTAAAAATCATGCTGATGTACTTTTCTGAATGCAGAATAAGGGAAGAAAAAAAAAGACCAGCGAACTAAGTGATAAGTAATAATCATTATCAATTATTATCACTTATGTAAATCTAGCTGGAACAAAAACCTGCAGCCTCATGGGTTCCCCAGGACCAAGTTTGGGAACCACTGGGATAGCATAAATCACTAACTGCTAGGTAGCTACCTTACATTTGAAATGAGCTGTCCTGACAAGCAGGGATACGTTAATTTACATCCATAATAAGCAATGCAAAAATGAACAAAATTAGTCACCTCAGTTGTAAACCATTTTTTTAACTGTAGGGAGATGACAACAGACCTTAATCCCAGTACCCACCCCCTGTCAAGAGACATATTCTCTTTATAACATTCTAGAGAAGCATCATCAGCGAGCTTGACAGCTGTAACCACTGTGCTGAGTCCCTTCACATTGTGTCACGTCTTTATTTATGCACCACATTATTGGAGAGTAGTTCCCCTCGCTATTGTTAAGAGTATTAGTAAGTATTGGGATTAAATCACTTAGAGATCTGTACATAGACAACGTATTTGCTTCCTACGAACAATTACATTCCAAATTTAACTTTCCAGCAACACATTTCTTTCACTATCTTCAAATTAGAAACTTTGTTAAACAGAACCTGGCCGATTTTCCTCATCTCCCACCTTCCTCTGTGCTGGAAAATATATTGCTCAGTTTCGAGGACTCAGACAGCATTTCTGCAATATATAAAACCATTTTATAGTCCCTCCCTAACAAGGATCCACGAGGACAGTGGGAAAAGGATCTCTCACTCAACATATCAGAAAAGGAGTGGAAGGTAGCAATGCAGAGAATTTACTCAAGCTCAATATGCGCAAAGCATACAATTATTCAACTGAAAATTATATATTGAGCACATCTGTTTTGGTTAAATTTGTCCAAAATGTTTCCAGGGCAAGATCCAATCTGCGAACGCTGCAATCAAGTCCCAGCCTCACTGGGTCACATGTTTTGGGCCCGCACTAAATTAACATCATTCTGGACCAAAATCTTTAAACGCCTTTCAGATAGCCTTGGTGTCACAATCCCTCCTAACCCATTAACAGCTGTGTTTGGTGTACTCCTTGATGTGCTTAAAGTGGAGAAGGACAAACAAACTGTAATTGCCTTTACTTCACCATTGGCACGTAGACTTATCTTGCTCAACTGGAAGAATCCTAACTCTCCTCTTTTAAGTCAGTGGGTAACTGATGTTTTATACTATTTGAAATTGAAAAAAATCACTTAGAGGATCTGTGCAGAACTTTTTCAAAACCTGGCAGGATCTAATCAATAACATTTTAGATTAAGCTCCTAAAGCACTGAGGAAGCAGATTTTTTTCCCATTTCTTTTTCTTCTCCATTTATCTTTATCCGCTTATTAAACTTATCAATTTATTTATTTTTACTAGCTTTAAGTTTTACTCTGTTGGCCATGCTGTCTTTCTCAAGGGTGGGAGTTGATTTGTTTTCAATCCTATTTTTGTAAAAATTGATCTATTTGTATGGAATGATTATAATAAAATCAATACAATTAAAATAAAAAAAGAGTATTAGTAAGTATCAATATCAGTAAGCAGTATCAGTAGCGATATCAGTATTGATAATATCCTAACGATGACAATCTCTACATGGCAATGCATGCTTTTTGTTAGAAGATCAGTGCAGCACAGGATTTCTGGGTGAGGGTGTGTGCCATTGGAAAGCTGTGTGGCTGCAAGGTGTTAAATGGGGAAATTCAGTGATTGCTAGTTCACTTGCAAGCATGATCACCTCAACCATGCCTCAGTGACATGGTTGCTAAGTAAAGCACCTAAAACCTACAAAGTATAAAAAAGCCTGATTAGAACAGATAGGGAGAAATAAAGAAAAATAAATTAAGAGATCAAGAGAGAGCAAAAAATGTGGAATTCAGGCCAGTGTGATGGAGAGGAGGAATGGTACTCAGAAGGTCCTACGGTGAACAAGAGGAATAGAGCTCATGGGGCGGGTCAATTCTGTTGAGCAAGGACTACACTATATGGGATAATCTTATGGATGCCTGAAGATGATGGTGAAATGATGGACTCATGCTCTAGGGGTTTTGCCAGCATCACAGTCTGGATCATGTGGTTTCAGCCTAGCCTCAACCTGGCTGAGAAAGTCCAAAGAGTGAACATGAAGAGACGAACAATAGGAAAACCTGCTATATTATTCTTGTATTTGGGTTGATATTGCAAATTATTAATTTATCATTTTCATTTTTACATGTAATTTTTATGTATTATTTATTTAAAGAACCTGCACTGTACATTTATTAGACAATGACCCTGTTGTTTGTTTGGAATCTGCACATTTTCCTCTGGATACTCTAGTTGTCCTCAGGAATGTACAGGTTAGGCTAATTAGTAACTCTAAATCATGGATGAGCAGGCCCTGCAATGGTCTGGTACTCTGTCCAGGACTGTTTCCCACCTTGCGCTAAATGCTTCTGGGGTGGACCCCCTGTGACAATGAATTGGTTTAAGCAAGTTTAAAAAATGTTATGTTCATTGTCCCTCTGTATACATACCTCTATTATAAAAAAAAATCCTGGAGAGAAACACTAGGGCGTCGAGACATGATCTTCACATTAAGTTCACGGAATACAATTAAAAGACCCGAAAGAAGAAAAAGAAGCCATGGAGTTTCTCGTGGGGATCTTAAATTGGCCGTCTCACGGGGACCTTAAAGATGAGACATTGTACCAAGAGATTGACCCAGGACCGTCTCGCGATGACGTAGAACATTGCAAGACACGCCCTACTTACAATCAATATCAAATAAGACAACGAGCAGCAAAACATTCAGTCGTGTGAAGGATTTGAGCACACATGGATCCAGGGTCTCAGCGCATATAAAGCGTATAAGGACAATACGTTATAAATGAAACGTCAATGACTAAGCGAAGAAGAAAGCAGCGTGGAGAAAAGCACTGGAGAGAAAAAAGAGCAAAAAAGAAAAAATTATCTAGGTGCAAATTCAGAAAATAAGGAAAATAATTATTAGCCCATAACAAGTGGAATTGAAACAAAGCATGTCTAATTGGGCTCAGAATTAAAAAACAGAGTAAAAGACAAAGTAGAACTTCATAAAGACGTTCACAAACAGCGGTATACACTTGCAGAGCAAGTTAGAGATTATGAAAACAGTGGAATTCGAAAGGCTCAAAAAAAAAAAAAAGCACGATACACGTGGAGAAAGTGAGAAAGTTAAAGGATAAGAAAGTAGGAAAATTAGAAAGTATAGAAAAAGAAAGTAAAGATTGCAGTAGCGCAAACAAATGGAGATTATTACATGAAAAAGGGAAAATAATCAGCATGGACCAGATGTCATTGAAAAAAAAGCAGGATAAAGCAAGGTCAGAAATAAAAGACAGAGTAGAAAACAAAGTAAAACTTCATAAAGAGGTTAAAAAACATGGGGGGCAAACACATGCAGAGCAGGTTAGAGATAATGAAAACTGCAATTCAAAAGACTCAAAAAAATATGTAGGTGCGAAACACATGCAGAGCAAGATGCAGAATATGAAAGCAGAAAAAAATGACAGTGTCAAAACAAAGAAAGTAAACATCGCATTAGCACAAACAAAGAGAAATTATTACTCGGATAAATAACGAAAAGGCGAATAAAGATCGAATATATGGACACAGGTGATATGTCGGAAGTATGTAAATATTGTAAGGCTTTGAAGTTTAAGACAGAGAATTTCAAAAACGTGGTTTACTTCACATGCATTTATTGGTTACTTTGCAAAAAAAAATTGTTAACTGCTGATGATGTACAGTAGATCACTTTGTCTTTGCTGAAATTCCAAACAGAGAAACCTATCCTGAATTATGGTACAAAGTCATTAAACACATGTCTCACTGACCTCATTTAAAAGATTCAGCATATTGGGACACGAAAGATTCCAAATATTGTTTTTACAGAAGTTCTGAAATAAAAGTGAAACTAATGAAATAGCAGCAATTCAAAGAAAAAAAAATCTTAAAAGTGTATATCTGGAAAACCAAACATGGGGGTTGGTGAGCGAAGCGAGCAGGGGGCGAAGCCCCCTAGTTGCATTAAAAAAATAAAAATTGTAAAATGTAATCCTAATAATTCCCTAAACTGGTCAAGTTGTTGGCCTTGATTAATAATAATACACCATCCTCACTCATACTGCCATGCCTCTAACGATTATAGAGTCCAATGCTCAATTTTTCATTGCATACTGTGTCAAAAAGCTACATAAATTTCACGGCAATAAGACTAGAGACTTAAACATGGTCCAATAACTCTTGTAAAATGAGTTCAGTTTTATTTCTGCACAATCCTTTTCTGTAAACATGCCATTATTTTACTTTTCATTAAAGTGAAATTTCTGCTGTAGACCTGAGATATCTGGAGCACTCATGTGAATGCTTTCCCTTCTGTTTGTCTTGAGATACCGAAGAATGTTTTTCTTCTAAACTCCAAACATGTACTTTTCTTTCTTATGTGCCTCATACTAAAATCAGCTACTAAGTGAATGGCCATAAGACCATCTCTGACTTGCCTAAAAAAATTCTAAACATGAAATTCTGTGTTGAAATCCATGGGAAAAACTGAGCATGCTAGAAAGTTAAAAAGAAACATTTACAACCTAGAACTCAGAGGTGCAGAATACCATAGGAGAAACTGACACATCAGCTATACAGAAGAAGAGGAGGAATAGAACATTGGTAGGTAACTAAAAGAGAAGAAGACCTGCAGAATAAACGTGAGGAGTGACTGACTGGCCCCTCAGATATAGTGTTTGCAGCACATTTTGGCACCACTTATAGCTGGCTGGTTTACCATCTTGCCATATTTTGGCATAAATCTTGATGGACTCAAGCAGTGAATGAAATGCCATGCAGAGATACTTGTAGTTCCTTAACGTTCATACCTATAAGATTCTTTTAACTATATTCCTACTTTTATCGGCTTTTGTTATGAATTATGTAATGGTAGAAAGCTTTGAGGTTTTTGAGGGGAATGTGCCAGTTTCTTCAAGGGCAGGTATAATTCTCATCCAAGCAGCAAAGAGGAGTACTCACAAAGGAGAGTATTACCATACTTTTCTTTTGTTAAATTTAATCCATCCTTTAAATTCATGAAAGCCTGGTTCGAACCAGCAGAAGATGGGATGCAAGCTTATGCCAGATGCTCACTTTAGATCTTTGCATTGTTATCATGTAGAAAGTTAATGTTTATTTAGAAAATTTAAATAAATATATATATGAAATGAAGAAGTAGCTGAAGGTCACCTTTTGTTTGTGCTGCTAGTGTAAGCACTGTAATTATATTCATTTGCTCTAGTGAAAAACGCCTTGCGAAACAATCTAATGCAGCACAGAAACTGATCCTCACTGAAAAAATAACCGTGAGATAGACCTGATTCAAGTTTTATGTTTTTGTGTTTATATGGGCTTTATACACTCATGGCAGCCTAAACCCAGTCATTATTACATCATAATAATTGGACTTCATTAGAGCACCTTGTCTGAACAAAAAAAGTGAAAACTAATTACTGTTTAAAAACCTGACCAAAGAGCAATTGTTGCATTCTGTATCCCATCCTAATTCTAAAAAGATAGACAGAAAATATTTTACGATTATTATTCCTAGTTAAACACAAAATACAATGCAGTGTGAAAGGAAATTAGTGTATTGCTACACGTCAGTGACCAGCAAATGGATGTGCAATGCAAGTCTCAGGGACACTGACAGAGGAAAGAGCTGCATACGTCTTGAAGCTGATTGCCAGAGACAGTAAAACTCAAGATCCATGAAGAATGATAAAGAGAGAACAATATATCACAAGCATAATGTCAAGCAACTACCAAGCAAAGAGCAAAATCTTGGATCTGATGCTGTTTGTCAAACCTGCTGGGAAGCTGGACACTTTTCAAATATAAATAATGTAACAAATTAATTATTTATTACTGTTATGTAGAAAAACAATAATAAGCACACTATTAATTATAATAACCATCTTATTTATGATTATTCAAAAGCAGATAATAACATCCTCAAATCATATTAATCTAAGTCAGAGTTGCAGGGTGCTGGACCTAATCCTAGCAGCATTGCATGCATGTTGGGTAATAATCCTTGATAGTTTGCTAGTCTGTTGCAGGATCTACTCATGCATGTGATGCCAATTTACAGTCTTCAAATCACCTACCATGCATTTCTTTATGAACATGGAAGTAAAACTTGCAGACCCAGAAGAAAACCTACACAAACTCATTTAGAACATGAAAACACCACATGGATTTAAACTCAGGATGTTGGATCTATGAAGCTTCCACACTAAACAATGCACTACTGTGTGACCTTCCAAAAACAATTATGTAACAGATATATTATCGGTTATTATGTAGATAAGCAATAACAAACATATTATAATTTACAGTGGCCATCTTATTTGTGATTTTTTTTTAGAGTTAGTAACTGACTGTCAATTTTCAAATGATTAGGGTACCCATCTGTAATGTTAGTAATACTGTATTTCTTTGTAATTATGTCATTCTCCATTCCTTATCAATGTAAAATTTAAAAATTCTGTGCACCAGTATACAATCTGTGCATTCATAAAATAGTAGAAAAATTTGATTTAGAATCAAATTATATAATTTTTCTTATAAGAAATGTAATTCTATTATCAAATTTCAAAAGAAAACACACACAGGGTATGTTATTTCTTAATAATCTTCTTAATCCAAGGGAAGAGCACATGGGTTGGATACTATCCAGGCAGCACTGGACACAAGGCAGGAAACAGCCTTGAACAAGGCAACATTGAGTACACATCTCTATATATATAAATTCCAACATCTGTCTGTCTGTCCGCTTTTCTTGAGAGAACTACTTAATGGATTTAGATGGGGTTTTTTTTTATAATTTGCTCGAACATTCTGGTTGATTTTGCGACGTCTGTCATCATGCTAGGAATCATAGTTCAATTGCAGGAGTGATATATTCGCACTAATCCTAAACAGAGGCTGCATGCCGAGGGGAGAGGGAAGAGTGACGTCAGGAGTAGGGAGCCAGGCAGGGCCCTCCTCACTGTCCTGTTTCACTACTATGTGGGAGGAGCTGCGGGGGACGGCTAGTCTTTTATAAAAAAAACTTTTGCTGTAATTTTCAGACAGGTTCTAATATCAAAAAGGCAGACCTGAATAAATAACAGAGTAGCATTTTCAAACCTCCTTAATTTACGTCAAGATTATAAAGAGGCAATACTTACCTTAAAAACATTAAGCACAAGGTGGGAAACAATACTGGACAATGTTCCAGCCTGTCATAAGGACATATATAGACTCTAGCTTAAACTGAAATAAACAATGCTTAAAAAACATAAAAATGCTTCATTCTGTCTGAACTAGGTTTGTGTGGAAATTAATTTAATTAATATGAGCTAAATTTATTAAATTAATTTCCACACAAACCTGTTTCAGACTGAATGAAGGTGCACTGTGATGTACTAGTGTTCTTTCCAAAGTGGAAAGCATCTTTATGCTGTTTGAATTAGTTAGACTTTCTTCTTCTTTAGACTTTCTTTGTAAGCAGTGGGATTATATAAAAATCCAATGAACATGATATGTGTTATTTAGCTTCAACAATGCCAATAAAACACTTTGACAATTATTTTTACTTTTTGATAACAGGACAGAGGTCATTTATTGCTACAATTTTTGATAGGCTGAAAAATGTAATCAGAGTATTAGACTTAAAAACTAGGCTTTACTGCAGTTTGCTCAAGATTTCATAATCTTATATGACTCCACTGCATTATTTCTATGGGCTCAGTGTGCAGTATTAGACTCACAGTTGATTATTGTGCATGGAATATGGAAGATTTTGAATTTCAAAGGAACTTCCCATATGGTGGAGTCCTCCTTTAAGAACACTCCTTTCAATGAAAAAAGACTCACTTTAGTTTTTTCTTTATCCACAATTTAGTATTTGAAACCTTATATCAAAAATGTGTCTGCTAGTTAAAGGGATGGACATTAAAACATGAAGCCTCAGGTCAAAACCTGCTAGTAACATGTTGTGGAACCCCAAGCAAATTGTGCTATAAATATCAAGTGAGAGTTGTTTCATAGAGTAATTGTGATCAGAAGGGGGTTTCATATTCATGCAGTGGGTAACAGTGCTGCCTTTTAGCTCTTGTTCTATTCCTGAAGCGGTGCCTTCTGTTTGAATTTTGCATTAACTTTTCTGTGAGGATGTGTTTTTTCACATCTCTGTAGGAGCAGAGTGGCATCTGTATCTTAGCATACTTGTGGCTGTGTGTATGGGTAAGTCCAGAGATGGACTGACATCAACCTGGGTCAAAAAAATAAGTGGATGTTTGCACAGGATATGTTTATGGGAGGAGTTGGAGCAGGTGCCAGGCCGCCTCATTGCAGTCCTCCATCACTTTACTCCAGGGGTCCTCAGATTCATTCTCAGAGTGCATCAGTGGCTGTAGGTGTTGTGCTAAAGGATGGCAGATGCACAAAATAATGAAATGGACCAGAACAAGGGACATTATCGATAAGCAATGCCCAAATGTAAATCAAAAATCAAAGTCTAATAAACAGAGCTAAAAGATTTGTAACTAGAAAAGTAGTTTTTATAGATGGAATTGATAAGCAAATGTGTATGGCTAATGGGTGTCACTGCTGACATGTTAACCAGTCATGTCAATGACGTCAGGTGTCGCAGCTTTGGAAAATATGTCCCTTGGAACCAGGTACTGTGGCTTTATAAAATCTAAAATAATTG
>JANRMT010062796.1:25466601-25504341 GCA_026402145.1 Polypterus bichir lapradei
AACCCTAACACCGTCTTAATCCTGTTTGAAGTAGTACATGTAATAGTAATATCCGTCATATCATAATAGAAAATAGGTACGTAGGGCGGCGAAACCACATTCGCACAAAGGCGGCCATCTACCCAGGATCGGCCCTGTGTGCGATTACATACATATAATCAAGATTAATTATTACACAGCCTCTAATTAATTGGATTAATTTTTTTAATCGAGTCCCACTCCTAATATATATATGTAGATTTGTATATATATATATATATATGTTTATATACAGTATATATGTAGATATGTATATATGTGTTTGTGTGTATATATGTATATATGTGTGTGTGTGTGTATATATATATATATGTGTGTGTGTGTGTGTGTGTATATATATATATATATATATGATGTGTATATATATGTTTATATATGTGTGTGTGTGTGAGTGTATATATATATATATATGCCAGCAACACTCATAACAATGACAAAACAATTATATTGTCAATCATGTTACGTTATTTTTAAAATATTTCCTTTTCTTTTTCATAACTTCTTTAACACACTACTTCTCCGCTGCGAAGCGCGGGTATTCTGCTAGTATTACATATTTGTGAGTGGCAAAAGTATGTGAACCTTGGCTTTCAGTATCTGGTGTGCCCCCTTTGCAGCAATAAGTGCAACTAAACGTTTCCGGTAACTTTTGATCATTCCTGCACACCGGCTTGGAGGAATTTTAGCCCATTCCTCCATACAGAACAGCTTCAACTCTGGGATGTTGGTGGGTTTCCTCAAATTAACTGCTCACTTCAGGTCCTTCCACAACATTACGATTAGATTAAGATCAGGACTTTGATTTGGCCATTCCAAAACATTAACTTTATTCTTCTTTAACCATTCTTTGGTAGAACGACTTGTGTGCTTAGGGTCATTGTCTTGCTGCATGACCCACCTTCTCTTGAGATTCAGTTCATGGGCAGATGTCCTGACATTTTCCTTTAGAATTCCCTGATGTAATTCAGAATTCATTGTTCCATCAATGAAGGCAAGCCGTCCTGGCCCAGATGCAGCAAAACAGGCCCAAACCATGATACTACCACCACCATGTTTCACAGATGGGATAAGGTTCTTATGTTGGAATGCAGTGTTTTCCTTTCTCCAAACATAACGCTTTTCATTTAAACCACAAAGTTCTATTTTGGTCTCATCCATCCACAAAACAGTCTTCCAATAGCCTTCTGGTTTGTCCACGTGATCTTTAGCAAACTGCAGACGAGCAGCAATGTTTTTTTTGGAGAGCAGTGGCTTTCTCCTTGCAACCCTGCCATGCACACCATTGTTGTTCAGTGTTCTCCTAATGGTGGACTCATGAACATGAACATTAGCCAATGTGAGAGAGGTCTTCAGTTGCTTAGAAGTTACCCTGGGGTCCTTTGTGACCTCGCCGACTATTACACGCCTTGCTCTTGGAGTGATCTTTGTTGGTCGACCACTCCTGGGGAGGGTAACAATGGTCTTGAATTTCCTCCATTTGTACACAAGCTGTTTGACTGTGGATTGGTGGAGTCCAAACTCTTTAGAGATGGTTTTGTAACCTTTTCTAGCCTGATGAGCATCAACAACTCTTTTTCTGAGGTCCTCAGAAATCTCCTTTGTGCCATGATACATTTCTACAAACATGTGTGGTGAAGAGCAGACTTTGATAGATCCCTGTTCTTTAAATAACACAGGGTGCCCACTCACAGCTGATTGTCATCCCATTGATTGAAAACACCTGACTCTAATTTCACCTTCAAACTAACTGCTAATCCTAGAGGTTCACATACTTTTGCCACTCACAAATATGTAATATTCGATCATTTTCCTCAATAAAAAAATGACCAAGTATAATATTTTTGTCTCATTTGTTTAACTGGTTTCTCTTTATCTACTTTTAGGACTTGAGTGAAAATCTGATGATGTTTTAGGTCATATTTATGCAGAAATATAGAAAATTTTAAAGGGTTCACAAACTTTCAAGCACAAGTGTATGTAGGGTCTGACACCTCCTAGTGGCTTCTGTCTTGTATTCCATTACAAACAAATGTCTTTTGACACAATGGTCAAACCCCACTCCTTGTAACACCTTTCCACGTGGGCACCACCTCAGTCAAACACAATTAATTGTATATAGAACTGCTATTGTACGAAAAAGGAAATGCAAATCTTTACATCCGATTTTATTTCAACAATATAAAAACATAAAACCAACAACAAAAATAAATTCAGCCTGATACTATTAAATCAAGAGCATCCATTGAGTATGATCATCAAGCTGCACAGTTTGAATATGCCTGAAGGGAGCTGTTTAGTATTTTCAGAGAAATGACATTGTGTTGAGCTGTAGATTAGCTGAGGCACTTAAAAAACAAAGTAATGCCAAATCGCCAGTTTTGTCTGACTGACATATCACATAAATTTTCAATGTGTGGAATCTGCCGGATTTCCAGAACAGTCATTTCTATCTGCTGTCTGTGTCTTCCAGTATTTCCCAGTGGGTGATAGTGGGAACCATGGCACCTGGTGGGTTAACTGCATTTCCTCTAACAAGGGTTTTTTAAGCTGTTCAGAGAGTGTCATACAGGGTTGTTATGGCAACAAAGGTAGTCTCAGAAAGCAAGGGGCTAGAGCTGTAAATGTACAGCCTGCATTCTCAGCATTTAGTCAAGGGGATTAGAAGCCACAAACCTGAGGCATATTAAGGGATAGTGTGGGTATTAGCATGCGGGCTGAAGCGCTCATCAGAATGGGATGTGATGGCACACATCTTAACAAGATCCATCCAGCATGCCTTACAAAGCCAACATGGCCCTAAAATAAACTTTGTATTTCAAAGTGAAAATGACAATTCCACACGTCTTTGTGGTATAGCTCAAGAGGCCATCCTAAGAAATGGCAAATGTCTGTTATGTGAGTGTTTTAGAGACATGTTTTTATTGGTAAGTAATAATGGTGCTGTGTATGGATGTTGCAAGATTTTTTTTCCTATCCCAACAAATGTAAGTCACAATTTTAAAAGTATCTATTTTTGCTTGCTGTGCTATTGCAGGGAACACAGAGATTACTAGGACTGAAAAAGTGTCCAAATTGGTTTCCACTGTGTATGAGAAGCAATCAGGCCATGCAGCTTAACGGTCTGTTTAGATTGTAAAAGTTAGAACATGCCACCTTGTCTATTAGGTTCCTCACTTTGCCCATATGTATGTGATTTGTAATATTTTTGAGGCCTCTCTCCATTCAAACCTTTTAGCTTGCTCATGGCAGGAGATATCTAGTATTTCACTCTGATTGCTCATTTTAGCTTGTTGCCTGGGATCCACTTAAAAAAATGTAATTATCCCAGTTGTACACTGCTTACTCTCCTCTGCTGTATTCACCTTTGGAATAACATCCAGAACGTGAAATGATCAAATTAAAAATATATTCAGAGTTTTGTTTCTTAAAAAAAAAAAAGGATTCTCAGTGTGATTTACCAATAACTGTTTCTATAGAAAATATTTTTATTCATGAACCACTGTTTATTATTACATCAGTATCAATATATAACAAAATAGTGACAGATTTGTACCATATCAAATACAGCTTTTTGGACTTGTACCTGCTTGCTTAATTTCAAGAAGGCACTGTCACACTTCGAGCAGTGATGTTGGAACACTATACCATTTGATACAAAATGTTTACATCTTAAAATAACTGTGCACTTAGCTATCCCACCTCTGACTCCAAGGTAACAGCATCACATCATGCTTGTCAAAGGTCAAGCCCTCGCTTGACTGAAACCTGCAATGTGGCTGTAATCAGTCAAGTCGCAAAGACAAAAAACGTTCATCATGGCTGATTATAAGGCATGTAATTGTATTCATAAAAAACTTTTGTGCGGTGAGGGGGTGATAATCATGGAAAATATTCAGTTAATAAATCTCTAAAAAATATAAATCATCTAACACACTAAACTACAACATCTAAAAACAGCATCCCATCCAGGGTTGGTCCCCACCTTGAGTACAGGCACTGATTCTCTCTGACCCTGAAATATATAATGAGTTAAAAAAAGGATAGATTCATAGTCATTAAATATAGCAGGCATACTGCATATTCAGAGGCTACTACGTTTTGAATTTAAACCCCAAATAAATCTTTAATGTACTATTAATGAGAAACTCATAACCATTTTGTTTAGGACTTATAATACTTTGAGCCACTGGAAATCAAGATGTGTTTGTATTTTTTATATAGACTAGCCTGCGCTATGCGCCAGCCACTTCGCGTCTCTGCCATATGTGGATTTCACTTTCAGCAAACAACAAATCTTTTAATTCTTGCAGATACGCCTCTTCATTGGGAAGAAACACTACTTTCCCCTGATGGCAACATGAATTAGACAATCTACACGTCTCTGACTTAAAGTTTAAATCCGAACAATATATTCAATCTCTTTTCGCTGTTCCGTTATTTCACCAAGTAATAATTTCCATTTGTCTGCGCTAATGCGATCTTTACTATCATTTTTTTGAGACTTTCGAGTTTTAGTACTTTCATTATCTCTAACCTGCACTGCATGTGTATCGCACAAACGTTTTTGAATTCTTTACGACGTTCTACTTTGTCATCTACTCTTTGTCTTTTATTTCCAGCCCCGGGTGTGGTTAAATTTCTTGGCACAAAGTCTCCCTGAAAAAGTCACGTCTCATCCCAGGCTAAAAAGTCTTGTCTCTTCCCGGGATTTTTTTTATTATAATAGAGAGATATATTATGACAGTGCTCTATTTAAAATAAATCATACTAAGAACCTATAAATCTCAGCATTTCATATTTTATAACAAAACCAAATATCCATCCATTATTTTAACCCATATATTATATTTTCCATGCACAAAGTATGAAGGTGCAGAGATTACAAAATCATGAAGAATTATTTTATTTGAATAGAAGTTGCATTTACTGAACTATTCTTCAGTGACCCCCAAAAAAGTCACACAACCTACCTTTGTTCATGTAATAAATGTAAATAATTGTAATTCATCGTATCTTGTTATTAGTCATAAGTAACTGCACATGTACAGTGTAAAATATGGAACAGTTTTTAAAATTTCCTCAACAGAAAAAATAAAGGACTGGGCATGACAGGTTTTACTTCAAACTTATAATATTGGTGTAATCATTTGCTAACCCCATAAATGAAGTACTTTGACAAATTAGTGTATAATGCAAGTGCACTCTTACAGCTCACAAATTTCCATTAATACATAATTGGTAGCACAAAGGTTATTTCTTGTTATAATTACCATTACCTTTACTAATAAGTAAACGACAATGGCAATTAGTGAAACTAGAAGCTAAAAGGTACTCTAAATATTCTACATCTAAACATATTAATTTTTTAAAGGAACATTATGTTTTAAAGCATTAGAAAATTCACTAGTATCAGCCAAAAGCATAAGAAATTAAGCAACTATCAATTGCATATATTTTATCCATTTTCTTCTACATTTAATAATGGCACTGCTCTTACTTTTAGAGATTGCTTTTGTGTTGAAATTCTAAATACAACTACATGAATAAATAAAATATATTGATTTGATCAATATTTTCTGGACTCTAGTAAGACTGAAGAGGAGCAGATATATCTACAATGGCCAAATAAAAAGATTTATTATATAAAATGTGTAAATTTGATATAACATGTAGGTAATGAGGTTAGGATGTTGATGGTGTGGAAGAGATTTAGAACTGAGTTTAAATAAAGTATAAAGATCTTATTTTGGTGACATAATGCTTAGCACTGCTTCTCCACAGCCACTGATACTTGTATATTCAAAACACAGCTTTTTCATTCTCTGTGTCTTAAATATCACATCCATGTGGATTTTCTTCAGAATCCATGTGGATTTCCTTAAAGGATTCCAGTTTTCGCACACTTCTCAAAAATGTGCCTATTAGGTTGATTGGCCCCTCTAAATTCGACCTGTAGAAGTGACTCTGGTTTGTATACTGTAAGTGTATCCCATCCAGGCAAGTATAGGTGGATAGATGGGTAGTTTTAAATCAGTTTTATTCAGTGTCTTTAATGTTGAGCTCACTGAGATGCACTAAACAGTGGGAATGAAAAAGACTAAAAAAAGAAAGCAACAGGATATCTGCTGAGGGCCAGCTTACAGAAGTCACTTTTTCTGTTTGTGAGGACAGAGCGAAATTACTCTAACAATGTATGTTTCTCCTTTTATTAGTTATGAAATGTTTACAAAATATTCATTTAAAATGAATATTCCAATAAAGAGACTAATACTTCAGCAATTGCTATGACATATTCTCATAATATCATAGACTAGCTATTCCATTTGTGAGTCTTCTTTAATCTTTATTAAAGAATTCTTTTGGATGCAGTTCTCATTATTTTTTATGTTTTCTATTTAGCATATGACAACTATTTTTGGTTCATCACCTTATAATTAGCTTGTTTCTATTATATTTGTATGTATTGTTTGACATCTTGATATCAATTTTCTCAGAATTACAGTTTCAAAAATCAACTGTTAGAAAAGGTCAATTTTATTTTTATAAACAAAGGATGCTTAATTAACTTGTGAAGGTAAGAAAACATACAATTTGTAGCTAATTTGCAAGAATATTTGCAGTGATTCTTCTCTTAATATATCAGCTATGGTTTCAAGTGGGAAAATCGTAACAAAGAATGATAGATAAAGTACAACTCAATTCACTCATTACCAAACCTTAATGGCAAATTTTCTAACTTCATTTTAACTGATACTTTATAACATTACTTAAGATTTAATATTTACTCAAGAAGTGTGTAAGGCATTGTTAAAACACAGACCGCAAAAGCTGATCCAAGGGTTTTTCATAAGATCAGATCCACTCAATTTGTAGAGCTGTTTTCTCCCTTTCGGTGTGCATGAAACAGTAATCTTTAAAGAAACTGATGGATCAATATACTCACCTTAGCATAGGGATAAGCCTGAATTGAAAAACTGCTTCATGCAGAATGATAAAAAAAAGTTCAAAATTAAAGTAAAGGTATAATTATATCTTATTGTAGAAAAGGGCATGCCATCCTTTTATCCTTATCTTTTCTATTTTTTTTTTACAATACAGGGTTTACAAGGAAGCCACATTTTCCAGTATAAATAGTAAACAAATACTATATAGAACAGCAGTTCATTGCAGACAACAAATACAACCAAAATCTGCTTGAGAAACGTTTTAAATCATGTAGTGTCTTTTGAAAGACTTCAAAGGCTGCTGGTCTGCTGACCGTACTTTTATATTCCCAGCACACTTATTTCAGTTCAGACATGTGACTCATTCCAAACCTCTGTGGCATCTGTCGCTTATAGAGCGATACCTTGATCCCTCATTTTCCAAGAAGGTATCCACCTGAGTGCCTTGTACAGTTTGTCTGTAGTTCATATCGCACTCCAATTCGAGGCTCAGCCATGTTGTGTACCTGCTGGCTTCCTGCCCTCTAGTGTCTTACAAGAACATGTCATGTTTGGTTGACAGTCATAACTTTGGTACTGCATTGGTGCACCTACAGTACCTCTCGCCCTTTCAGGGTGCTATAGAGGGAGTTTTGGTGTTTTCCTGTATGATTTTCCCAAGAGTGAAGCCCAAAATCCCAAGAAACCTCCCCAAGCTGAAGCTATCAGATTAAAGCTTTTAGAAATTTATCAAAAAAAGCAATTACCAACTAAGAAATAACCAAATAATCAATCTGTTAAATGTAATGAAAAAAAAACTGTGATAATTATAATAATAATCTACTCTCTATATATAAAATCCTAAGCCTAAAAGTGCAATGTTTTTTATGTCATGTTTTTTGTCACACTTTAAAGTGGGCTTATTTTAAAACCTATATATATATATGTTTGGTATCATTCTTTTCAGAATTTATCGAACTTTAATGTGATGCTGTTAGATTTTCAGATTCTTATTCCGTTTTTAAATTACAAACTAAAAAATATAAAGAACTCACGTCTCGCGAGACAGAACTTTGTGCCAAAAGATTTAATCACGCCTGGGGCCAGAAATAAAAGACAAAGAGTAGGACAGCTGCTGTACAGGCTTTTAAATGTTTGGAGTGCCGCACGAGATGCAGATCATGAGGCACGGCTGCAGCAGTAACCAGCAGCTGATTGAGCAAAGAGGAGGTAAAAAAAAGCTATTTGTTTCCCATTGTATCACCGTTTAAGAGGGGGTTTCGGAGGAGCAACCATGTCTCCTTGGGGTGCTTCAGCCCCCCTCTTCACAATGCGAGCGGCAGAGACGCGAAGTGTCTGGCGAGCCAAGCGAGTGGGGGGAACCCCCTAGTACAATATAATAACCAAATAATAATACATGAAACTAATTTAGTCAAATACTACTAGAGCTAAGCGAAAATTAAGATGAATAAGAAACCAAACTGGAAATACAGGATCAATTAATCAGGCCAAAATGTAATTTAGAAAGTATGAAGGCCAGAATTTAAAACCATGAAAAAACAAATGAGTGAGATGGCACGTTAAACTGTTACAAAATGTCTTCAAAACAAAAGGTGAAAAAATACATAAAAGTTAAAAATAACACAAAAGACTTTCAAAAAATCGACCATCAAATTTAAACACAAATGTTTCTGAGATCGATGGCACAGTAGCACAGTGGGTTCATTCTCTGAGTGCAACCTGTGTAGAATTTGCATGTTCTTCCACATTTGCATGGTCTTCCCAATACTCTGGTTTCCTCCCAAAGTCCAAAGTCATGCATGTTATGTGAACTGGCATTGTTACATTGGCCTGTGTTTGTGTGTGTGTGTGTGTTTTCGCCATATGATGGAATGCCACCCTGTCGAGGTCCCTGCCTTACTTCTGATGATTTTTGAGATGGGCTTCAGTTGCCCTTAAACTCTGCTCTACATAAGATGATTAAGAAAAAGGTTGGGTGGATGGATGTTCCAGAGATATAACTAATAGAAAAGGAGCCAGACGCATAACAGCTTGACTAAGAAAATCAAGAGTTTTTATTATAGTACTTTCAGGTAAATGCAGCCTTAATGACAACAGCATTTAATTTAACATGACTCCCCCTGCAAATTCACTGAAAGTACTGAAAGTAATTTACAAAGTAAGGGGCAAAGGAAAAACAAATAGACCCAAACAAAATGAAGAGCTAATGAGAAGTTTCTTTTATCGCAGGCCTGACACTTTGTAGTGAATGATAGGTCACGCCTAGTGCCAAAAGCATTTCTAGGAATTGGCTAGAAGTGGCACTCAGAGTGCCTTGATTCAGGGTTTAAATTTGGAGTCTAGAGGAGAGTTTGGAGTGAGGATGCAGTTGTAGAAAGAAGAGATAAGGACTTTGTGAGAATTACAAAGTGGAGTGGGGATGTGAAAAGGAAGAGTGCTTTTGATTTTACTGGAAAGGAAGGTGAGTAGATGGACCACCCACGCTGACAGCCAGGGACGGGTTCAAACTTGAAGTCACTGGGCACACTGGGACATCTGGAGCTTGTTTATCTTTTGTTCTACTGGTACGTGAGTTTGCAGTCACGTGTTCTTTCAATATATGCCGTATTTTTAGTAAATACAACATGTTTGATATTTGTGGCTCCTTGGTATCATTCTGAGTGCAGAGAGGTGTCATGAGCACTCCCTCTGTACAGCATACATTTTTATGTATATATAGAATAAAGAGTGCTTTAAATGTTTTGAAACAGATCAGCAGTACAAGATGCCTTTATCTCTCTCCCTTTGATAGAAGAGCCATATTTTTTGATTCAAGGGAATTCAGCTGGGGTACTTTGTAACTAGAACATCATATATTTTATGAAATAAAAAAGATCAGTAAATAAAATGAATAGCTAAACATTTGTTTCAGCAAGGCTGGTACAAGCATAGATCAAACTGACAAATGCTTTTGCTCTCTGCCCTCCCTCCCAAGGCAGCCTCTGTAACATTTGCCAGTTTAATGTGCTTTTATTTAGTTTTTATATATGAACATCTTGGTTATTATCATTTCTTCTTTATTTGAAATGTTTATTGGAAATTAAATGAAGTGACCTATAACACAGGACTTGTAATTTGCTGAATGCTGGCCACATGTCCAGATTCCTTCTTATTGCACATTAAATAGTCACAGACACATGACGTCTACTGAAAAATACAACTCCTGTCATGAATATATTTGTTCCACAAGGCCAGAGCATCATTACAATATTTATTCTCTTTATTAATTCTTTATGTGCAATAAAATTACAAAATTGCTATGCTACAATGAAAAGCAAATTTCTTTTTTTCAAGCAGTGCGATACACATATTTTAAAATTAAGGGTAATTCAAGGAGAAAATGGAAAACATCTAGGGAAGGGTGAATATGTGAAAAGGATCCCACATCTGCATTGTTTATTTAAGCAGAACACAGCTTTTTAAATTTGCTTTCCAGGGAGTTCTATTGAGGCAGTGGCAGTATTCCTCTCAACATGAAAATTAAATCAGGCTAAACAATCAGGATAAAAAATAGACTTAATAGAAGCACACTGAAACAGCTTACTTCCTTGCACAGGCCACCTGCTGTGGTCTACCTTCAGTATTTGTTTCAGTGTTGACCAAAGTCATGCTGATAGAGATCGTTTATAATCCACTAGGCTGCAGCTACAGTTAGCTGTCATTTCATACAAAACATCTATTAACTGCTGTCTGTATTGCTTCACTATATTATACCAGCTGGTAAAAAATATGTGGGTACAGCAATTATTATGATTTTTTTAAAGGTCGAATGAAAATGGTAAACCCTGGAGCACCACAGAAGGTCATTATTATGCATTAGAATTCCAATACGAAAATTCCTAGTGATGCGTGGCATGTAAATTTGCTTCTTTTTATCACAGAAGATATTAAAACAACACAATTCATAATGCAACATACTTATATACTGTGAGGGTATGCCTAGGTGACAAAAGATTTTCGGGACCAATGTCATCACCACAAAGACTCAGGCCTCCAAGCTTTTGTGTCAGAGTTCAGTGCTGATTTTCATGTGTGTGAAGCATACTATTGTAATTTTTATGTAATTTTCACTTGGGTTGGGTTTTGATGTTATGTTTTGGCTGTTAAATAAAATGTTTAAATAAAAAGAGGTCTTCCAGGCTCACACTAATAGCAAGTGTGGTTTTTACCTGTCTGCCTGGCCAAAGAAAGACTAATGCTGGGAAGGAAATGTAAGAAGTGGCAGCACCTTCTGACCACAGTCTTAGAAAGAAATAGAAGGGACTGTGCTGTCTGTCTAATGGAGAAGGCAGCTTCAGTGTTGACTTGAAGACTAGAGCCCATAATTATCAAGCATCTCAGAATTACTTCTATGAATTGCACTACAAGTCTGACCAGGACAAGAATTTGTCCCACAGAATAGAAATTTACATTTGAGAATAAATGATGTCAAGATTTTATGGCACCCCAACCACAAAATGGTACTCATGATGTTGTTTTGTAGTCTCCTGATAGTACCTCTAAGTCTTCACCATAAAGATAATAATAATAAGAAGAAGAAGAAGAAGAAGAATAGACATAGTAATAGTAGAAGAAGAAGAAGGGAAAACATAATAAGTTAGGAAACTGTACTACTCTGCAACCATTTCTAGAATAATACAGTTTGCATCAATGACCACCTGCATGTTCATCCACACTTGGAGCAAATTATTTACATGGTGTCAATCATATCAGCAACTCCAGTAAAACCAAAGATTTGCATGAATGCAGCTTATTTTCAAGTGGAGTGGTGGGAAAATGTATAGATCTGCATACTGCCTCATGCATTTTAAGAGTACTCAAAGTTTTGTGCAAAATTCAAGAAATGGTTGGCATACCCAAATCATTGTTATTGCAAAGCTGCATTTTTCCCTTGGCCATTAAATGTAACTTTACTAACACTTACATTTCAGCTGATAGCACAAGGGTTTTTCACGTACATGAAGAAATTTCGTGACACATGATTTGTTATGAATATTATTCTGTCTCTGTCAAACTGATATGATTTTACAAGATCAAGAACAAAACAAACTTTCCCAGAATGTGCATGCTGATCTCTGCCTGGACACCATCTTCTGATAACTCTTAGTGAGTTAGGCTAGCTCATGAGCTCTCCTAAATCATGGTCAAGTTAGAAGTAGTTTTCTAAATTATGGAAACTGAAAAAATGTTATTAGTCTTACATCTAGCAGCAGTTCTAAATTTGGATCACCCCAGATTTTTGAGATAGTTACGACAATTTTCTGGTGTTTCACATGTTTTCCTTGTATCTCTATGGGTGTACCAGTTTACTTCTCATATCCCCAAAAGACATGCAGATTGGCTGACAACCATAAATTGTCCAAATGTGTATAAGTGTGCCCTGTGATAGACAAACTCCAGGGCTGGTTCTGGGCTTTTTGTCATTGAATTGGACAAAGCAATAAGAAAATGGATTGATTAGAAATTACAGCTGAATTAGGATAATTATTTCATTAAATGATCTTCCAGTAAGTTTTTATTCTGCCTTCTTCCTATTTTCTAGGACTTATTTATATTTGCTCATGACATCGACTATGCACTTAGGATGAAACTGAATGTGCACAGACATTTCCAGGACTGAAGTTCTTCTTCAGATCGCTACTGTATATATTGAAGATATACAGCCATGCCTGAAAGCAACAGATGACTTTTCATTTACATCATTAAGCTAGTAATGCACTGTGCATGTATATGAAATACTTAACAAATTACTGAAAAATCAAATCACTGTTGGTTTATTTATAACCCTGTGACAAACTTAATATTGATCAGACCCATTTTCCTGCCTCTTCTCTACATTTACAATTCAACACATACACACACTAGCTACCCCCTCCTCTCTACAAGCTAACATTTGTCTCTAGATTTTTTGCCTGTGGCACCTACATTTTTAAATGTTTTTGAGCCCTGGGCTAGGAGCTTGTGGGCTTTCTGGGTTGGGGGGAATTAATGCCATTTCAGGTTAAATGCTGTATATCATTGTTTCAATTAAGATACTTCTCCCCCATTATAGATGCTAATGGCAATAGAGACCAAGGGGCAATAAATCTAAACAAAATGTTCATGTAGCCTTAGAGGCAGTGACAAGACTTTTCAATGGCACAAATAATGATGCCTGAGCAACTGACACATCCTGTAAAGATGAATGCCACAATGACTGTCAACTAGGGGATACCAAGTGAAAGGAGTATGATGAAGAAACAGAAGACATGCCAAAATCTTGGTCCATTGTCCTAGTTTAGCTTCTTGCAGAATCTTTTTTTTTCAAGTGAGTGCAACAATTAAGATGGATTGTATCAGCACTTTGGTAAAACACTGATTTGACACAGACTTCTCTATGCTCCTCATAGATATTTCTAGCATATACTGGAAAAGAAGTGGTGTATTTATATGGACACACAACCACATTGTGAATTATAGTACAGAATGTGGCTGAGTTTCTTTCATTTTCTATTTCTTGTATTATAAAGATGAGCTACAAATGACTAAATAGGGAACAGTATCCAGCACCTAGGCAAAAAAAATGAAATTTTTATGAAGCCTGACAATTTTGTGGGATGCCTTGCAAAAAGATCATAGGTCACCTTGTACCCTTAGGAGATTTAGACTATGTTGGACTGTTAATAATTTAATACAGAGTCTTGGAGCTGGCCTCTGGATGGTCATTTTTATTAATCAACTATACTGTATCTTTCATCAGGAAAGTTTTCTTAACTTACTCTATAAAATTGAAAACAGTAAAGTATGTGTTAATACAGGTTGGAGAAATAGAAATTGTTTTACTGAACCCATTTATGACCTCTGGCAATGGACTGGTATATATCTCTCTATTATAAAAAAAAATCTTGGTGAGGCGGACTAGGGAGACGAAATGTGATCTTATCAGAAAACAATCTGAAGTCCGGCGAGAGACACTTTAATTTGCTCCCAGCTCTTAAAATAATGGTAAGCGACAAGCAAAACACGCAGCTCGCAGCAGATGATCCGACCACTTCTCCTTGCGTGCATTCAGCCACCTTAACCTCCCCTCTTCACAACGCGAGCAGCAGAGACATGAAGTGGCAAAAAGGACAGTGGCTGTACAGGCTTTAAAATGATTGATGGGCAGCGCGACAACAGCTGCCCCCCTTCACAACACGAGCAGTGTTATATGTCCTGCGAGAAAGAGATTTAACCATGGCTGGGGCCGGAAATAAAGGGCAAGTATTGTTTTTACAACGTCACACGAGACAAGGCAGTGAGCCATCATTTAAAACAAGTCCACGGACATCTAACCTAGCAGTTGTTGGATTGCTTTTGGAAGACATGCATCATGTGCTCCCAGCTCTTAAAACAATGACATGCGAAAAGCAGAACAGGCAGCTCGCCAGCAGCAGAAAGACAGCAGATGATCTGAGTAACTTTCCCTTTAGCATGCGTTTAACCACCCCCTCCTTCACAACGCGAGCAGCATTATACGTTCTGTGAGAAAGAGATGTAACCACACCCGGGCCCGGAAATAAAGGACAAGTATTGTTTTTAAAAAAGTTTTTAAAATAAAAGTGAAAATAATGCATATGTAACAATTCCCATGAAAATAACAATCTGCTTAAATTGTATATCCGGTAAACCAAACACGGGGGTGGGCGAGCGAAGCGAGCAGGGGGCAGAGCCTCCTAGTGGATTCAAAAGACAGATGGAAGGGTAATCCCAATTAAGGAGAACCCCAACAAATCAAAAATAAGGGAAAGTACAACAAGCTTCATTGATTTGACGAGTAATACTCTTTGTGATTGAAAGCAGTTACTTATAGAACAAATTTTTATCTCATTGAGTGTTGTAGCTAGTGTGAATTTTATTATTATTATGAATAATAATTTCATAAAATGTAATTTATTTTGAGGTATAATACTTTCATAACCAATCTTGTAGAAAGAAATATCACAATTTTTTTGCATGAATAATATAATTTTGAATAAAAATATCTTTTAATTTGCTTAACCCACATTTGTGACTATTGTGTAATTATGAAAATATGATGAAATACACAGCTAAAATGAACAGTGTTTTGCAGATAATTATGAATTGAGTCATAATCAGAGTAGTACTATTAGATTAAGATATCAGTTATAGGGACAAATCTTACATAAAACCTTGAGCCATTTATTTTATTTTAAAATGCTCAGGTTTAATGACTGAACTCCTTTTCAACATGTAGAATCCTTAATGAAAGTGCAAACATGCAATGGTGGCTTGATTAACTGACCTGCTTTTCCTAGATGTTAGTCTCTTTGTCCCATTTAGATGTGTCCATTAGCATAATGTGTGACTTTAAATTGATTGATTGTGAATAAGTATCTGTGAGTGTGTATGCATATGCTCATTATTGGACAGCCGCCCTATCAAGTGCTGGAATAGGCACTAGCTGTGTGCATCCCTAAGTTTGAATTAGGCAGGTTCTAGAAATGGGTGTATGGCAAATCACTGTTTCAGATTTTTATCATGTATTTATCTAGAGTTAAATACTTGTTGGTGGTTATAATAATTGTGTGTGTGTGTGTGTGGACACTTTTGTTGGTGCCCATCCATGAAAAAAGAAAAACCATCAGCTGTCCCAAAATTTAATTTTGTTTTAATAAAAATCAGAATTTGGTTTAGAGTCCTGATTCAACAGATTATTTAAAAAAATAACACGAATAAAAATAGCATGTACAATAATGATGGGACCCTTAACCTAATATTTTTTGCATAGTATATAGAGGCAAGCAGTGCAAACACGCAGTTCCTGCTCCAGCTTTGTTGGGTTTGTAGGGGGTCTTTCTCCAGACTGCATGTTTCAGTTCTTTCCATAGATATTTGATAGGATTCAAATCAGGACTCATAGAGGGCCTCTTCAGAACAATCTGATATTTTGTTCTTAGCCGTTCTTGGGTTCTTTTAGCTGTTTGTATTTGGGTCATTATCCATGACCTGTGACTAAGACCAAGCTTTCTGTCACTAGGCAGTATGTTTTGCTCCAGAATGTCTTAATAGTCTTAAGATTTCATCGTTCTCTGCACGGAGTCAAGACACACCATGCCAGATACAGGAAAGTAGGCCAAAAACATAACTGAGCCTCCTCCATGTTTCTCAGTAGGTATGGCATTCCTTTCTTTAAAGGCTTCATTTTCTCATCTTTGGAGACAGAGCTGATGTGACTTGCCAGAAAGCTCCAGTTATGTCTCATATGTCCAAAGATGTCCTTCCCAGAAGTGCTGTGTCTGATTTAGCAAATTTCTCTCTGGCTTTTTAATGTTTTTCTTTCAACAGTGGAGTCCTGCTGGGTTTTCCTCCATTAAGCCCACTGTCTCTCAAAAAGTGATGGATGGTGGGATCAGACACTGATGGACCTTCACCTTGGAGTTCAGCTTATATCTCTTTGGAAGTTGTTCTTGGCTTTTTGTCTACCATTCTCACAATCCTTCTGCCCATTTTGGGATCAATTTTCCTCTTACGGCCACTGTGTCCAGGGAGATTGGCTACAGTCCCATGGACCTTAAACTTCATAATAATACATGCAACTTTTGTCAGAGGAACATCAATCTACTTTGAGATGGTCTTACAGCCTTTGCCTTTAACACACTTGTCTATAATTTTCTTTCTGATCTCCATGTTCACGTTTTAGGAGGCATATAGCATTTTTTCAATGAGATGTAAGGGTACCAGAAAATTTGTTTCTTCTATTTTATATCAATTTCCCATATATTTTATATTGACAAGAACTAACATTAGCATGACTTTGTTTACATGTTAAACAATGACATTGTTTTTCTGTTTCATTGATTGTTTACATTGATATCAGGTTATGTTTGTGAGTATTTTAAGCTTATCTACTTTTCTTTTACCACATTATATAAGCCAAGATAAATTTAATTGAGTTTAATTAAATTCAGATGGTGATTTTATTTCACACTGTTTAAAACTAAGGTTACTGTAGTTAACCTTGTATCCCTCAAAGTCAAGGATTTACATGGTGCTATACAAATTCCAGCTGGCCATGAAAAATGCGTTCCATTAATTTTAAATCTAATAGGCGCCTAGCTGCCAGCTTTCCACCACAACAGATTGTGGGCTAATTCTGACAGTCTATGAACCCATAAATCCTCCATATGAAATAACCATGGTGCTGTACCTACAGGCTTGATTTGAGCCTACAGACTCTCATGCTCTGATTGCAGCTTTTCAGATTGGACTGTACATTTAATCATCGCTCCGGATAACCTCATGGATTTTGTATATGGGACCCAAAACCAGAGTTGACACAAGCAAAGTATTATAAAAATCTTTGGTTTCTTTTTTCTTCTAGCTTGGTCCACTGATTAAAATATTTTTCCAAGATACCTGAGTGTTAACCAAGCTACAGTTAATGCATTCAGCATAAAAATATTAATGAATATCCTTGAAGGCTAACAGTTCAGTTCAAGGGATTCCTTTGATGCCCTTTGATTGTTGCTATGGTAGCAAATCATTCATACTTTTATTTATTTATTTATTTCAAAAAGTAATTTTTTTGCAGCCCTTGACCATGACTATATTTCAAGTATCCAGAGGCAAATGAAACTCATTACACACTTCACTCTGATTGGTTAAAGTCTGATTTTCAAAAACTGCTTCCTATAGATTTATCATCCACTGTATTTTTTCTATATTACACTTGCTTGCACATAGTACTGAACATTTCTCTATCATCTAGATTTTAATAAACACTTAAATGGCTCTAGATTCTGCAGCAGACAAGTGATTATCTCCTTACAATCAGAAACACAATAATACTGTACATTACAATACACTGTAATAAATAAAAACAATGAAACAGTTAATTTCCATATCATTCACTTGTTCATTCAGTGTTAAACCCAGCTATTATAAAACCAGTTTAATTCAGTTAAGGCTCATGGGCCTCACAGCCTGTCCCAGCAGCACTGGGAGCAAGGCAAAAAGTAACCTAATATGTGTGTGTTTGGGTTGTGGAAAGAACACAAGAGTACCGAAAAGAAAACCCATGCAGACAGAGGGAGTACAGAAATCACTATGCCAGCCAGGCTGAAAATCAAATCCAGGACTCTGAAGTTGTGACTTAGTAGTGCTAAACACCACAAACCTGCTCACCAAATTCAGGATAAAACTATGCTTAGGATAAAGGGTAATTTTGCTCAAATATTAGAAAGTTTTTCTTTAAACAGAGAACCATAGACACATAGACTAAATTACCAAGTAGCGTGGTAGAGGGGGTATTTAGGGACATTCAAAACTCAACCTGATTTTGTTTTGGAGAAATTAGATTGATAGGATGAGCTTACAGGCCTGTTCTTTTTTTATTGTTCTAAAGTTCTAGTATATGTGTATCAGACATGAGACAGGTATCCATTCTGCATGGGATGCAGGTAAATAAATTGCAAAGCATATGTAAATCCTTGTGCTTTTTTATAAGTAACTAGCTAAAATACCCAGCATTGCCCGGGAGGAAAATGAAATGTTTTTTATTTTTATTTTTTAATTGTTTGAGAAAAATATAATAAAAAAACACAACTTTAAAAATAAAAATAAATTAACAATCAATGAAAACTCACTAATATGCTTGTCTTGAGGTCTTGTATGTATGTTATCATTCAGTTGACGCTCGGAACCGGCCAACTCTATTTAATTTCAAAAGCAACAGAGACGTGGTGCTGCTCAAACATAGAGAATGCTGACAGTCAACTCCAGTTCGCTCTCTGGTGGTCGTTCGGAATGTCAGCTGGATGATAACATGCATACAAGACAGCAAGATCACCCCCCCACCTTACCCAGAAGGGGGTGGGTTAGGGTTGATTTCACCCTACAGTATTTTTAGTCGGCCAATGAGAAACATGTGTACAAAGTTTCATGAAAATCTTTTCAGCCCTTCGGAAGTGATGCTGGAACATACATACTGTACATAGCCCCCCCCCCCACACACACACATACATTGACTTTTAAATATATAGATCAACTTTAAAGCATATGTATTGACAGCCGTAAGTTAACAATTTTTCCAGTATAATCCACAGCCTACTTGGTAAGAATCATTTTCATTTCAATTACCCATTCATCTATTAATTTTCTGTGCATGTTTTTACCATGTGAGAGCACATTCACGTGCACACCCACAAGTACACATACTGAGCCACTTTAAAGATACTGCTCTTTAATATTCTATTTTTTGGAATGGAGGAGAAAAGTGAAGTACCTTAAAGAAAACCTACCCAGAAACTAAGACACAAAGAGAACTTCATGTGGGAATCAAATCTAGGCATCAGATTTATAAAAACAAACTTGAAATGTGCATATGCAACTTTCTGTGGAAATAGAGGATTTAGAAAAGAAAACTTGACGACAAAGCTTGCGCATATTTAACATTTCATGGAAACAGGGAAATGATGACACCCTTCATCAAGTAGGGAAATGCAGCCAACCAACTACTTGATGATTCACACATATAATAATTCATATCACTGAGCGGCTATTATAATGTGCATATTGATGTGACAGGCATATTAAACCTCGAAAGTGATAAATATGATGCCCCTTTAAGAGGGCCAATGCTCCATATTTTAAATAAAGAACTTATATAATCAGCTTATATAGACTATTGCCACTTCTAAGATTTAGAAACCAAAGCACAGAAAAAACGTGTGTGATTCACTCCCTGCGTACAGAAAGCTATACATTTTATGCCATACGGCCTATACTATTTATAGCCAAATGGTTTCACACAACATAAACTTGTTTAGTACTGCTTGAAGACTATGCAAATGGTCATATACTACGAGTACCAGCTTTTAGGGTCTGCTTGGATTTTTTTTGCCAATGATGATGACTAGGTTATGAGCTGATTTAGATTTTTAACAGCCATTCCCTTGGAATTATGTGCTGAATTGGCACTGACTTTAGAAAGACAGACTGCACAAAATTGGGTTACACCTGTTCATATGTAGGTTTCAACAATGGTTGGCTTTGAGTCAACAGGCACCTACCAGAGGGAACTGACTGAGAGGTCAGGGATATCTCAAGCAAGCTTCAGCTACATCATGCTCTCTGTTCTGCAAAGTATAAACAATTGCTGAGGCGCTGCATTAAGTTTCTGTATGGTTTGGTTGCACCTACTGACATAAAAAAGATCATTTAAAGTGGTGTCTGGTTTTTCTAACCAATTGACAGCACTCATGTTGCAATAAGTGCAAGAATGATCCTTCTTTTGTTAACTGTAAGATAACTACTTGCTGAAGGTGCTGTACATGATGACTGGCTAATTGGTAGAGTAACTGGCTGAACCCGCCATTTTTCATGTTGCCTATACTTTTCATTGCACCAGCAATCATGTATTACATATGTGAGGTGATGTGGCTATGCAGTATGTTTAGATGCTGGCGCTTTATGCCTTTCCCTGACCCCCAAAACGCAGAAGAGAGGTGCTACAGTGCCTTGCGAAGCATGCCATAGAACTCGTCAAATGCAGTTGCCTTGATGAGTTAGACGGGAGGCTACTCTACCAACCAATGAAGGCCTATAGCATCGTAACTGCATACGTAAGAAGTCCATTAGCATATAGCCCATTTAGGGTTGTTTCAGGGTGAAACTGGGCGAAGTCTGAGCGCGTTCACATATGCGCATTTACAAACTTATTGTGATTTATAAAGGTAAGTTGCATAGAAATGTACTTAGGTCAGGTTTTATAAATTTGTTTGATTTTTTTTCGGGCGTAAACATTTTCCTGTTTTCTTGCAGTACATGTATTTTTACGATCAAATCCAACCAAAGTTAAATAAAAAAGAACCAAGATCTTGAAAACTTGAATGGCCTTTCTTGACTCACCCTGTTATATTCCTTTACACAAGAACACAAGTGACTCCATTTTTAAGCTCAATCCCATATGCAGTTTATATCTCCAAGAGACAAATGGCATTCATGGTGCTGCCTTGTATTATGTATTCAGGAAATGAAAAAGTATGAGTGATGAATCAGGAAATGGACATCAGAAATGAAGGCTTCAGAAAATGATGGTGCCACATGGCAAAATGAAGCATTGCTCAATATAAAACACACTGTCAAACTGTTATGCTTTCAGTGCTAATAGAATGTGACTCACACTAATTTCTTTTAAGTAAAGTAGCACATTTTTTTGTTTAGAAATAAATGCCTTTGTGAAATTCCAGCCTGGTTTTTAACAATGTAGCATGTTATGAAAGATGTTATCAGTCTTTGAGGAGTCTTTTTTATCCAGAGTTCTGAAATTATTACTGCGGTGATATTAAAAAGCAGAGTGCAGGTCCTTTGCTTGCAGTTTCAATGTGTTAGGATTTCTGTATATCAAATGGAGGAGGCTTGGGACAATACATGGAATACAGTAACCATTTGCTGATCTACAAGAACTATAAATAATAAATAAATATATAATTTGGTCAAGTTCAAATGGTCAACCTAACTTATACATTTTATACATTTTACATTTCTCCTGTTCCACAAGTAAATATATTCTATGCTGTGTTATAAGCGCAGTTTGTAAGGTTAGTTCTTGGCTAAAGGTAACTTTAACATGATTTAACTGATTTGGCCCTCATTAGAGGTTTTAAGTAAAAGAGAATTTAAACCATTTATCACTAACGCTACAGTTCATGGGGTAAGTGTCATCTTGTGAATCTGTTGCCTGATTGCTTATTTATTTTTTTCAGTTTGTTATTTAGCTGATTGGTCAGGGTATGTTTAAAGCATTGCTTCTCTGATCTTATCTTCTGAAGTAAATGAAAGTAGAAAATAAAATACACTGGGTCACAGACTGGTTCCATTAGCATTTTTTAATGAACATCACCAGTGTTCTGCTATAATTTGGTGGATCTAAGAATCCGATCTGGGAATGCCATACGAAAAGTGACCTGAATACACACTGCAGTTCACTACACACACTCTGATGTCAGTATCATTTAGACCAGTGGTCTCCAACCTTTTTGACACCAAGGACCGCTTTACTAGAAGCAAATTTTTTCAGGGAGGGGGTGGGGGTTGGAGGGTTGGGGTTTGTGGGGTGATTATGGGCAGGTTCGTAGGGCAGTTCTATACACAATTTACATTACATTTATATTATTATTAAGTTATAATTTAGTAATAGAAATTATACAGCTTATCATAATGCAGAATCAGTGAGAGCCCTGAGCTTGTTTTCCTGCAACCAGACGATCCCATCTGGGGATGATGGAAGACAGTGACACGCAAAGTTCATGTTTAGTCTACTCCGTAATCTCGTTTTGGTTGCTGTCACTGCAGAAAATGCTGCCCCACACAGATAGGATGTTGGAAATGGAAGCAGCTTCAATAGCTTCTTTCGCGTTATTTTAATCTTCTCCTGTCTACACGTTATACTGACGAGACTTTTTCTCAGCATTTCCTTGCAATAATACACTTTCAAGGTGCGAATGATGCCCAAATCCAATGGCTGAAGCACTGTCGTGCAATTGGTTGGGAGGAATTCAACACGAACATTATCTAAATGTGGAAGCATGTTGTGGGCAGCACGGTTATCAATCAGAAGTCAAATCATCCTTTTCTTCTTCTTTATATTGTGAGGTTTCTGAACTCTTTTGGGATCCCCCCCACCCAATGGGAACGACACACTGATGTGTGTCCCGAAGCGCAATTGCCGCGTTTGTGTAAGATTATTTGTCCGTTACCGGCTCACAGTGTGTTGTCCCGTTGACAGAGGTCCCAAGAGAGTTTAAAAACCTCAAATTTTCTTGAATGAGTGCCGCATTAATAGGAATGTTTCTTAAACGAGCATCACTGAACCACATAAAAATGACTTTTTCTGCGTCTTTAAATGCAGCAGTTTGCATACATTTGCAACCCAAGATTTTTCTTCTTTTTTGCATATAACAAAGACATATAAATTGCATTTGTCATTCTAACAGATTCCACATCACACACATTAACACTGTTTTCGTTTTTTCGTGTCTGCCGTTTCTATAGGAGGGTGACAATGAGTTAAATTCCAATGGATTTTTTTTCAAATGTTGACGAGCAATAAGCAAGAGGCCTCAGTGAAAACCATAGAAAACAAAAACAGCAAAAAAAAAAAAAAAAACAGTACGAGGAAAGTTTCGAGAAAGAAAAACAAATTTACAATGTTTCTGTTTGGGGATTGTTGTGCAAATGTGCACAACTGAGCTGCGACCACAGAACTACCTACTCTGTGGATGATTCATTCAAGCATTTCAAGGTCACTTCGTTGTAATGAAAGTATCTGCTGGTGAATGTACTTCGTAGTAACGAGGTTTCTATAGACTCATGTCATATGGGGAAACTGTCAGAAACATAAAAATACTTCGTTGTAATACTCTCTCACCTCAGTCTCTCTCCTCTTTCTGTGCCGCTGCAAAGCCCTGCCCACCTAGCATTCTGAAAGTGTCCTCAGTGAAGGGGGGGTGCTTTTTGCTGTAGCCCTTCACTGAGCGAGTCTCCGTTGCTGGCAGTTCTCTCGTGGCCCGGTAGTGGGCCGCGAACTGGGGGTTGGGGACCCCTGATTTAGACAACATTTTAGAAGAATGTGACAATGAGAGAAGCTTTACACAGTGTTCCAGAATTAATGTATGTCTGTTATTTTTCCATGTTTGGTTTCACTAACCTTTACAGTTCAGCTGTCTGCTAAACAATAATAAACAATGCTTTCTAAGGGTACTAGAGTAGTAAATTTATTTTACCTGAGTTATTTGCCCACAGTCTCTGTGAACTTCATTAAATAATATTAAGATGCATGGCTTTTAGAAACTACCACAACGCCACTTAGTTTAACCCAATTTCAGGGTCAAGTGGTAGCCAGTGTCACAAAATGACTCTAGACAAATACAAATGTTTGGGGCAGCCACCCGTATCTTATGTTCTGGCTGCAAAATAAGGTTGAAATTAAGCGAGTTATTCACAAGACTGAGTCCAAAACAGAACTGACTATGTGGAGGTAAGATGGAGGTTTTAAAGGCTGGTGGAGGTAATGATGTAGTTTATGTCAGAACTGGAAGTGATGTCCTTGGAACCGGAAGTGACACCATCAGACACACTGCAACTGGAAGTGACATCGTCGGATGTGCCAGACCTGGTGGGATTTTCTGTGAATGGTCTGCAAGGAACTGAGAAAGACAGTCAGCACACTCCGCCACCCCCTGGTCTGATGTAGCATTACAATTACTCAAGCACTTTAGCTGCCTCCTATTCTCACGTGCGTGACACCAGATAGTACAGTATAGCATCCGGCTTTGATGTTTGTATACCCCTTGTATAAATTGTCTTGACTAGGACAGAAAACAGATACAGTAACTAATTACCTGTGTTAAACTGGGACATGCATGCAAAAGGCAAAACAAATGAAAATAAAATAAAACAAGTGACCGAAACCCAGACAAGAATTAAAAATCATAGTTAGTATTCAGGCAAGAAGTCAAAAACCAGGCAAGACACAAAAATAATTACAAAGAGCATTCAAAAAATGTTTGGAAGGATTTATTTGCTGATTGGGTAAAGCTCAGTGCATATGCTGACCTTTTATTCCATCTGCTGATTAATTCAAGGTCATGACCCTGGAGACCACACCCCTAGAAACACTGGACGTGACCCTAACAATGGTATGCAAACTGGCTTTCATAATAGGGAAAGGTTGTAAGACCCCAAATTTCAGCCCTAATCTTGATATAAACAACACCATCCCATGGTGCTTTAGAAGTACATTTTTCATTGATATTTTTTGAATTTGGAGCACAGTTAGGTTAAATGACATGATCAGAGTCTCCCAGTGAGGCACAGGTAAAGAATGAACCAAAAACCTCAAGGTTTAAAGGACAGAACATTACCTACACCATACTGCCTGCATCCCTAGTAAAAATACCTTGTTTTCACAATTAAAGTTGAGTAAAATGTCACTCTACAAACAGTACAATTCACGCTACACACAATAATACCTTTTAACTTTGTACACTGTACACATCTCTTTATGCTCACACTTTCTAAAAACTCAATTGAATCTCACTTGCTACCAATATCTAATGCTTCTTCTTCATGTTCTGCACCTTTGTCCTCAATAAATCCCCCACTGGATATGCCTATAAACTTAGCTATCAGAAGTTGTTGGCATTTCAGTATACTGTAGGCTTCTGCTCTTATGGCCCACTTCGGGGTGGTGTAATCTTCCTGAACGATCATTGTGTTCTAGATGCTTTTGTTATATTGCTAGCCTGCCTCAGGGTCTTGCTTATTTTGAGAAATTACATCACCTTCTGTTTTGCAGTGGTTAAGGATGTCATGCTTGCCATGTGGAAGAGCAGACTTCCAATAATTGAGGTGACTGGGGAAGAAACATCAGAAATACAAGGCAAGAAAAATGTAACTAAGGGTCCTATCTTTCATCAAAATGAAAACACTAAGCCAAAAATCAATGCCATCGCCAGAAAAAGAGGTCTTGAGCACTAACACCAAACACAAAGAGGTGTTTCTTTGAGATTTATCCACAAATTTGAATAACCAAGAAGTGTACTGTGCTGACCTTTTACTCCGTTGTGGTCATATTAGCAACACACATCTCTGAGGGATGCTGCATAGCAATGTTGTGGTAATCGATTTCCAAAATGGTGACATGCAGGAAAACCAAAATAGTGTCAAAAAAAGATAAAAAAAAAAAGAAAAAAATAATTAACATATAGAAAATGAATTAAAAACCAAAAATTATTACCATAAATTGACTCACTAAAATAAAAAAAATGTATACTCAGGTATAACAGAGGTCAGGAAAATGGAAGAAAGCACATCTGTTTGTTATGGACAAAAACAGATCATGACAAAGGAATGTATTGCTATACACACTATCTGCAACCAGATAAAACAAAGTTCACACAATGAGAAACAACCTATAGATTTTTCAAGATATGACACCCTATTCTAGGCACTGGTGTCCGTTCTCACTTTCTAGACCAATCTTAGTCTCAGCCTTCTCCTCTGTGCTTCCTGTTATTTTATTTTTGGAATATCTGGGGGCAGTTTCATGGTTGCATAGTAGTCAGCATTGCTTCCTTACAGTTTCTCAATTCAACTCCTAGCTTAGTCAATATCTGGGTGAGGTTTGCATAGACCCTCTGTCTGCTTTAGCTTTTTTTGGTTCTGTGCTTTTTCTTCCACAACTCAAACAAAAGGACCATTCTAAAAGGGCCAAGTGTTTGTCCATGTGAATGCATTTTTGATGGACTGGTGCCTTACCTAACTTACTGGTGCCTTAACTTTTTTTCCACTGCTACCAATATAAACACCAGCCCCCTGGTCCTGATCTGAACTAAGTATGTTTGACAATAGGTAGAGGAATGCAATGCAGATGGGGATGATTTGGCATATCAAAAGGTGGATTAAAGTGTATTATTGCATATTGTAGAAATAATACAATGTATGACATTTAAGTTTCTACAGTACGTTCCTTAAAAGTGTATAACAATGCTGTGATCAATTAGAATACTGATCATGAAAATGAATAGTTCAATGAAGGCTGTCACAAATGCTGGGTCAGATGGACAGGATGGCCATCAGAATGCTGTGCTTTGTAACAATGAGGCTTAGTTGAAGTGCCTTAAACCAGTGTTTTTTAACCACTGGGTTGCATGTTGCTATTGTTTTCATTGGTAGTGGGTTGTGGTGGGTTGCCACTCTGATGATTGCACTCAATACCCCTCTCGCTTTACCGATCGTGCCCATTTCATCCATCCCCTTGGTGGGTCACAAAGATACTTGTATGGGAAAAAGTGAGTTGCAAAACCAAAAAGATTGAGAAATTCCACCTTAAACGACTGCACTGCAAGTCTTCTTAAGTCCCATTCCATTCACAATGGTTTATTTTACTGTAATCCGTATTTCTAAAATCTCATGATTTCCAGAGTCTTAAAATGGAGCTGGAATAAAATATAGTGGGATATGACTTTTTTACTAAAATAAATTATTGAATTATTGCTTATGACTATTGTTGATTGGTAAAATTTCCTGAAGTGTATTTTGCAGTGAATATGCAGTATTTGCCAGTGAATATGTTTGTCGAATATTTCCCAGGAAATTTTCTGTGCAGTTGGCTAAGAGACATTTTTTTTTATCAGTGCACCATGATACTTTGCAAGGCCAGTGTGACATCACAGAGCTGTGGCAGCCATGCTGAATAGGGATGTCACTGACTGAAAGCGTAGGTGCAGAACTTTAATGCATGCATACTGTTAGCATGGTCCAGCTCACATTTTATGTCATTGCTTGATCTGCTTTGCGCGTGCGTGATGTCACTACCCAATTGGTACGCCAGCTGAACATCCACCCATACATGCATGTAAAAAATGGTGTACATTAGATAACCATAATGAGAATATTACAAATACTGCACTAAGTATATAATGCTGGTACCTCTATGCTAACACACTAGCTGCATGGCTAATTGTGCATTTTGACCAAATTCATGTGCGATTAGCCACACACCATGGCAGTGGATCGAAAAATACTTTAAAGGAACATTCCCCATCCCCTCCCACAGTTAGAAAATACATAAGACCCTCTGAAATAATAGTACAGTAAACCCTCGTTTATCGCGGTTAATCCGTTCCAGACTCTACCACGATAAATGAATTTCCGCTAAGTAGGATTCTTTATTTATAAATTGAATATTTTCGCAGTTAGAGCATAGAAAACATGTTTACGACCTTCTAAATAAATTTTTTAACATTATTAGAGCCCTCTAGACATGAAATAACACACTTTAGTCAAAAGTTTAAACTGTGCTCCATGACAAGACAGAGATGACAGTTCCGTCTCACAATTAAAAGAATGCAAACATATCTTCCTCTTCAAAGGAGTGTGCGTCAGGAGCAGATCAGTAGGGCTGTTCGGGCTTTTAAGTACGCGAAACACCGCTTGACAAAGCAGCTGCAAGGAAGGGAGCAATATGAAGGTAGTCTTTCAGCATTTTTTAGAGGAGCATCCGTATCCTTTAGGCCAGTGTGCAAACAGCCCCTCTGCTCACACCCCCTCCGTCAGGAGCAGAGAATATCAGAGAGAGTGAGAGAGACAGAGAAAAGCAAACAATCAAAAATCAATACATGCTGTTCGGGCTTTCAAGTATGCAAAGCACCGTACGGGAAGCATATCGTATATCATTGAGGAATTTTATTTAATACGTAATACGTGCTCTGTTTGGGTAGCTTCTCAGCCATCCGCCAATAGCGTCCCTTGTATGAAATCAACTGGGCAAACCAACTGAGGAAGCATGTACCATAAATTAAAAGACCCATTGTCAGCAGAAATCCGCGAACCAGCGAAAAATCCGCGATATATATTTAGATACGCTTACATTTAAAATTTGTGATGGACTGAAGCCGCGAAAGTCGAAGCGCGATATAGCGAGGGATCACTGTAATAATATGATATTTATGACTATTTACAAGGTGTTTCTGTGTTCTTGATGGAAGAGAAAAGTACATAGCATCTGCAGAGATATAACAGAGACAAAAAAATGGAAACTGTGCGCAGCATGACTTCAAAAAAATGCAATGTGGCACAGCCATTCAATGCCCTAAAGAATGATATTTTTTTTCATATTGCTTATTTGTGGCCATTTTTTGCATTTGTTTGTGGTTATCATTCTGTCTGCATCTTTTGCTGTTTGAGGCACAGTGGTTAGCACTGCTGCCTCACTGCTCAGGTCACATTTTTGGCCACAATAATCCAGCGTAGTTGACAGATGCTTCCCCTTCCCTTGGGGATACCTAAAAGACCATTGCACCATTATAATCTGCTCACAAAATAGTTCAGTTCCTCCATCCCATTGACTTCCTGAACATTACTGTGGTTTTGCCAAAATTGCAGTGACGCAAACTCCACATGGTTTGCTCATCTATAATTATAACACTGGAGGGCACTGAATTACGTTAAGTGGCTTTAAAAATGGATGGCTAGACAAATGAATGAAAAGGCCGAACAAACACAATTTATATTTTCCATTTAATAAATGTAAATAAAGAACTGTTGTATCAGAGGCTTAGGTGTATGTTGGTGCTTTTATTAAAACGTGGAAATTCTTTAGTTGAGGGTGTTTTGCTGTTAAAGTATTGAGGTGTTTTGCTGTTAAAGTACTGAGTTGCGCTTTGCTGCCAGCTTTGGCACTGACATGAAGAGGAAAAGCAGATAAAAAATTATGAGAGCTGAATTTTTTTTTTCTTCTGGAACTGCTTTAGCTTGCACAAGATTTCTACATTCACTTTGTAATTGTGAATAGAACTAAATAGTCCCTTTATGAAATGAAGGCTAATAACAATAATAATATACAGTAGACAAAAGCCATGGTAAAGAAAGATGTATATACATCTTTGTGTTATAAAATATGGCATCCACCCTGATCACACTTGGTAGGAGGATTTATGGAGAAAAATTAACATACACCACATGAAAATATAGGTGACAAAGTCCAGGAAGAAATGGCATTGCCTGGACCAACACTATGATAAGGAGTCTATGAAGGGAATGATGCAGAAGTGATATGAGATTTGCATGTACTGTACTTTATTATTGTCAATACATTCAGTTTGTATTTTGTGAAGACTAGAATGAAGTAGAATGGAGAAGTGTGCTTGAAGACAGATTAGGACTTTGAATTACTGGCCTCTGGCTTGTTTAATTGACAACGCAAAGTGGTCCATACGAGGTTTAGTTCCTGCCTCACTACTGATTCTGACAACAGAGGTGATGGATCCCTGTGGTCCTGAAACAGATTAAGCAAGTAAGATAAAATACAGAAGTGTTACTTTTGTTTTACTTTACCTGGCTTAATTCACACCCACCTAAATTCAAACTGAATGTGATTTTACGGATGCTGAAATTAGTTAAGCTGTAAAAAAAAGAAAATTAGTGTGTAGAACTATTTGAAAAAAAACAATTAAAAAATGCTATTAAAATCTACTAACATATAATGACTAAAATGTGTTTATTTAAGCTCAGTAAAAAATTGTCTTAATTTTGTTTCAGTATGGTTGTGATTTGGCAATTATAAGCAATAGGCATGCACAAGCCTAGTTGATTTTATATTGGCTTCTTTTTTATATTTTATGCCACTAGACATTATCCCTGAAGAAGATACTGTTCATCATTGGAACTGCCCAGTTAATCAGAACCAATTCTAATGATTAAAACCTTAAAGATAATATTTGTTAGTGCATGCATTAGTTCATAGTTATTACTGATATTTCTCATTTAAGTCAATGGACTGAACCCATGGTGTGCCCAGTTATGAGCTGTGGTAAGAAATCTTTCACGCAGTTTCTTACCCATTTATGTGTTAATCTTATTTCTTCCATTGAGTTGCATTCTGTTGTAATCTTTTGTTCTCAAATCTAGGGAAAAAAGAAATATCAAAGCACAAGGTTGGTACAGATATGCTTAAATGTGCATGTGGGCAATTGTGCAGTAATGGCTCATTCACAAATGAAAGACTCTTTTCAAATGTTATATTAGAAAATTTCATTGAAGCTGGAATGTTAAACTTTCCACTCTTACTTCATGAAAACGATCAATGCTTCTCTAATGTTGTTTAGGATGAATACAATAGAATATTAAATCCTCAAAAACTTTGTATATAGTGAAAAAGCAAAGTCAAAATGAAAGAAACATCTAAACACTGCGGGTGATGAGGGGTATTTTGAAGTTGTCTTCAAACTCAAAAGTGTATAAAAAAAGTTTTCATTTTACATAAACATAAGGAGGAGAGCAATAAAAGGAGTTACAAAAGTACAAAAATAAACCAAAAATACAAAAAAAAAACTGCTGTCTCTTTGGACCCTCCTAAACAGAGCATTTTTGGGGGATAGAGGTCCTGTACCTGCCTTAGCAGTACACAAAGCAATCCCTTTTCCTCAGTACTCTGTCCTTCATAATAGCCGAGCTTTTGCTAACCTGATGTCTGACTGGAAGGATTTGTTTAAATTCTCAGCCATGTACACTTCTTGTAAAAGGACTTCCAAAATAAAACAAAATAGCCACCATGAAGCAATTGTAAAACATGATAAACACCATTTTATAATGGTGCCTACTCAAATTATATTTTATATATATATATTTTATTTTATTTTATTTTATGAGATATCCGATTGTCTAGCATGTTAAGATGAACATTAACATTAAAAGCAAAACTGGCTGCAAGCCATTTAATGTATTTATTCTTTTGATCAATCAGTGGCTTCAACACATCCAATATAGCTGTGTGAGTTTTCACTGTGGGTATAATTAGTTGAATGCTTCATAAAGGTTTATTTAGTTGTTTATTAATTTATTATTTTAATTTCCTGGCTCTTGCCTACTACTGATCCTATATTTATTTGTGTCACAACGATAATATTGGATTGCATGTGTTGCAAAGCTTGTGTATGAACTCTGTTAAGTAGCACAAGCAGCTAATCTGTGGTGTCTGCTTTTAATGCTGTCAGCTGACAATAATATCGATTAAAGTTTAAAAGAGCAGGGGAGTTGTCAGAGTGATCGTGATATTTTTGAGGAGCTACTTGATGCTGTCTTAAAGATGTTTTTTGTTGTGTGTCTCCGAAGATTCCACTCTTGCTGATACCTCCTGCCTATTTATTTTTTTCCTTTTAGGTTACCCCATGTTCTTGCTTTAAGTACATATCTCTTAGTAATTGTTATTTTTAAATGTATTTTATTTTATTTTTCAAACTGGTTAGGAACTGGTCAGAGCAACACTCTGATATGGTAAAGGCGAGAAGTGAACTGCAGACACTACAACGAGCGGCGTCATTTCTGCCACTCAGCTAAACAAAATCTCTGTCAGCCACCTGAGGACTTGGCCTCTTAGCATGTGACGTGGCTTTGCTGTGCAGTGGATCTCTCGCTAGGCTGGCACTGTGCCCCACTGGTTATGCCTGGGTTGATTGGTTGTACAGATATGCAGTGTTTTGTTTAAAAAAAATTAACAGATTTATTGCTAAAAATTGATTTTTTTAATATATTTTACATTGAATTTGTTCACAATAAAAAATGAATTTTTCCCAAATTGGCTAAAATAGACATATAGTGTTTTGCCATAAACCTTTTGAACCATGAACCTTTTTTGCATTTTATTGTAATTTCAGAATTAACAGGCACAAATAATTTGATATAATATTGCTTGCCATACATGAATTTCAATCACTTCTAATAATTTGCATCTTCCTATGTTAAAAGAGGAAACCCAACTTTCCAGATAATGCACATACAGTGGATTCAGACAGTTTTCAGACCCCTTCACTTTCTGCACAATTTACTGTTACAGATTTCATTTTAAAATTGGAAATTTGCCATTTTTGCCCATCAATCCAGACTCAACAACCCACAATGACAAAGTAAAAGCATGTTTTTGGGGAGATCTGCAAATTTGTTAATAAATAATGGAAACCTCTCTCTATGGTTTAAATCTATGTTGAGGGAACCTGACCTGAAATAAAAATCTGATCTAGATTTTATTTTCTGTTTCCAACAGAAGTACAAAGACTGATGTGAATTACAAATTGACTCATTGACATTATTATCATGTCTTTTGCTTTTACCGCTACAGGTACACAAAAGGGCTTTCTTCTGCACAGTTTTCTCAGAATCTTATTGCCTCTGCAGAGAAAAAAAAACACTTTTTAATAGAGAAATACTCAGGAAGGAAAACTTTTCCAACATCATTTCCAGAAATCTTAAAGCCACATATTCACCCTAAAAAGTTTCCGAAATGATAAGTACATCCCTCTTACTCTTTTGTTTTCTATTCTTTAGGTCATTAAACACATTTCTCAATTTGTAGTCTAGTTCTATTATCTTACCTATTATCTGCTGTCACACACCTCTACTACAAAAATGTCTTGTTCACAGATTCTCTTCACAAACCAGACTGAGTACCCAGGCCAGAATCTTGCTTATTGTAGCAGAGGCTACTGCAAGACATAAAGCTAGGCCTCCTTTCAATAATGCACACCTGAGGAGAATTTCTGCTCACCCGATAAATGTGTTTATTGTGTCTCTTATAAAAAATGTTTTTCACTTTACATATATCAGACTGGGAGTTGGGTTACAGATCATTTAAGGGAACATGACAAAGTCTTTGGGATCACAGACTTATCCAAATCAATTAAGGCACATGTCACGTCTGCTGGTCATAGCCACACTGACATGCACACTTGATACAAATAGATTCAAAGATATTTGCCAAAGAATCACAGAAGTTAAGCTCATTCTTGAACAAGATTCTCACATCCACATGCACATAAATATCAAATAGTTCTTTAATCTCACCCTTCATCTTTCAAGATGGCAACTTTTCATGTCCACACTGGACTTGCACCTTGTCATCTTCTCAAACTTTGAACTCATCCTGACTGCATTTACTACTGTAGAAAATGACTAATATGGACTCTTCTTTTCAATTGTTAGCACAGAATTAACTTAAACAATACAGCATTTGCTTCACTCATAGGATTTTTTTTAACCAACTTTGTTTTTGAAATACAAAAATGGAAGATGGTGAACCATACATGATAAATAATATTAAACTGCTATTTCCATTTACAGCTAAAATGTTTTAAACAAAAAGATAAACATTTAATATTTCAAAACTCATCAGACTGGAAAAAAAACAAGTTGGCATTTCTCATGATTTGTTTCCATTTCAGCTATTTTAATGCAGTTTTTTCAAAATATAAACATCATTATAATAGACTTGTGCAGGCTTTGCCTCTGTCAGAAAGCAGGTTTTTGGAAACACTTTTAATAATAATTTTTTAAAAGCTGTGTGTCAGCTGTCAAAGTGCCAAGGAAGGATTTGTGAGAAATTCTGCCGGACAAAGGCATTATTCAAAGTGGAGCAAATGGCTATGCCTTCGAAGCTGCTCACTTTTCGTTGATGATTTCCACAAATTTAGACAGCTGTATAATATTCCTCACAGACATAAAATGCATATGAATTTAAATTTGGAATACTGACCTAATTTATTTGAAGTTTTTATACGAGTCATCCTTGCCAAAGATTTGAAATGATGGGGAAAAGAAACGTGTGCAGTTCTAGCCTGAAATTATATTTGAATTGTGAACGAACGAATGAATGAATGAATTTGAAATGTATGAGAGTGATTTAAATTGAGAAAATTCATTTTTTCTTATTAATGCACAACAATCAATTCTGGTTGTTTTCCCTGCAATTGTTTTGTCATTATCATGTACCCTTCATATGAAAGCCATTTGTCTTACAGAGGAGAGTCTAGTAATGAGTGAAGGTCTTCCACTAGCCTTGGCGACTCTGTGATTTTACTGAGCAGATCCATATGCTTTGCAGATTCTACAGACTGATCCATTTGACTCATTGTGTCTCCAGTTAGTTCTTCCTCTTCTTGTTGCCCTTATGTTGTAATGTCTGCTTTATTAATGTACTGGTAATAGCACTTACTATACAGCATACTCATCATTGCACTTTGATAGCATTAATAATAAAAAATACATCATAAAATAAATACTTATTGATTTATTAATCTGTTGCCTGTGTAACAAATATCAGCTGCAGTTTTAATGCAGACCTCCATAGTTAGCTGCTATATACGTGTCTGTACATGAAAAGGTTATACTGCTGTTGTCTTTCCACTTGGTATTCTCTTATTAGAAGCATCCTTTGGCAAATTACACATTTAAATGATGTGATTAATAATTCCACTACTTACTAAACAGCAATAGAGATACTTAAAAGAAGTCTTAAACTAATGCATAGTGTAAGCAAATGAAAGTGTTTGGAAATGGCTAACAATGAAAATGAAGACAAAATTTGAGTGTTGAATTTACATATGTGATACAGGCAAGCCTAATCCATACTTTTGCCTACTGTGCAGAAGAGATGGCATCTGTGACAATGTAAATAGTTGTCTATGATGTCTAGAATGAATTACTGAACAAACATCTTTATCTTTTCATCCCCTTCTAAATGATTTATTCATTTCAAAGTTGTGACATGCCAGTACTTTTCATCGCAACACTGGGGACAAGGTGGGAACTAATCTAAGGAGGAACAACATTCCACCACAGGACATGCTCATGTCAGGGCCAATTAACCTAACAAAAATATCTTTGTGATGTAAGTGAGGAACCACAGTACCCAGAGAACATCTGATACAGTTGCAGGAGCATGTGCAGACTCAGCAGTGGTACCCATCATACATTAATGAGATATTCTGAATTATTCAGGAGTGCCAGCTTTGTTGATAGGCTGCAATTCATCAATATTCCAGCTGTTGTGATTAGGGCAGCACAGAAATGGCAAAAACATGAGCCCTCAAAGAGGCCCACGAAATACAGGCAAGAATCTCAACTGGAGAGGAGACTCTCACCTCAGGGGAGCCTCACTCTAGGAAACCATGAGGCTTCAGGTCTATCTACTCGTCAAAATGGAGAACATGCTTCAAAATGTTCAAAATGGAAAAGACAGTATGAAATATCTCAAAATATGTCTTACAAGAGGCAGTACCATGAAGCTCCAGCTTGTGCAGAGATAGATAGATAGATAGATAGATAGATAGATAGAACTTTATTTGTTCTCAGGGAGAATTTTACAGAAGCTCTTTAAATAAATAAATATATACACTTTGGTCTGAACACGCACACACCAAAATGACTACAAAGCAAGAAAATTAAAAAGAAAGAAGAGTTCTGACTTGGCTGTCCCAGTAAAAGTGAGGCATTATGCAAACATACTGCTATCACTATAATGGAGCCCAAGTAGCATTTCTTGATACAATTCTACTGAATACCGGTAATTCGTTGACTGAAATTACTCAGTGTTAGAGTGTCAGAGAGAGGGTGTGCAGAATTGTTCATAATTGCAGTCAGTTTTATTTTAATTCCTTAGCTACAACCTCCAGGGGGTCCAGAGTATGTTCTATAACTACGTTTGCCTTTTAAGTAACTTGTTGATTTGGTGGGCTTCAATTGAAGTAATGTTACCAGTCCAGCACACCACAGCATAGAAAATCGCACTGGTCATCACAAAGTTACAGAAGGATGTCACTTCCCAAATTAAATGAACGCAGTCTCCTAAGGAAAAAGAGCCTGCTCTGCCCTTTCTTATATAGTTCCTTTGTGTTCCGAGACTAATCCAACTTGTCATTAATGTGGATTCCCAAGTACTTGTAGGAGTGGACCACGTCTACCTCCAGTCCTTGAATAGTGACTGTACTTTGAGACTCTTTGGTGCAGTGAAAGTCAATAACCTGTTCCATGGTTTTGCTGATGTTAAGATGCAGACAATTCTTTTTGCACTGAGAAACAAACTTCTCCACCTGACTCTTATACTCTGTCACATCCCCAGTATCAATGCACCCCATATGTGCAAAAGGCAAATTCCACCAGAATCTTTATAAAAAGGATTTATTAACAAAAAATTACAAACATAAAATACTTCCAAACTATCAAAAATGTCTAATCTGTAATTCTTAAGTCATAATCCAAGAACAAGAGCACAATGAAATGTTAAATAAGAGATCCAGACAAAGAAGTAGCAATTCTAACTTGCCCACCTTCACAAAGCCTACAATATACTACAGACGGACTGCATATCCCACCGGCTTTTATAGGGCTGGGAGTAGCCCATCAATGGAGATTTACAGGTGACCCCACCTATTGAGGAAACACCCATAAAACATAAAGGCACTTTTAAACATAACAAGAACAATAATATAACAAACATATTCACCAAATGACAAATGAACAGAATAATATTAACAGAAACAATCATAATAAATAATTCAAATTGAAAAAGGAATGAAAAAGACAAGAAAAAAAAATAAGCCAGGAAAGGAGCCCAGGTCAAAACATAACACCAGTGACATTATGGAAATCAGTGGTATTTTGCGTTTCTGTACTTCTAAACCTCTTATATGCCCAAAAGTGCTATGTCTCCATGACAGCGCCTGGAATTCTTCTTCTCCAAAGTGACAACATTGTCCTTTTTACTGCACAGTGCACCTGTGATCCATCTTTGGTATGCAGTTATTAACACCAAGATGTATTTTTCAAAATGATGCAGCTGTCCCCGACCCAGTCCCTTTCAGGGTTCCCTGCACCCACATTATAAATATCTAAAAATAACTGTCCAGATCTTGTCCAGCAGTGGCATTACTAGGATATCATCGGGAGATGGGAATTTTGATACAGTATGCATGAAGAGTAACTAATTGGCAAAATAAGGTAAAATATTATTTTAGTACAGATAAGCAGACAACTGTTTTGTGTAGTGTATTGCTGTGGACTCATACCACAAAGCATCTTAGTTTGCAAATTTTCCCTGTGCTGAACTGCCAGTGTTAAGTTGCAAACCCACAATGTCTGACTCAGAAGCTGTCTCGTTACAGTGTGAGCTGAAAGGAAAACTCCTTGTGTTGGCTGTGCAGAAACTGCTTCCAAGCTGGAGACTGTGGGTTTGCGGCTGACAACCAAAGTTCATCACAGTGCAAATTTTCAAAGTGAGATATTTTGTGGTGTGAGTCTGTAGCAATACACTTGATAACAAGGATGCACTGAGGACAGGATAAGTGATAGATAGATAGATAGATAGATAGATAGATAGATAGATAGATAGATAGATAGATAGATA
>JANRMT010062796.1:25504351-25532492 GCA_026402145.1 Polypterus bichir lapradei
ATAGATAGATAGATAGATAGATAGATAGATAGATAGATAGATAGATAAGTGATGTGGTGTTGTTGCTCAAAAAAAGGTGAGGAGTGAGAAAGAGAGAGAGAGAGAGAGGGCTCAGCTGGCATCACCAGGAAGCGGTTTGCTCACAGTTTCCTGAAATGGTATCTGTGCAGCTAAGACAAGGAGTTCCCCAATTAGGTCATGCTGTACGGAGACTGCTTCTGAGTCAGATGTTGCATGTTTGAGGTCCACCACTGGCAGTTTACTGCAGTGCAAATCTGTGAATTGAGATGCTTCATGGTGTAAGTCCACAGCAATGCAGATATGCACTGATCACCCTCCACCCTCACCTACCCATAGCTACACCCCTGTTATACAGTCCTACTTGCAGTCCCTATTCCATCCTGGTCCTCATATATTTTAATTGTAATAGATAATAACACTATATGTTTTTTAGTGAATAATTCTAGATAGTTGCACTAACAACTATCTTTACAAAGACTATCTTACCTGTGTAATATTCAGCATTTGACTTTTCTGAGCTTAAAATTTGTGAAAATGTGCAAAGAATGCAGTATATCATTTAAATGAATGGGTCTAGCTTCACAGTGGAATGAAAGCAGTGCAGCTCTCATCTAAGTAGGGAAAGCACACAGTCTAAGCCTTACTCAAGAGAGTCACTGGGAAACAGTCTGTCAAATGAACATTAGAAATAGTCTTTAGAAGTCTATGAGGTGTGTTTCACGAGGATCTTGCTAATCACTTTGCTGGTTATTTGCTTGCATCATTTTTATATGGAAGGAGGTGTTTTGAAGCTGTTTTGAAAGGTAACACAGCATGGTGGCATAATAGTTAGTGCTGCTTTCTCATAGATCCAGCCACCTGGGTTTAACCCCAGCAACAAGCCAGTTTTTATAGACTTTCTACATTCTGTATGCATGTGAGGGGAGTTTTCCAGGTGCTTTGGTTCCCTAAACTGACTTGAGAGAGCAAGTGTGGCCTAGGATGGACTGTCCTGGGTTGGTTCCTATCATACATCCAATGCTGCCAGGATAAATTCTGGCATCCCACAATCCTGAACTGAATAAGGGTCTTAGAAAATGAATGGAAGGATGTTGTACTTTATTATTTTCTGCATTGCTCATTGCAAATTCACAATATGAACACTAAGACATTAGCATACTACACCAGTGCTACAGTGTAGTGTTACACCATCTTGTATTATTAATTTGTAAAACAATTCTATATGATCCATCTGATGTGAAGCTGAAGTCTGTAAAGTCCTGGGGCCTCATGCATTACGCCGTGCATAGAATTCACACTATAACATGACGTAAGCACAAAAGCCGAAATGTGCTTACCCACAGAAAAATCCAGATGCAGGAAACTGTGCGTACTCCAACTTCCACGTTCTTCCGCTACATAAATCCCGGTTTAGCGTGAAAAGTAATGCACGTGCACGTGCTTGCTGTCCCGCCCCAATTCCTCCCAGAATTACGCCTCTTTGAATATGCAAATCAATATAAATAGCCCTTAAGCTCAGTGTTCTGTGAAAAGACAATGGGAAAAGCACGGAGGAAAATATAAGAATTTCAGCGAATACCAAGTGGAGGCAAAGGAAAAACATACTATTTGTTGATTTAAACAGTGGTATAATCAACAAAAGGAAGTTGATCGAGTGACATAGCGTGTTGGAGAAACTTGAAAGCTCAAGTTCACAACGTCGCACGGTGCCTGAAATAAAAAAGAAGTCACATATCAAAGTCGCCGTGAAAAGGCGAGTTGTAGCCCACCATCTCAGTGTCATATGAAAGCTTATTAGGGTACAGAGAAAAAAAAATAGGCACACAGTGGGAAAAAAAGCACAAAATGTCAACTTTAATCTCGAAATTTCCACTTTAATCACATAGTTTATTTTGTCATTAAAGTAGAACATCATAAACTTCATCTTAAAATCATTTAATTTACTAGTTTCTCAAATCCCATCGTAACTAAAGTAGCATATTAAATGCTTTGTTTTGTATTTGATCCTCAATGTGCTCTATGTGTGTGAATCACTACGTGCTTCCGTTCTTTCTCTTTCTCTGACAGGACACAGAATCCATTACATTTGTGATATTACAGTTCTCTGAATAATTAAAATACTGAGATGTATACGTGATATCATTTTCATGATGATTGGAATGAAGCATGTTATTAAACATGGGAACACGAAGGCGCAGTGATTGTTCATGTCTCACACAAGATGCTGCTGCGCTATGCGCGACCTTCAATGAAATAATTTATTGTAGCAGTACTGTCTCTTTCAAACGTACTAAACTCCAATTCCTGTCCTTATTTTTCTTTCTCCAAATACCCAATCGCCACACAACCAGCTCTGTAACAGACGTTAAGCCATCTGTAAGCTTACAACGACGATTCTTCAAAACTTTTAAGGAACATTGAAATATCTTCATAGTACGTGTTTAAATACAGTGGTGTGAAAAACTATTTGCCCCCTTCCTGATTTCTTATTCTTTTGCATGTTTGTCACACAAAATGTTTCTGATCATCAAACACATTTAACCATTAGTCAAATATAACACAAGTAAACACAAAGTGCAGTTTTTAAATGATGGTTTTTATTATTTAGGGAGAAAAAAAATCCAAACCTACATGGCCCTGTGTGAAAAAGTAATTGCCCTCTTGTTTAAAAAATAACCTAACTGTGGTGTATCACACCTGAGTTCAATTTCCGTAGCCACTCCCAGGCCTGATTACTGCTACACCTGTTTCAATCAAGAAATCACTTAAATAGGAGCTGCCTGACACAGAGAACAAATGAGAACAGAAGTAATTGAGATCTATCAGTCTGGTAAAGGTTATAAAGCCATTTCTAAAGCTTTGGGACTCCAGCGAACCACAGTGAGAGCCATTATCCACAAATGGCAAAAACGTGGAACAGTGGTGAACCTTCCCAGGAGTGGCCGGCCGACCAAAATTACCCCAAGAGCGCAGAGACGACTCATCCGAGAGGCCACAAAAGACCCCAGGACAACGTCTAAAGAACTGCAGGCCTCACTTGCCTCAATTAAGGTCAGTGTTCACGACTCCACCATAAGAAAGAGACTGGGCAAAAACGGCCTGCATGGCAAATTTCCAAGACGCAAACCACTGTTAAGCAAAAAGAACATTAGGGCTCGTCTCAATTTTGCTAAGAAACATCTCAATGATTGCCAAGACTTTTGGGAAAATACCTTGTGGACTGATGAGACAAAAGTTGAACTTTTTGGAAGGCAAATGTCCCGTTACATCTGGCGTAAAAGGAACACAGCATTTCAGAAAAAGAACATCATACCAACAGTAAAATATGGTGGTGGTAGTGTGATGGTCTGGGGTTGTTTTGCTGCTTCAGGACCTGGAAGGCTTGCTGTGATAGATGGAACCATGAATTCTACTGTCTACCAAAAAATCCTGAAGGAGAATGTCCGGCCATCTGTTCGTCAACTCAAGCTGAAGCGATCTTGGGTGCTGCAACAGGACAATGACCCAAAACACACCAGCAAATCCACCTCTGAATGGCTGAAGAAAAACAAAATGAAGACTTTGGAGTGGCCTAGTCAAAGTCCTGACCTGAATCCAATTGAGATGCTATGGCATGACCTTAAAAAGGCGGTTAATGCTAGAAAACCCTCAAATAAAGCTGAATTACAACAATTCTGCAAAGATGAGTGGGCCAAAATTCCTCCAGAGCGCTGTAAAAGACTCATTGCAAGTTATCGCAAACGCTTGATTGCAGTTATTGCTGCTAAGGGTGGCCCAACCAGTTATTAGGTTCAGGGGGCAATTACTTTTTCACACAGGGCCATGTAGGTTTGGATTTTTTTTCTCCCTAAATAATAAAAACCATCATTTAAAAACTGCATTTTGTGTTTACTTGTGTTATATTTGACTAATGGTTAAATGTGTTTGATGATCAGAAACATTTTGTGTGACAAACATGCAAAAGAATAAGAAATCAGGAAGGGGGCAAATAGTTTTTCATACCACTGTATTCTATCCGTCTGTCCTTCCAGTGTTGCACCAGCCTCAGCAAATATACAGCGCGAGGCAGGAACAATACGTGAACTTGCTAGCGCTGCGGCACCGTGTCCTCACATGTTTAATTATTAACAATACAGATTATTTAAATGAAGTTAAAGTTTTATCTGTATAATATAATAAACATATTTTGCTACATTTCATCTTAAAAATGATATTGTCATCATATGTAAATACAAGCTTTATAAAGTAGCTCAGGTTGTGCAATATTATAACTGTAGTGCAAGTTTACAGTGAGGTAGTTCTACTTATAAGTACAGATAGTTCTACAAGGAGCAATTGATTAAGTGCGTTTAAAGTTCTTGGGATAAAACTGTTTCTGAACCGCGAGGTCCGTACAGGAAAGGCTTTGAAACGTTTTGCCGTGGCTGAGACAGTGTGTGCTTGATGCTGTATAACGATAATTCTCTTTCCGATCAGCTGCTGCTGTGATTCACGCTCAGATACAGTGATATAAATACTCCGAGTGGTGCAGTGAGAGTAATATGGAAAAAGACAATCCGCTGTGGCAACTCCTAACAAGAGCAGTTGAAAGAAGAAAAAAAAAAAAAGTGCAATGAGAGTAACAACGCTGAAGCAGTTATGGTATTTGGAATACTATGGCTATTCCCTGGACTATTATATTGTTACAGGTTAATTACAATCAGATGCATTACACTAATAAACAATATGCGATTAATTTCAGTGTCTTTATAAAACCGCGTCAGGAAAGGAAAGGATAACCACACAGGAACAGTAGAACTGCTTTGATGCTGGGTGCCGCCAGTCTGTAAAACCAGCGGAGAACTTGCGTACGACAAGGCATGAGGTACCGTGGAAAAGTGTGTGGCTTTACACCAAGTGTAGGTTTTATACATTGCGATTTGGACGTGGAAACGTTCTTACGCAACATTTCTGTGCGTACGCACCATTTATACATGAGGCCCCTGCTCCTTGTTGAAGTCATTTGGTACGCACTGGCTACTTACCAGTTAGGCTGCGCCATTCTATTAGGAAGTACAATATTGAAAAAAAGCAGGCTGAGATTTATTAAGAGAAACTGAAGTGTGAAAAAATCCGCTTTGACCATTGAAGAGGTGAATAATGTTAAATGAAGACAACTGTGCCCAGAAAGACTACCTATTACTTTTATGTATTTATTTATTTTTTTCTAAAAAAAATCTTTAATCTTTAGATAAATTTCAGAGACTCGATTGGCAAGTGAAGCTGTGAGAGAATGAGGATTTATTAATAATCTGAAGTGAGGTCAGATTAGAAGAACAGCTTCCTTCTTTTTTTAAGTGAGAGAAATGCTGCAGTATGCCAAATGAGTACCACATTACACTGCAGACATGGATCAACATGTACACCTGTAAGGTTTTCAGTGCCTTCAAGCTCTATTCACTCTCTCTATTATTGCAGCAATATTTTCTTAACCCAGAGGTGAGTCTGCAAAGCAGACAGTGGATATGTCTACAATTTATTCTTAACAAGCTACAAATCTGTGTTTTCGTCCTCACTCCAAAACAGATCTACTTTGATAAGTATGTGGGCGCTATACCATTGAGGAAAGATGACCCAACGCCTGCAGTTTTAGTAGTGTGAAACACATAGGAATACTGCAAGGATGGCTGCTTGTGAAAACATTTAATCAAATGTGTACATAACATTTTAGTACTAAACTGCAGTATTTTTAACTGAATTTTAAAATAATTTTTCTAACTCTCACAGCACTTGCAGAAGCTCCAATGTTTAGAATGACCCTAACTGGTCTGTAAATTGGCACATGCTAAAGGCACACTAGCACTTAGGGCTAATTAGGGTCAAATTGAGCTCAGGTGGGTGAACAGCCGCACTGCTTATTCATAGGAATTTCATAATTTGTCCTAAATATTTCAAAGCAGATACTTGGAGATGAACACCCAGGTGCAAATGATACAGAATGAGCTGAACTACTGTAGAGCACCTGTGTTTGCTCTCCCTTAATTTGCTGCTTAAATGCTATTAAAATCACTAGCAAGAGGAGGCCCAGAAAGTTATAAGGTAGAAAATTAGAGCAAACAACCAAGAGGAAGAGGATCAGCTGTGATGTTCAAGGTAAGGAAACATAAAGATTGTACAGATGGGACACTATAAGACTTTGTGTAGGTTAGTAGGCCAGACAAACATGGCCAAAGAAGCTGGAATGCTCAGAGCTAGTCAAGCAACCACAGAATGACCAGTACCGTGTTTCATCCATCCATTTTCCAACCCACTGAATCCAAACACAGGGTCACAGGGGTCTGCTGGAGCCAATCCCAGCCAACACAGGGCACAAAGCAGGAACCAATCCCGGGCAGGGTGCCAACCCACCGCAGGACACACACAAACACACCCAGCACACACTAGGGCCAATTTAGAATCCACCTAACCTGCATGTCTTTGGACTGTGGGAGGAAACCGGAGCGCCCGGAGGAAACCCACGCAGACACGGGGAGAACACACAAACTCCATGCAGGGAGGACCCGGGAAGCGAACCTGGGTCTCCTAACTGCGAGGCAGCAGCGCTACCACTGCACCACCGTGCCGCCCTACTGTGTTTCAATACTTCTTTAAATATATGAGGTCATTTATAGCCTAATAAGCAGCTTATGAATTGGGAATCTGGCAGTGCGAGAATAAATGCAGTATGGAAGAAATGACAGGAGATATTGATCTGCAGTGCAGGGAGAAAGAAGAAGGACCTAAATGGTTGAAGGTCACTGAGAAAATTAGAGAAACTAAATTGAAATGGTATGGATGTGTGGTAAAGAGAAATGAGGATAATATAATTGAGGGAGTCTACAGAAGTCTTCTCATGGAGAGAATGTTAAGGGGAAACATTGGTCGATAAGAGGCTATGTGGGGAGCAATATAAAGGAGAGAGGCTGAAGGAGAAGGATGTGAAAGACAGCCAAAGGTAGATGACTACTAACAAAGGGATAGAGTTTGGGAAGAAGAAGAAGAAGACAAATGGCTGGAGCAACATCACATAGGTCTAACTCTAAATCTCTTACAGGTTGAAAGATTTGTTTCAATCAGTATGCACATGTGAAAATGTTGTGTTATTCAGTTTATTAAGTATTTTTTCCAATTTGTACATAGTTTAGTTGAAGCAAACAAGAGCCATCAGAGTCTCACTAAAGACTGTGCTATAATGCTGCTTTCTTTCATTCTCTTAAACTATTGATTGCGACGCAAATTACCACAGAGGTGGTGCCTGTTGGGAAATGGAGACTTAAACATGGTGAATAAAGGGTGTTAGGTCTCCAAAAAGCTTCAGTAAAAATCTTTACTGGCCAGGCCAGGCCAGGCCTCATGACGTTGGGGCTTATTCCCAACTCCACTAGACTGCCTCAGGCCTTGCAGGTTCAAAAGGATCTGAAGCCTTCAAAAGAAACTTATAACTCATGGAAACATATCAAAAAGTCCCACAAGTAGAAGGGTCACTATAAATCTCAGCTTGAGAACAAAAGGGCATCAAAATGATCTTTATAGAAAGAAGGCTTTATTAACAAAAGGTATAAAAATACAAAGCATAGCTCCACAGAGCAATAGAGGTAAAAACAGTTGTCTAAAAACCAATCCTAAAAACATAGTCTTAATATGAAATTTAGACAGCAGAATACTTTGAGCAAAAGAAAAGGAAACAAGAAAATCCAACAACAAACAATTATATATGACTCCAGAGATAACAAAATACTTTACTGCTGAATTCTGCCTTTGTCTAGAATATAAAGCCAGTTGAAGAAACCAGCAATTATAACATCAGGGTACCGTCCAAAAGCACAAGGAACACATGCAAACTTAAAGAGACAGTACATAATTAACCAATAATAAGCATATCAGCACAAATAAAAATAAGATAAATGATAATTCAAAATTGACACAAATGACAAAAAAACACAAAAATATACCTAAATACACATCAATGGCTATCCAAGAGGAGTGGGTACAATGCAGGAACCAAATGTGGCTCAAATGAAAATGTATATTTAATCATTCTGCACCAATTTAGAGTTATTAATCAGGTTACCTTTTGGAATGTAAGAGAAAAGCATATAAGAAAACGGCAAATATTGGAGTGAGTGGGGATCGAACAGGGGACTCTTGATTACAAGTCAGCCAATCTTACCGCTACGTCATGGAAGCTTTTGTCTTTGCCTTGAATCTTTTGTGAAAGTGTACTTGATCTTTGGACTGCAGGCTTAATATATTATACAGTTTATGCCTACATTTTGTCATTTACTACTAAAATATGAAAAACGTTTCTGTTTTAAAAATGTGTTTACACAGATTACTGTAGAAATGGAACACACATGAAATGCGTGTGTTCCAAATAACAATCTATTATTTCCACTCTAAGACTCCACTTCACTCCCAGATAATCAATCAAGGCATGAGCTGGGAGAAGTTCGTGCATGTTCTAAGTCGGTGGGGGGATAGAATAGCCGGCTGCTTGATGCTTGTCCACATTTAGAGGACAAAAGACGCTGGTGGAAAGGTGCGAACGGATTTAAGGTGGGCTGGATTTATGAGTTTGTTCGTAGACTCTGTTAATTCTAGTGTTAAATAAAAAACATGGCACACAAGGAGTAATTTGAGCCCAGTTTCCTAACGCTATTAGGCAGCAGTGTTAACCACCCTATATATGGCATTTTTAAACTCTGTACATCTTCCTTGGGATATTCCAGTAATGTTCATGACCTGATAATAAAATACCTGTTAATGCCTGTTAATAAAGTACTTAAAAGTACTTCACTATCTAAATCTCACAGTTAGGAAATACTTAACACTACTTTATCAAAAGTGTAAGTATATATGTACATCTTATTGATGAGAATATTTCAGTTGGTTAACTATTTTTATTCCACTTCTTGTTTATAAAAATGAAGCAAATAATGCAAACCCATCTATCCCAGGACTAGAGTTGCATCATATTTTCAATATTGTCTTTTTTGCTTGCACAGTCCATCCATATTTATATAGTAGGGTGTCATAAAACTTGACCACAAGTCATAGCAAGGTTTGGGACAGCCACCCGTATAATTGGTTCCTGGATGCAAAATTACAAACAAAAGATAGCACTGGTGTGCACAAATCAGAGTCCAAAACAGAACTGAGGGAATAAGGAAAAGGTGGAGGCTTTTAAAGGGGAAGACAGGAAGTGAAGTCAGAGGTGTCTGGCTCATAAGGGTCTTCAGCCATAGGCTCAATCCCGGATGTGACATTAAAGGGTTCGGAGCTGACAAGGTCTTCCTCCATAGGCTTGGACCCGGAAGTGACGTCAACAGGGCTAGGTGGAATCTCCCGTGGATGGTCTGCAGGAAAGCGAGAAAAAGAATCAGTGCACTCTGCCACATCCCGGTCTGACTCAGAATTTCCCTTACTCAAGCCCTTTAGCTTCCTCCCATGCGCATGTGTGTGACAAGGGTCATATTTTAAGATGAAAGGAACATTTAGATTCAATACTAAAAACAAAAGTAATCAGCTCAGTCACTAGAGTACAGCTTTAATGCGCTCATCATGTGCATGATTCTTTTTCTCTAGGTGCTTTAGGGTCCTTCTTTATCACAAAGACATAGTGACCCTAAATTGTCTTGATGTGACTGTATTATGTCCTTGGTATCATAAAACATTTAAAAAGAGAATTATACTGTTACAGTATATAAAGTTTGTTCAATAATGCAGCTGTCAACAGAAAATGCAAGGAGGTCCTTGTTTATTATAACAGTGTCATGATTAGTATTTTATTTATTTTTCTTTTATAAATTCTCTTTGGACTCCTTTGGGGATTTTAATGGTCAAATTTGTTTTTGTGTTTAATGTGTTTTTCATGCTGTTGAAAATTATTTATGTCTCTTCTACGACGCCCTTCTGTTTTTTCATATGGGCACCGCCATTTTAAGCATTTTTGTCGATTTCTTTGCAGGGTCAAGCAGAAGTGTTTGATGCATGACACCATTGGGTCATAGTTATAAAGGTCTGCGACATCCAGTTCTTGCCTGTCAATGATTGGATTCTCCCAAAGACCTTTGCTTACATTTATTTTTGTTTATCGATCTCTGATTTTGGAATTCTTGCTCTGCTTTTTGACTACAATTAATCTTTAATGATTTGGCTCTGGATATGTGTTTCTTTTTCAGTTGTTTAGATTTTTGATATCCCACACCATTTCCTGTGTATGATTCTTTTTTCATGCCCTGAGGTAGTTTGCCTGATCATTTGTCATTCTGGTTTTAAACCTTTGCTTGCTATTTTGTTGTATATGACATCTCCTGATTCCAAGTCTCCTTAAAAGCTGGTGCCACATTGTGCAGTTAGTATTTCAGTATTTTGCTGATAACTAACATACACTAAATGCAGCAGCCTGATGGAACACGAGTCCCACACGCAGCATTGCAAGGTAAAAATTGTCTCATATAATGCATAATGTGAAGAAGACCTGAGACAGACTGGCATTCTGTCCAGGATTGGTTCCTGCTTAAAATCTAATGGTTCTAGGTTATGCTCTGGTTACCTTAAACTGGAGACAGCAGATTTAGAGGATGGATGGAAAAATAGAAAGTGGTTAACTGAAAACATAATATGAAATATTTAAAAAGGGTGAGAAACTCTATTTACACTAGTTTATGGAAAACTCAGGTTGAACTAGGGAAGTAAGTAGGAACTGGCCTCTGATTAAGACTCAGGTTAGAATAAAGAAAATCATCTATTCAGCAGCTACTGCTTCAGGTTTTTATTATATTGTCTCTATTTTTTCTGTACAAAAACTGTTCAAAATGCTATACTCCAAGCCCCTGAGCAAAAAATGGCACGAAACTGGGACACCACAAGTGTCAGGAGTATTGAAATCCAATTTTTAAATAACGAAGATCGGGGCAATAAAAACTGCCAACACTGTACACTTACAGGCTCATAGGAGACACATTGAGCATAACTAGGACATAACAAATAGTTCAAAATACAGTATGACTCATTTCAGAAGTTTATAGATAGCAACACAGAGCATAAACAAATGCTGAAACTAAATACAAGTCACTCTGTAGCTGTTTCCCAAAACACAGTTTTTTGTGTCCCAGTTGTCTCAGCGCATGTAGGATCCCATTGCAGTATTAATCCTGAACTCTTTTGGGGCTCATTGTATTGTGAAACCTCCTGATTCCCTACTTAAATAAAACTCTCATGGCGCGCTGCCTCTTGTGTTAAATGAGATTTGTCAAGTGTCATTCCTCGAGGGTTGCTGTGGCGCTGCTGGTTTTTGTTTCAGCTAAGCTGGTAACCAGAGGCTAATGTTGCCTTTTTCACAGAAATCCTTTTTTTAATTAGTTTTATTGTTCCTCTTCTTCTGAACTCAATATGCAGGTGTAAAATAGTTATGTGTTCTGCCTTACTTGACAAGTCTTATATTAGTACATAGGTTTTTATTTGGTCTCTTGTGTGCTCTTGCTAATAATCCTATTATGTCTGCTTTAGTAATGTTTTTGTTAGGTTTCAGCCAATTTTTCATACACAGACATGGGTGCACATGATACAACATTCAATTTATTGGCAGCTAATATAATATCATATGCAGTTGCCGCTGCAATTCCAGGACTGAATACTTCTCAGGAACCTTCCTGCCTGATCATGGAATCCATTTATAATCAAACACTGACCGGAGGATAAAAGGTAGCCCTATACTGAGCATAACTAGGACTTAACCTAAACTAGGACATTGCACCTTTTCTAATAGCTGTGCACATTTTTTAAAAATTAAACACAAATGTAAGTCTGAGGAGTTTATTTCTGAATATACCAATATTTGGAAATGGTAAAACAAAAGGCCTAATTATGAAAACAGTTACATTAGAAACTTCTTGATAAAGAAAATGACAAGCCCATGTATGGAGCTAGGAGAAACCTAACCTAAAATTAGACTGTATTGTAACTAGAATTATTCATCTAGACATCCATTCATGGCCAGGTAGACTTATGTTCACAACCTTAAAGGGCCAGATTTGAAGATCTAGTTAACCTGGCTGCATGTGGAAGAAAACTAATATCAAAATCCATACAGATTTGGGAAAAATGTGCAAACTCCACAGAATCCTGTGAACCCTGTAACTTATTTACCCTGCTAAGTCACTTTAACTAGAATTAGCCTTCAATTATAAACTCAGTTGGAATGAAAAAACAACTGTCACTGATGGGTAAATAATAACAATCTATCCATCTTTCAAACCTGCTTATCCATAGGAGGGTTACACTGAAGCAGAAGCATATCCCAGCAAGCATCTGGTGAAAGGCAGGCACAATCCCTGAATGGGGTTTCAGTACAAACACAAACACACTAGGGCTAATTTAGCATCGGCAGTCCATCTAACTTGGGTGTCTTTAGACTGTGGGAAGAAACCCACACAAAACTGTGCAGAACATAAGGACTCCATGCAGGGAGCACCTAGGGCATGAAAACACTGGTGTCTTTACCGTGAGGCAAGAGCACTACCACTGCACCACCATGCTGCCCCATAATAATGCCACTTACTCAACTCCAAACTTTGTCCCTTACCTTTTCAGACACTTATTGATATAGCATATTTGGATAAATATTTTGAACTTCTTTTAATAAATTGTTTGCATTGCACTTTGGCATTTACCGTTGCATTTGTAAAATGGGTCACCATTCTTAAGCTGCAAGGTGTTTTTTCCTTCTGCTTTGTTTAGTTTTAATTACTGTCGGCACATTTCTTTAATTAAATTCAATTAGGCACATTATTTAGGTTAAATGTTTAATTAGAGGGGAGGACTCATATCCTGTGTAAAGGCACAGCAGGACTGCTTAGGGTAATGGTGAGGGTATAATAGTAGGTGTTCCCTGGAGGAAAGTAATTGCCAGTTTTGTTAAATAAAATAAGCTGATATCTATTAACAGGGTTCAGGGCTTATTTTATGTCTGTGTCATACAATATTGAACTTGTAACCAAAAAGAATAAGGTGAGCTTTTCACCTTACTTTTATTTTTAATTTTTAAACTAGCATGGTCCTAGCCTTATCCACTTGGAAGCAGCATCACAATTCCTCTGACATTCTCTGTGATATGTTACTGATGTTAGGGAAGATCACACACGACATTACGTAAGTGACATGAAAACATCAAAGATTTGAAATAAAGAGGCCATTCAGGTTAAACCTAGCTAGGTCAATCTTTATTCACTTCTTTAGAAAAAAAAATGTAAAGTTCACATTTCCAGGTCACAATAATGCTGCTCTCTACTATGCTGCTTGGCAATTTCTTCCATCAGTTTGTACTTAACGAAATTTCTTCTTTGTTGAAGAACCCGGTTTAAAATAATTGTTGACATTCACCCTTCTAATTCCCCTCGTCATTTTATGCCCTGTTATTATGTCACTTCCTAATCTTCATTAAACCGATTCCTTTCGGTTTTCCTCATTGTCTAGAATTACATCTCTGGGCTTTTCCCAGTGATGATATTTTTTCTTATTTTATCCATTATCCATTTTTTGTGAACCTACCTATTCCATTACAGGGCAACATTGGGCACAAAGCATCAATTTACAAGGCACCAATTTCTTAAAGGGTGAACTTTCAATTACTCATACTTGACTAGTTTAGACTGACCAGTTCAAGTGAAATGCATAACTTTAGGATGTGGGAGAAAACAGTAGTAAAGTATGCAGAGGAAATACAAACAAAGAAATCAAAGCAAACACAACACAGCAACAGCATATGTGTTCTAATATACTACAAATTCATGTACCTAAAACACTTTATAAATATATATATATATATATATATATATATTGTGAAAATAAACAGAACACAACGTAAAGGTTTGGGGGTTTTAGCCCCGTATACTGTAAACAAAAAGGATTATTTGCAGTCACAATATTCAACATAAACGTTTCAACAATACGCGCCGCCTTTACAGGGTCGGCGGCCATTTTTATACTGGTGGAGGAATGCTGGGAAGGAGGCGTGAGGGATGACGGGACTGCTGACGTCAGGGAAGATGGCGGAGGAAGGGCGGAAGTGGACGTAGTGCGGTCAGGTTATGATGGTGGAGGATCCTTTTTCCTGGAAGAAAGAGCAGAAAGGTTAGTACTCCGCCATTCCCTACCGGCAAACGTCCTGCGCAATGGTTTCGGATCCGTCCGCGGTCTCCCACTCGCGCATGCGTGACACGACCCCCCCCTTAGCCCAAGACCGTCAGGTCGGGCGGACCTAGCCGAGAGGTCGTGGATGCGAGAGAGGGCATCGGCGTTGGCCTGAAGGCCGCCGCGGCGATAAGTGACCGTGAACTTATAGGGCTGCAGTTCCAGGAACCACCTGGTGACTCGCGGATTCGACTCTTTGTGGAGGGACATCCACTGAAGTGCAGCGTGATCAGTCACCAGAGTGAATTCGCGACCCAACAGGTAGTAGCGGAGATAAGACACGGCCCACTTAATGGCCAGGGCTTCCCTCTCCACGGCCGCGTACCGGGTCTCTCGGTCCAACAGTTTCCGACTTAAGTACATTACGGGGTGTTCGACACCATCGGCGCTTTGGCTCAACACGGCGCCCAGGCCTGTGTCCGAAGCGTCGGTCTGGAGAATAAAGGGTAGCCCAAAGTCAGGGGTCCGTAATACAGGTGCCGAAGTAAGGGCCTGTTTCAAGTCACTGAATGCGTGTTCCGCCTTATCGTTCCATACCACGTGCAGGGGAGCCCCCTTCTTTGTCAAGCTAGTCAAGGGTGCTGCTCTCTCGGAGAAACGGGGTACGAACCGGCGGTAGTAGCCCGCTAACCCCAAGAAAGCCTGCACCTGTCTCTTGGTATTCGGACGGGGCCATTCCAGGATGTCTTTAACTTTGGAACATTGGGGTCTCACCTGTCCTCGCCCCACCAAATAGCCTAAATACTTGGCCTCCTTTAGGCCAAAGAAACACTTACGGGGATTGATACGGAGGCCGGCTTTAGCCAGTGTCGCGAGGACAGCAGAGAGCTGCAATAGATGGTCCTCCCAGGTGCCGGAATAGATGACGACGTCATCCAGGTAGGCGGCACTGTAGGACTGGTGTGGCTTCAGCACTCTATCCACCAGACGTTGAAAGGTCGCCGGGGCCCCGTGCAGCCCAAATGGGAGGACCTTGTATTGCCAATGTCCACTAGGGGTGCTAAAGGCGGTTTTCTCTTTGGCAGATGCCGTTAAGGGAATTTGCCAGTACCCTTTTGTCATATCAAGAGTAGTCAGATACCGAGCCGCACCCAGCCGCTCGAGCAGGTCGTCAATGCGGGGCATAGGGTAGGCATCAAACTTGGAGACCTGATTTAGACGTCTAAAGTCGTTGCAGAATCTCCAGGAGCCATCCGGCTTGGGAACGAGGACAATCGGGCTGGACCAGGGGCTGTGGCTTTCCTCGATAACGTCCAAGTCCAGCATACGTTGTACCTCAAGTTCCACTTCGGCGCGTTTTGCCTCCGGGAGTCTGTAGGGCCTCTCCCGGACGACTACTCCGGGTTCCGTGACTATGTCGTGGGCAATCAGCGAGGTTCGGCCTGGCGACTCGCTTACCACTTCGGGGATGGCGTAGATAGCGTGGGTTATCTCTCGCCGCTGTATGGGCGTTAGCTCGTCACCGAGGTTAAGGGCAGTCGTGCTAGCGAACAGGGAGAGGGATCTACGAGTATCGGGAGTCTCCTCCCTGTCTTTCCAAGGCTTTAACAGATTCACGTGATAGATCCTCTCGCTCGGTCGACGATTAGGTTGTCTAACCAAATAGTCGACGAGCCCCTTTCTCTCCTTAACCTCGTAAGGCCCCTGCCAGTGAGCTAGTAGTTTGGAGTGGGAGGTGGGGACGAGCACCATCACTCGGTCCCCCGGGTGGAACTCCCGGAGTACAGAGTTGCGGTTGTAACACCGAGCCTGCGCTGCCTGCGCACGAGTCACGTGGTCTTTGAGGAGGGGCCTGATTTTTGTGAGTCTGTCGCGCAGTTGCGCTACATACTCCAAGATATTGGAGGAGGGAAGAGCCTCGGCCTCCCAGCCCTCTTTTAGAATGTCCAAAAGTCCCCGGGGCTGTCGCCCATATAACAACTCAAAAGGGGAGAAGCCCGTAGAGGCCTGGGGTACCTCCCGATAGGCAAAAAGCACAAGGGGCAGGAGTTGGTCCCAATTCCTGCCGTCAGCGCTGACTACCTTGCGAAGCATCTGCTTAAGCGTCTGGTTAAAGCGTTCTACCAGACCGTCCGTTTGGGGGTGGTAGACAGACGTCTTTAGGTGCTTTATTCTCAGTAACCTGGCAACCTCCCTGAACGTATCTGAAGTGAAGGGGGTGCCCTGGTCCGTGAGGACTTCTTTAGGGATACCCACTCTTGAAAAAAGGTTGACCAATTCCCGTGCGATGTTTTTGGTATTAGCGGAGCGCAGGGGAACCGCCTCTGGGTACCGGGTTGCGTAATCAACCATGACCAATATATACTTGTGGCCACGGTTCGAGGGTTCCAGGGGTCCTACTAAATCGACCCCTATCCTGTCAAAGGGTACGTCAATTAGGGGTATCGGGACGAGAGGAGCACGGTCCCTCCTAGGAATCTGACGAATCTGGCAGTCCGGACAGGATTGACAGAAACGCCGGACCTCCTCGTTGATCCCGGGCCAGTAAAAGCGGAGCTTGATCCTCTCCAGTGTTTCTTCGGCCCCGAGGTGGGCGCCTAGGAGGTGGGCATGAGCTAGTTCGCATACCTCCCGCCGGAAGGTACGTGGCACTAGCAACAACTTCCGCACCTCGCCCTCGTGAGTTGCCACCCGATACAGCAGATTATTTTCTAAGACAAAGAAGGGCTCGCGTGGTGTGGAACCGTCAGCTTGTGAGCTGCCTGGAAGAACAATCGCATTCCTGGCAAACCGCAGGGAGTCATCATTCCACTGCTCTCTTTTAAATGAGGCGGGCGTGGAGCGGAACTGGTGATCCATGTTGGACAGGGGATCTAGAGAAGGGTTGGGCGGAAGTGTTCCCTGGCTCGTCCCTTCGCCGGAGGGAGGTTCCGGCTCAGCGTCCGTAGCCTGAGACACCCCCCCCCATTGTGCCTGCGCCATTGTGGCCTGCCTCATTGCATGGCGTGGAGACCGCGGGAAGGGTGCCTTGTCCCTCCATAACCAGACCCAGTGAGGCCCCAGGAGCGGTGCGAGTCTTTCCGCTTTTTCTTTGTGACCAGTCTTGTCCCAGGATCACCGGAAAGGGGGGTTCGGGCAACACCACAACCAACAGTTTGGACAACTCCCCCCTCCAGGACAGATAGCATTCAGCGGAACGGTAAGACCTGGTCTCTCCGTGTACGCATGTGACTTGTAACCGTTTGTTTAGCCACTGTCGCGGTAAGACATAGCGGCGAGCGACAATTGTTATGTTGCTGCCGGAGTCAAAAAGTGCCACCACTGAGTGCCCGTTTATCAACACCACTCCCGTGTTCGGACTAGCCAAGGGGTGCGGCGGAGTACAATACCTTTCCGTCGAAGCCCAGGTGCAGTCCATCGGCTCCATGGGGGTGTTCAGGGGACATGTTGGTAGCAGGTGACCGGTCTCCCCGCACTTGTAACAGCGCGGGGAGATCGGCTTTTCTCGTGGTTTGGGAGGCGCTTCCGCAGCGCGTCGAGAGGGCTCGGGGGTGGCCGCCCGTCCCTGCCGGTTCCCGCGAGCTTGCCTTTCTGTCCCCCCGAGTCGGAAGACCGCGAGCTGTCGCTCCAGGACTTCCAGGAGTCCCGGCATGTCGGTGTATGGATGGCGCCGAACCTGCTGGGCGAGGGGGCTGGGCAGTGCATTGACCAGGCCCTCACAGGCCACCTGCTCCACTACCTTCCGGGCTTGGGGTCCCTCGGGCCGTAGCCACCTCCCCATCTTACCCCAGAACTCGAAAGCCTGTGCTCGGGCCGGCTTTTTGGGGTCAAACTGCCAGCCCCGCCATTCACTTGCCTGCTGGCTCGGCGTAATGCCGTAGCGTGCCAGGATCTCCTGTTTCAGGAGCTTGTAGTCCGCGGCCTCCTCCTCAGGGAGGTCATAGTAGGCTCGCTGCGCGGGCCCCTTCAGGTAGGGCGCCAGAATGGACGCCCACTCGGACCGCTGCCACTCGTTCCGGGTGGCCGTCCGTTCAAAGATCCCCAGAAAAGATTCGATGTCGTCCGCCTCCGTCATCGGGACCAAGGACGGAGGTTTAGGACGAGGCGGGTCGGCCCTTACCCTCTCGGCTTCCGCGAGTTTTGCCTTCGCGGCCTCCAGCTCCCGAGTAGTAGTAGCCTGGGCCTGCTGCAGGGATTGGATTTGGGCATTCATGCCCTGCAGCACGGTGTTGAGGTCCTGCCTTTCGGTCATTGTGATATTCTTCAGTGCAGTAAATCCTGCCGGCTACGCCACTGTGAAAATAAACAGAACACAACGTAAAGGTTTGGGGGTTTTAGCCCCGTATACTGTAAACAAAAAGGATTATTTGCAGTCACAATATTCAACATAAACGTTTCAACAATACGCGCCGCCTTTACAGGGTCGGCGGCCATTTTTATACTGGTGGAGGAATGCTGGGAAGGAGGCATGAGGGATGACGGGACTGCTGACGTCAGGGAAGATGGCGGAGGAAGGGCGGAAGTGGACGTAGTGCGGTCAGGTTATGATGGTGGAGGATCCTTTTTCCTGGAAGAAAGAGCAGAAAGGTTAGTACTCCGCCATTCCCTACCGGCAAACGTCCTGCGCAATGGTTTCGGATCCGTCCGCGGTCTCCCACTCGCGCATGCGTGACAATATATATATATATATATATATATATATATATATATATATATATATATATATACAGTATAATGCAGATACAGACAATCTGCAGAATTCTGAGCTCAACATTTTAATATGACATCTCTATTGAGAGTCATATTGAACTTGAGAAATTGAGGAGGATCTGACAAAAATGGCTTAATGGATGTTAAACTTGAGATTGGGCTTCTTAGTGAAAGGGAGCTATTAACACAGAGGCCGTAAAGTCAGTAAATGCCAAACTAGAAAACATGAAAGAAATAAATGTGTTACTAACATTCAAGTTTTGGTTTTGGATGAAATCAGTGGCGTAGCGTAGTGGGGGCGGCAGGGGCGGCCCACCCCGGGCGGCAAAGAATTACTGTATATTTTAGTCTTTTAAATTGAAATACCTAAATAAGGGGGCGGCGAAATTTTCCTCCGCCCCGGGCGGCTGACACCCACGCTACGCCACTGGATGAAATATCTTTTTAAAATAGTTTTATAAATACTACTTTTGATTAGATACTGAATTCAATTTTTCTGGCAAAGTTGTATTTTCTTCAGAAAACATGAACACTTAATTCATAGTTATCTTTTATGCGGTATCATCTCATCGTACATACTGGCACCCATTGTCTAGATGGTAATTTACATATGCTTTTGCAAGAGAGAATATTATATCTGGTATAATTTAAAAACATTTGTGTTCTATATTTATTCATGGTGCTTATTCTTTCTTACTTTTCTTTGATCATGCTGTTATCTCTTGTCCCGTGAACTTTAGGAGTTGTTTTTTATATTTTCCTTTGAGTAATTACTTTGTCTGTCTGTTTATCTGTAGCATACAAAATCTTAGAAAGCACTTAGATACAGTTTTCAGATATTTAAGAGAGCTCATTTGATTCATGAATAAAAATGTCCAATGTTTGATACTGGACAAGCAGCTGGAAATTATCTGTTTGATGTCAAAAAGTAATAAATACGCAAAAAATACTGACAAATGAATTAAAAAGAAGCTGCTAAGCTTGGAAAGGAAATTGTTTCAGAAGTTGTTCTTTTATTCAATCATACTGTTTAACTAAAAAACCAAGCTGTTTGTTTTGGAAGGACAAAAAACTCTAATTGCACTCTATATTAAATGATAGTTAATTTCTTAAAACAAATAGGTGTTGAGACACCGGAATTCGGTGTATCAGAACCAGAGATTCTGATCTACTTGAGTGAAGACAGGAGCAGTCAAGCAAGGTTCAAGAAGAAATAGGAATTCATATGTACCGATGATTATCTGAAATTACATGTTTTTGTATTAAATTATACAGGTATTTAAATAAAGTATATTAAAAACTGTATTCTTTTTTTTAAATAAAAATTTCTCACCTGGGGGCAGCACAGTGGCGCAGTGGGTGGTGCTGCTGCCTCGAAGTTATGAGACCTGGGTTTGCTTTCTGGGTCCTCCTTGCGTGGAGTTTGCATGTTCTCCCCGTGTCTGCGTAGGTTTCCTCCGGGTACTCCGGTTTCCTCCCACAGTCCAAAGACATGCAGCTTAGGTACATTGGCGATTCTAAATTGTCCCTAGTGTGTGCTTGGTGTGTGTGTGCACGCCCTACAGTGGGCTGGCACCCTGCCCAGGGTTTATTTCCTGCCTTGCGCCCTGTGTTGGCTGGGATTGGCTCCAGCAGACCCCTGTGACCCTGTAGTTAGGATATAATGGGTTGGATAATGGATGGATTTCTCATCTGTATTATTTATTTATTCATATATTTATTTATTTAATATTTCTTCTTTCATTGTAAAGCAGTCTTTGGCAGTGAATGATGTAAACAGCACAAGACATATACTGTATTTTGTAATAAGCATTTGAAGCATTTGACTGTGTATGTGATATAAAAGTCACTATATAATATAAAATAGGATCCCTATACAAAAAGAATACATTTGTTTTTCAACTAAATTATTGTCAACTACATTATGGCTAATTTACATTAATTATTTTTATTGAATACTGCTGCTGTTTATCTTTTTTTGGTTTAAGCCAAAATACTGAAGCCCATCCATACGTAAAGTATTCAACAAACCTTGTGTCTGTATCAGTTTCTGAGCAAGCTGTGTAAGCACTATCAAAAGGCCACTTACACAAAAGGCTGTAAGGAAAAAGAAATAAATAAGCCACGACAGTTAGTAAATTAGCAATAAGAAGTGCAGCTCGGTAATTAGCATGCGTTCGTGTTTGGCTATACAGTGCATAATTACATTTGCTTTTGAATGTCTTCTTCTTTGATGGATCACCTCGGCTATGTTGATGCAGTAGCACTGCAGAGAGTTTCGAGGTTTCTTTGCAATTGTAGCACACCTTTTCTAGACTAGTAAAGCTGTCTTCTTGCCTGATGCAGCAGTTAATAAGTCATAAAGTCTCTGCCAATTTCAGGAGTACTATGCTAATATCTGCTTGCATGCATTTTAATGTTGCCTTCTAATACTGTAGGTCATTACTTGCTATTTTTTACACTGCTCACTCTCACTATAGTTCAGTTTGATACACTGTATATACCATAAAGCAGAATGATAATGCAGTAGTAATTTATAAAGAAAAAAAGTAGTTTAAAAAATCGGTGGGCAAAGCAAAATAAAAACTTTTTTGATCCTTAACCATTCACATACTGCTGGTCTTGGGGGAATAGATAACCCATGACTCTTTGGAGCAAGCAAAGTTAGAAATGACTGACCAGGTCATGACTGTCCTCTTCCTACAGTATCATAACTCCTTTAATTTTTTAACCCACTGCAACATTATCCTATGTAGACTTTGCAGGGAGCCACTGCATGTAACGGCAATTTTAGGTAGAAGCAGGAAAACAATTCTAGGATGGGCTTTAGTCCATTGCAGTGATGTCCATGACTGTAATACAGGCTTCACCTGAATTATGAATAGCCACTTCATGAATATTCACGTACAAGAAGAAAGTTAATACTCGTCTCCATCTAACAAATTACATTCAAGGTATGAAGACTGGGCCTGGGAACAATTTTCAAAATCTGTGCTGCTTGCACTATCACCTGATCATCTTCAGAGCCATCCAAAGTACACCACTGTAGCCTACAGAACAGAGAGGGCTAGGTGTTGCTGATGCACAATTCCAGTCTTGGTCAACATGTCACATGTATTACTCAGGTGCTGTTCACACTAGACATCCTTTGAAACACTTCTGCAAGGAAAAATGGTCTAACATTCTTCCTTAATGCTGTGCAGGTCACATTCACAACTACCAGAAGTGCTTGTTTGAGGTTACTGCTGTCAAGGTAGGTTTGATCAGTTAATAAATCAAAGGGATTCACCTACTTTTTCCACAGGACACTGTGCATGTTTGTTGGATGTGTTCAAAAAGATATGAAAGATGCGTGTTATTTAGCGTATGTAAATTGCGTTTGTCTATACTTGTGACTTTGATGAAGTTCATATCACATTTTATGGCCAGTTAATGAAGAGATGCAGAAAACCAGGCCATTTTCACATAGTGTTTCTTGCCACTGCATCTTGAGCATCGCAGCTCCAAAAAATAAAATGAAAGAATTGGAAAAGCCATTACTTTGAATGTGAAACTTGAAGTGAGAAACCAGATGTAAATGGTGATGTTATCCAGGGTTTAATGTAGGGAAATGTCTCATTAGAGTTTGCTTTGGTGAATAATGTTATTATTAAACTATTCCTGTCAATTTGTTGTTTGAGTAGAGATTACAGGTAAATATTTGGGGTCAGGTGATGCCTACTTTTTTCATTTTATTCAATCCTAGTTATGTGTTTGTGTTACTAATATTATCTTTTACTAAGTGTCTCATCATTGTTCCTAAAGGTTACAAAAGATTGTTCTTACTGCCCTTTGCTCTCTACTTACTATTAGTGAGGGTGTTGAGTGTGAGGAGATGTGTTGAGTTGTTTCTCTGTGCCTTTGCCAGGGAGTCTGTATGCAAGTAGAGGACTATTATAGTATAACTATTATATTATAGTATTATAGACTATTACAGTATAGTATAGTATTATAGTATATATATTGTGAAAGACGCTATATAGCGCCCGACCCGGCACAGACTACACAGAGGCACGTGTAAAAAACACACAGGCTTTTTATTTTAGTCTTCAACCGTGGGCACACGTCTTCCCCGTGTCCCACAGGCCTAACACAGTCCCAAAAGCACTTTAGTCCAACACAACAACTCTTCCACCTTGCACCACCACTCCTCCCAGGCAACCTCGTCCTCTTCCTCCCGATTCCGGCTCCTGAGTGGTGGAGGCTGGCCCGTTTTATAGCCCACCCAGAAGTGTTCCATGTGTTTGACCACCTGGTCCCAATTGCACCTCTGGGTGGGGCTGATGACTCGTCCAGCCCGGTTCTCGAGACTCGGCAGCACCCCCTAGCGGCCATCCAAGCTCCCAACCAGGCTGTGGAATACTCCACCTCCCATGGAGCCAGATGGGAGGCTGGGGAATCATTGTCGGCCCGGGAGGCTGCCACCAAGCGTCCCGGGGGAGATATTGAGCTGTCCAAAGTTGCTCCTCCGGAACATGCATAGCTATATATATATATAGTATATAGTAGGTAACACTTAAAAGTCAGTGATGGCCATCTGAACCATACTTTGTTACAGGTAATGGCTGCATGTATAGTTTCACAGCGTGTAATCACTGGCCGTCTTTTATTCATTTGCATTCTGTTGACACTGCTATTGATGCTGTTTCACTGTAATACAAGGACAGTGGTCTGAATGATGAATTGTTTTCCTTGAAGTGGTTAAACACTTGTGTTCTGCTTTCACAGAAGATGGTTTTGTTTAGTTAAATGTTATAGCTGGCTCTTTGGACTGCAGGCTATCCCACCTGGAATAAAAAGATACTGGTAAGAGATGTAGATCAAGTACATAGAAAATCTGTTCTTTTTATTGTCGTGATGGGGTAACTGTGTTCCATTATGTGCCACCTTGCTACACCTCATGGAAAACCTGATTTGCACTCCAGACAGGATTTATCTTGCCATATAAAAGGATAATAATATTAATATTCTTGATAGAAATTCCAAACTAGTCGCTAGTCTGTTATTTAGTCCCAGGATTATATTGTACAACGTCTGAATGTTTTAGCTGCTAATAATGAAGAGCTTTAATTCTCCTGATTTTAACTAATTGTCAATGTTTCAAGTGCAGTAGGTAGTGTGTTTGTCTCCTTGTACAGTCTTAAGTGGCTCATGTTCAATATCTGTCAAATGCTGTTGATGTCCAAGGTATACTGAAACAATTCTAGTATTGCTCATAGACAGGTGAGGTACTGTAGTAGTTGTTTTTAATGGCCTGGTTTAAACAGAGCACTAAGAGCTCAATGCAATGGATTTTTCTGGAAGTGGTGGGGCATTAGTGCCAGTTATTGCTGTGTTTTAGATGATGGAGTGTGCTTGTTGTGATTCTTTTATGGGGTTTAACCATCCAGAGTCATATGTTCAAAGTCCCCTGTGAAGAACGCTCAGGTTCTGGTAGTATATGGTACGTCATTGTAGGTAGCTGTTAGGTCCAGCTGTATGTGAGGGATCTTGCTGCAGCTGCTCATGAGGTTGTTATTGTCATCCTTACTCAGGCGCTGAGGGAGTGCTTCTATAGTAGCAGAATAGAGACAACAATCCTGGCCCGGGGGAAGAATCTGTGTGCTGCTTTCTAAAAATCTCTTCATAGTGAGGTCTGGTGAATATGGCATTGGAATTTAAAGCACAAGGTTGACGGTTCCATCATCACTTCTGACTCACTGTGTGACCCTGAGCAATCACTTAACTGTCTTATGATTTAGCTATAAAAAACTGATGTAAGGAATTCTGTTATAGCTCTGGACTTGTCAAGTACATACCTTTGAATGGTGTTCACTATATAGAATGAAATATTTGTTAAGGTGAAGACCAGCTCGATTTTATGACTGAACATTACCTTTGATTTAAAGTTCCTTTATAGTATGGCAATATAAAATTGTACTAAATGGTTACTGTTGCTGTCTCACAGATTCTTCTTGGGTTCAGATCCTGCTCCCAGTCATTGTCTGTATGCAGTTGCCACTTTCTAATTTCTATTTTTTTGAGAAGTCTGTTTTTCCTCCCACATCTTAAAGATGTGTTTGTTAGGTTGGCTATTTTAAACTGGCCTAGTATGAGTGAGTGTGGGTGGGTGTCTGGGAGTAGTAGTTATGCTATGCAGTGGACTTGCAACCAATCAGGGATTGATTCCTGAAGCACAGTTAATGCTACCATGACAGGCTTTATCCTTATGACCCTAATTTGGAGTAAGACAGGACTAACACCCTATGCGTAGATGGTTTCTTCTCTGTCATAAATGCTGCCAGCAAAGGCTTTAGCTTCATGCAACCCTGAATGAGGGGCATGACTGTGGGTGAGTGGGGGTGGTTAGTGCCCACCCAAAGAGGTTATCTTCTCACACAATGAAAATCAATAAAACAATAAAAAAAAAAAAAGTTTTTAACTTATTCTGGCATTTAGTTGCCCCCTTTATATACCCAAATGCCCACTTCAGATAATAACTTAGCAACACTACTCTGAATTGGATTTAGCAGGTTTCAGAAATATAGGTTATAATTTAATTGGCATATTATCATTTAAGGTTGATCTTATGAGGTCCAGAAGTTACTGTCTTTTCTATTAGTGATTGTATTCTGGGCAAAGCAGTGTATCTTTGCTAGTATACAATAAAGACTGACTAACTGACAAATGCATTTCATCTATGTATTTTTTAAAGGCTAGTCCTAAATCTACTCACTCTGCATGTGCTGGTATCGTTGTTACAATACAATACAGGATTGTCAGAGGAGATAAAATAAAGCTCAGTCAACATGCTCCAGAGAGGTCTCTTCCATTGATGTAAATGGTGGTGGATCTAAAAAGCCTCATTGTTCACAAGGCTGAGTCAGGACCTTCCCCAGAGACAAAGTCTGCACAATGCTTTCTAGACATAAGAAATCTGAGGGCTGGGTTACAAGCTTGATCTCTGCAGCGTTTGTTCACAAAGAGTAGGATTTCATTGATGTGCAGTGGGTGAGCTCAATGCCTTTTTAGAACAGCTGGCATGATTTTTGCAACTCCTGATTCATTTTAAAGCAGCTGATCCCCAGACTTCCTTTTTATTTTACTTTTCAGGCATTGCAATCACTGCTTTGAAAATTCCTCCTCCTCTTACGTAAAGGAGCAATAAAAAAAAGAAACAACACTTCTGAAACTGTGGATGGGTGTATTTTTGAAACGAGTAAAAGTCACACCAAAAGAATTTGAAGTGCTTCTCAATGTTTTACATGCGGAAATCTCAAGTGCCATGCTATTGGTATGCCATTTGGAGATGCCTCAAGTCATCTGAGTTCAGTTTTCTGTCTGGTCACTGTCCCCTGTCTCTTCTTGTGTTACTGGCTTTTTTTTTTGGGTACTCTGTTTTTCTACCTTGAGTAATATTTGAGCATTAGATTAACTGGCGACTCTCAAATAAGCAAGAATAAGTTGGGGAGTATGGGTGTGTGGGTACATTTAAAGTGACACACTGGCAGCATTTATAGAGTTGGTACATCTCATGTGCCCCAGCACTACTTTGATAGGCTGCAACACCCTCGAGATAGAGCTACACTAACTGGACTCAGTGAATGGATAGATAGATGAAGGGATAGTGAGTGAATGAGGGAGTGTTGGTGTATGCATTAGTGTAATCTGTGATAGGTTGACATGCCTTTCTTAGCTGGTTGGTTGGTTGGTTCCTGCAGAAAAAACACATAAAGAGTATGAATGGTATAGATAAAGTATAAATGCTTTGAAACAGTAAATTGAATGTCCCTTTATTAGTCCTTAGCTGTTAAACATTTTAATTAATTGAATTTTCCGCATTCTTCATCTGTTTCTACCGTCACATCAACCTCTTGATCTCAAAGAATTTTTTTTTATGTTTAACTATATCCTTAAACATTTATATGCACATAATATACATCAGCTGAATACTGGGGTATATTTTAGAGAGAGTTAGATATTCCATGGAATATAAGCAACAGCAGGTGAGTAGCATCATTGCCTGACTGACTAGACAATAAGGACAGAGACTGAGAACTGTACAGCTCTGGTAGGTTTTTGTTAAGATTAAACTTTTAATCAGTGTTTATTTTATGCATCCAAATGAGCTCTTTGCCTAAATAGTTTCCCAATTTAGCTTTTTCAAAGTGAATGGCAGTAGAAGTTTTCTTCATTTATGGCATATTAGCAATGATGTACATTTTCTTCTAGGATTTTTACCACACTCTTGTATGTTTTTTTTTCTTTATTAAGTTATGCTGTTAAAAAGGCATGGGTAATTGGCAAACAAAGTTCGCACTGAATAAATGCTTTCAGCTATGGTATGTGACCTCTGTGACCTCTTGGTGTTCTTCAGCAAATTAGCAGACAGGCTACCAGTAGTTTGGATTCATCCTCAGTAATATATAGGAATATAATATAATCCTGTATGTATGGATGTGAAATGGTGTGATAGTGCAATTTGGTGCTGCTGCAACGCAGCTTCAGAATTCTGGGTTTGAAGTCTTAACTGGGCACTGCAGCTTGTACTTTCTCCCCTTGTCTGTGTGGGTCTTCCTCAGGGAAGCAAAAATATTTAAATTGGATTACAGTCTGTGATTGAAGGTGAGTGCTTGCATATTCCTTACAATGGACTAGTGCACTATCACTATTCACAGTTAATTCCTACCCAAAGTCGATGTTGTTAAGTAAGGTTTGAAAGTGGAAGAATGGATAATTAAGAATTCTATCTTGTATTATGCTAGCTCAAGTGTTATTAGGAATTCGATATAAAAGCACAAAGATACAGGATTAAATCCTCCATGACTCATTGTGTGGCCTCATCTGTCAGCACTCAGATATCCTGCTTATTGTGAGTTAATTTTAAATTTGTGTCAAGTCTTCGAGGTGTTATGTATGAAAGGTGCTACTGCTAAGAATATAAAGCTTGATTGATTGAGTACATTTATGCACATATGCCCTGTATACAATGACTTATATGCATCTTCACTTAATATTAAAGTATAAATAATGAAAATGAAATGATGGTGCCAGATGAAAATTTCTATAATAAAATACTTATTAATTAATTAACCATCCATTTACTGAAGCTGTCTAATCCAATTTTAGAGTTGCAGGAAAGGGCAGCCTATTCTGACAGTGTCAGGTGTAAAGCAGGAATAAGAAACAGATAGATAGATAGATAGATAGATAGATAGATAGATAGATAGATAGATAGATA
>JANRMT010062796.1:25532502-25560014 GCA_026402145.1 Polypterus bichir lapradei
ATAGATAGATAGATAGATAGATAGATAGATAGATAGATAGATAGATACTTTATTAATCCCAAGGGGAAATTCACATATTCCAGCAGCAGTATACTGATACAAAAAAACAATATTAAATTAAATAGTAATAAAAATGCATGTAAAAGCAGACAATAACTTTGAGTAATGATAGCATTTACTCCCCCGGGTGGAAGAAGAGTCGCGTGGGGGGAAGAACGATCTCCTCAGTCTGTCAGTGGAGCAAGACAGTGACAAAAGTCTGTCACTGAAGCTACTCCTCTGACTGGAGATGACACTGTTCAGTGGATGCAGTGGATTCTTTATGATTGACAGGAGTTTGCTTAATGCCCGTCACTCTGCCACAGATGTTAAACTATCCAACTTTACTCCTACAATAGAGCCTGCCTTCTTAACAAGTTTGGCCAGGCGTGAGGCGTCTTTCATCTTTATGCTGCCTCCCCAGCACACCACCGCGTAGCAGAGGGCACTCGCCACAACCATCTGGTAGAACATCTGCAGCATCTTATTGCAGATAAGGACGCCAACCTTCTAAGAAAGTATAGTCGGCTCTGACCTTTCTTACACCGAGCATCAGTATTGGCAGTCCAGTCCAATTTGTCATCTAGCTGCACTCCCAGATATTTATAGGTCTGCACCCTCTGCACACAGTCACCTCTGATGATCACGGGGTCCATGAGGGGCCTGGGCCTCCTAAAATCCACCACCAGCTCCTTGGTCTTGCTGGTGTTAAGGTGTAAGTGGTTTGAGTCGCACCATTTAACAAAGTCCTTGATTAGCTTCCTGTACTCCTCCTCCTGCCCACTCCTGATGCAGCCCACAATAGCAGTGTCATCAGCGAACTTTTGCACGTGGCAGGACTCCGAGTCGTATTGGAAGTCTGATGTATATAGACTGAACAGGACTGGAGAAAGTACAGTCCCCTGCGGCGCTCCTGTACTGCTTACCACAATGTCATACCTGCAGTTCCCAAGACGCACATATTGAGGTCTGTCTGTAAGATAGTCCACGATCCATGCCACCAGGTGTGAGTCTACTCCCATCTCAGTCAGCTTGTCTCTAAGGAGCAGAGGTTGGATGGTGTTGAAGGCGCTAGAGAAGTCCAAAAACATAATTCTTACAGCCCCACTGCCTCTGTACAAGTGGGAGAGGGATTGGTGTAGCATATAGATGATGGCATCCTCCGCTCCCACCTTCTCCTGGTATGCGAAATGCAGAGGGTCGAGGGCGTGGCGGACCTGTGGCCTCAGGTGGTGAAGCAGCAGCCGCTACATGTTCTTCATCACATGTGACGTCAGAGCAACAGGCCGGAAGTCATTCAGCTCACTAGGACGTGTACCTTTGGGACTGGGGTGATACAAGATGTTTTCCAAAGCCTCGGGACTCTCCCCTGTTCCAGGCTCAGGTTGAAGATGCGCTGTAGAGGACTCCCCAGTTCCAGCACACAGGCCTTCAGCATTTTTGGCGATACACCATCTGGACCCGCTGCTTTGCTGGCACGAAGTCTTCTCAGCTCTCGCTCACATGGGCTGCTGTAATTGTGGGTGGGGATGTCTCACCTTTGCTGGTATCAACAGAAGGATGGTTGGAGGATGCAGTACTCCGAGGTGAGAGTGGGTTAGGGTGATCAAACCTATTAAAGAAGTTGTTCATTTGGTTTGCTCTCTCCACGTCTGTCTCGATGGTGGCACCCCGCTTCGAGCTGCAGCCTTCATGCTGTTATTCTGCAACTTCTGCTCCAGCTTTCTCCTGTACTGCTCTTTCGCCGCCCTGAGCTGGACTCGGAGTTCCTTCTGCACGCGCTTGAACTTATGCTGATCACCGTCTTTAAAAGCCCTTTTCTTCTGGTTCAAAAGACCTTTGATGTCACTTGTAATCCATGGCTTGTTGTTAGCATAGCAGCGTACTGTTCTTACTGGAACTACAATGTCCATTCAGAAGTTGATGTAGTCAGTAGTGCAGTCAACAGCCTCTTCAATGTTCTCACTATGTGACCCCAGCAGTATATCCCAGTCCGTACTTCCAAAGCAGTCTCTCAGAGCCTGCTCTGCCTCAGGGGACAACTTCCAGAATGATCGTGTGGTTGTAGGTAGCGCCTTCACTCTTGGTTTGTAGTGAGGGTGAAAGTTGATAGTCCTATTTCCCCGGGTGTTACAGTTCACATACTGGAAGAAGGCAGGTAATGTTTTATCCAGCGTTACATGGTTAAAGTCTCCAGAGATTAGCACAAGTGCCTCAGGGTGCTGCGTTTGTAACTTAGCAACTGCGGAATGGATGATGTCACTTGCTATCTCCGCGTTCGCTTGAGGGGGGATGTAAACAATAACAACAATCAAGTGTCCAAACTCTCTGGGACATACACATGCTCTTAATGTTGTGTGCCTATTTAATAGCTCCAGGAGGCAGGCTTCAAATCCCCAACACTATCTGTGTGGCTTCTGTACATTCTCTAAGTGTCTGCAAGGGGTTTCCCAGTTTTGTTTCACATCTCAAAGACATATGTATCAGGTTAATTATTCCCATTAAGTTGGCAAGCAAGTGTGCCCTGCTACAAATTGTGTCCCTTCAAGGGTTGTCATTTAAATTTCACCTAATTCTTATGGGACAGGCTCTGACTCCCCATGACCCATATAATAGAAACAAGGAAATTCAATAAATGGTTAAATGCATTATTACAATGCACTGTAGAAGCAGCCCAGGGAGACTGTCCACAAGTATCAGCCCAGAGTCTTGTAGGTTAGCTAACAATAACTTTTTAAATCTGGAAATGCAGATATCTAGAATCCTATACCACCTACCAAAAAGCTGAGGAGATGTGTGTATTTGGGGAAAGTGGTGGTTCTTGATTATATCTCCTGCCTTTTTATGGTAGGGTACTGTAGAGATGTCCTGGCTTGTGGGATGAGCTTATTCACTAACAGCCTAGCTTTCGCCCCCACACTCCAGGACCTCCTTTGTTTAGCAACATAGGCTTGCCAGTTTTTCTTAGTTACTTTCTAAGTATTCCCAATATGGGCATTCAACCAGTTTAGCTTGTGAATGAAAGTTCAGGTAAGCAGAGCTCTGTGTGGTTTGTAAGATTAAGCCATACGAGGGGCACCTAAAAATTTTCAGAAATGAGGTGATAGTAGGGAGTAGGGTGAAGTTATTGGCTATGCCACTAGGTATCATACACCTACAAGTCTTGTTATTCACCCTACCAAGTGGCGTTGTGTTGAGTTGATCGAGTGCTTATTTGTGATTCTAGTAACGTGCATGTGACTTCCTTTTTTTTCTATAAGAAGTAAAAAGCACATCAGGTCATATTGAACATCAAGACAATGATGATCACATTTTTAACATTAATTAACTTGTTAGTAAGGAGTTAACACAGGAATGGACTGTTGATAAGCAAAATTATACTCAACTGCTGAGGCGTTTCTGGGCAAGCATCAAGAAAAAGAACGTTCGGAGAAGTAGTGCACACAAAACTGCATTTTGCACTATGACAGCACACCTGCAAACAACACAAGCACGCGTACACACTCTACATTGTCATTCAAAGAGTTTTTGACTAAAAACTATGTGGTTGGTGCTTCACATATCCCCTATTATGCAGATCTCACTCCTTGCGACTTCTTTCTGTTTTTCAAGTTATAACTGGGACTGAAGGAAACATGATTTGTTACCATCTTAGAAATCCAAGAAGAAATTGCAAGAGGCTCTAGACATGGTAACAAAAGATAACTAAAGGAAATGTTTCCAATAATGGAAGAAACGCTGGAGCAGGTGTATTGTATCTCAAGATGAGTAATTCAACAGTGATTAAAATTGAATTGCTTTAAGTTGTATGAGTTTTTTTAATAATTTTTTTAATAATTCCAAAAATAATTCCTCTTGTATAACACTGTATAACACCAGTATTTATGGAACACACCAAGATATAAGAAAGTTAAAGATGACTTTAACACTGACAGATTTATTTTCTCTGAGATCTCTTGAGGTTGCCTCAGAATGGTCGTTTCAAATATGCTTGGTCTCCACATTAAAAAAAAAAAAAAATTGTATCACTTTATTCTGCATCTTATCATTATGAAAGTTAAAAAAAAATACAGTTTTTAAAGACTTGGGAGATTTGATTTAAAAATCAGTCAAGAACATTTATTTCCCCTTTTCACTTTGATGCATTTTGAATGAATGGGGCCTCATTGGACTTTCTAGCTTGGGGTTTGTAAAGCAGTTGCTGAGTGATTCAATTCCGAGATCAACCTGATATCCTTTGTCTCCTGTGTTTGCATATTATAAAATAAAATCAATTTATTCTCCCAGAATTGAAAATAAGGCGTTGAGGTTTCCTTCTCAATAACTCACACGCAGTGTCACTGAGGTCAGTTATCTAGCTGCTAGTGCCTGCTGTGTAGGACACCACTGTTTAAATCACAAGGAGATTCTGTCCACTGATAAATGCTCTCCAGTCACTTTATATAATAAATTGCTCCATGCTTTGGTTTTAGCCCTCGGTGTTTGTCGGATTTGTATGTCACAGCAAAGTAGGAGTGAGTAAACTCTCCGTTCCTTGAACGCATAATAAGGTAAACTCCATTTATCTGCAGTCTCCTTTGCCTTGACTACACTTTAACTTTCCATAGAGGTACAGCTATTAAGATAATAAAGGAGCAGGTTTATCCCACTCAAGCTGTTCTGGGAAATCATTCTCCTTCTTCCTTTGTTTGAAGATTCTTCGCTTATTCCTTAATTGATTTGTGCTCCCTGGCCTCCTACTCTGTGGCACAGTGAAATGTGTTGAACACATTGAACTTTTCAGGTTTTCAGCACATATATGTTTGATGTGATGAGCACGGGGCAGTATCGCACAATGCCATTCATTATAAAAAGTTGCAAATGGAAACTCAGCATGCATACAGTTATCATATTCTCCAGAAATTGGCAGAAAGCACAGTAGCAGTGTAAGTAACATAACACACAATTCTAAAAGCACACAGAACAGCACCTGCTCTTGCTAATGCTCAAAGAAGGTTAATTTGGTTCAACACTTATTGCGCCCAGAGTCTGTCAGCTGAGCCCAAGCAATCATTTCCTCTCTTCACAATAGGGGCCAGCGCATATCCCATCAGCAAAAAGGCAGGAAGTAGGAACCTGGATGATGGACCACATCATGCATTGCAGTCTCATACAAATTGTGTGGGGTCAGTGTCAGTGTGAAACTGATGTGAACAAAGAAGACACACTGGTCAGAGATGTGGCGAACCTGCTGTGCTACAGTGCTTTCTTTATGTTGTTCACCAAGTTTGAAAATTACACAGCAGTTTTGTTTCAAAGGTGTGCTAATTGTAAAGCTAAAAATGATACTGTATCACTTAACATTATTGTGCAACTAATGTGTGTATATGTAAATGAATCAGAATGACATTCATTCATTTATTCTCATTTATTTTTTTGTCCATCCATCCATCCATCCTCTTCCGCTTATCTGAGGTCGAGTCACGGGAGCAGCAGCTTGAGCAGAGAGGCCCAGACTTCCCTCTCCCCGGCCACTTCTTCTAGCTCTTCCAGAAGAATCCCAAGGCGTTCCTTATTTTTTTGTGAATAATATATATATAAATACTGTACAGTAAGTGTGAGATTCAGCTACAGATACAAAGCTCTTTTTCTGTGAATATCCTGTCATTTTAAGGAACAAGAAAAAGCGATCTTTGCAAAGTGCTTCAATTAGTGGTATGTGGGCGCTTTACAAAGATGCGCTTGTTGCATCTACAGTAGCAGCTAGGCGAGAAGGTGAGAAATGACAATAAAAGTTTCACCTACAAGTGAGAAGAGGTTAAATCAGCATGAGGTCCTTCTTTTTACACCCACATCTAATAACAACTTTTGAGACACATGAGGGCTTCTACTAGCTCTTCCACACACAGATTGTGTGATAATGAGAACCCTCCTGTTTTGCACACTATTGAAGCTCACACATTATGAATACCTCCTTCTGTTCTGAACTACAGAAACTGCCCTGCACAGTATCTACAGACTTCTTTTTACATTGTATGCCGAGATTCAGTATTTCTATTCTGTTCTGAAGTTTTTTGTTTGTTTTTTAATGCTCTCCATTAAGAATGCAGAAAGGAGAAAATAGGCGATAATGAATTTTCTGCTGAAAAAGTAAGAGAGAGTTAGAAGTGCTATGTTTTCTACTTTAAATCTATTTAAAATTAGTCATAATTGTGTATTGTGTTTAACTTTATTTTCATAGTTTAATGTATTAAACAATGGACTCTCAAAGTTCTTGGAATATTCTGCCATTGATCAATATAATGAAACTTGCATATGGCAGCGAAAAGTAGATGTTTCATATTATTCTAAATAAACCATAAAGAATAACTTCAATTGCTAAAGTCTGTAAGTATTCATTGCGTTATATGAGGAAGGTGCCCTAGGCTCTAACCTTCAGCCCTCCCAACTGGCCAGGTTGCTCAGTGTATTTTATTGTGCAGCAGTCAGTTGTTTCTTAAGTGTGGCTGTTACACCAAAAGTGGTCCTTAAATGGTTCAGAAGCTTACAATCTTCAGGGGAAAGGGACTTCTAAATTGCTCAGACATGTTAGTCTATTATGTACTTACTCAAGAATTTATTTACCAAGACTGGTAGCTAACATTGACACTACTAAATCAGTATACTTAGATACATGAGAAATGGGTCTAAAACAATAAACAGAGAGCACTTTTTAATTTTTGTGCAGGTGGCAATAGCTTTTATTTCAATTCCAAGCTTTCCTGCTTTGTTCCTGTTTCCTTGTTATGGTTGCTGTCCTTCACTCTCACTCTTATGTGCAACACTCCTTGTCCAGTTGATCTCAATCACTGCTCTGGTCTCTCTTCTAAACTCACTTTGAAGTCGGCCTGGCGGGACCATGTCTGGTCAGGTAGTGCTTTAACTCCATGCTGCTGGTGACATGCTCATTAGTGCTAACAGGCTGCCTGCTGCTAATCGATCTTCATGGCTACGGGGTTATTATGGATCACTGGCTGAAATCTGGGACTTTGAAATGCAAATGCAGCAACATTGGATTTGAATCATAGTATTTTTCACATAATGCCCTTCTTAAAGTACATTTTGGAAATGTAATGCAGAATTATGCTAATGGGTGACTTTTGGACTCATGTGGTCCCTGTTAGCAAAGTAGTCCTCAGTCCAAAATGCTTTGAGTGCCAGTGATCTAGAGGAACACTGGCATCAAGCTGGTTACGGAGTGGAACATGTAAAGTGAATACTTAACATGTCTTTGTGTTTTATGCTCCAATGGATTATGAAGACACACACTGTAATTTTTCTTTCAGCAATATTTCTATATTTTACAAAAAGACACATACAAAAAGTATTTTAGCTTGTACTGAGGATATGAAATACCTTTTGACTTAAAGAAAAAGGTCCTTGTGAGATGCAAACATCTAGAGAGAAACTTTAAAGTGATTGTACACCTGTACATCTATAAATTTCTAGAATGTCTAAATAGGGCAGGGAAGATGGCCATGTAAGGTATATATGTGTATACATGCTGTTTCTGCTATCAGTTATGTTTGCATGGTTTAAGTATTTTATTCTTCTTCGAGAATTCTGGGGAACCAATAGGACTAAGAAAAAAGAACCTTCAGTCCTGCTGCTGTATTTTAATTTTTCTTCTGTTTTTTTTGAAATGCACTAATTTTTGTTAACTATCTTTACTTATGTGTATCCCAGTCTTCCACTTTATTTTGTTTCATGTTTCTGGCCAAGCACTGTAGGGTGAAGTGTGACTGAGCCAGTGACTTGGTGAAAGATGACCGGTCAACTGCTTTCCAGCATGGGGTCAGTCATACTCTGACTTAAGACATTAACACCTGAACAGATACTTGTGTGTGCTGTTGCACTTACAAGTTATATAACTGACAGACTGAAATCTTCCTTTGTATATTTATTGTGTTTCATATGAATTCACATTAAATACAGCTAACTCTATAATGTCCCACAATCAATGACAGCTCTATAAACACAATATCACAGAAACAATAGGATATTCTAAGTAAATCCATTAAAAGACATTAGTTACGGCAGGGAGATGAGATTTTCAAAGTCCTGAAAAAGCATAATGAAATTATAGAATATAAATTACAAAAATCTCTTCAACTTTGAAATGAATTAAGTGGTTTGAGGATGTTATATTAAATTACAAAAATGATAATTTACACATTTATAAATATATCTCCTGTACAGGAATCATGTTGCTATCACACCAACAGAAAGTATTCCAGGAGCTAAACATTTAATTTACAATTAGCTTCAGCTTTGGGATTTGCTTTATTTGAAAAATGAGCAGAATAACTTTCAAAATGCTTATTACTTAATGGATTGAGTGACAAATCAGGATAGGAAAGAGATATTTATAGAAAAAAAGGAAAATAGTATATAATGAACACCAGTAATAAAAAAGGGATTGGTAACAGGGACATGCTGGAGAATGCAGGAAATTAAAGCAGTCTTTTAAAACAATATTCTTTGTATTCTGCAGCTCAGATAAAATGGGAAAACACATATAAGTCTCTTACGATGAAGGCTGCTGTCATGGTGTTGTTGGGGCCTTTTCCCTCATTCCATCCCTAGGTTTTTTTTGTGTTCTGTTGGTCCTTTGTTATTAATTGTTTAACATTTAGTTTGAAGTGATATGGATTGATACCCTTATTTGCTCTGTGGCCCTTTTGCAGCTAACAGAGCTTCACTCACTTGAGAGAGATAAATGGCACCTTGCTTCCATATCTTTTTACTCTGGCACTGTTTTCAGCCACCCTTGTTTTTCTGAATAGTGCACAAAGTCTTTCTTATTGTTTCATAAGGGGCTCATTGTTAAAGACTATTTTATTTTTCTTACACTAAATGTTTGGATGTTACTTTGGTTATAAACCAAAACTTGCTTTCAATATGGTACCTCGATTATTTTAGGTTAGGATAATTAAGTTATTTCTGGTTTGACTTTTCATTATTTCTTTGGGAAATGGTTTTTGCAATATCATTGGGCTTTGAGTTTATTATTTTATCTGTTTTTTTTTTTTCTTCTTTGGATTAAGGTCAATTAGTTTCCAACATAGTATCAGTCTTAAATTGATTATGGTTAATTTTCTTCTTTATTTTTCTTGGCCATCTCATTAATTTAATTCCTTAGCCTTTGTTTATTAATTTTAATTGCCATTTAATTACCTGGTTAAATTTAATTACTCTTTGTAGAAAATAATAAAATGTATTATTATTGTAATTTTTATGGGATTTTTATTAGATTTTGTCCTTCCCCTTAAAAGTCATACACAACAGCTGACATACACACATACACATTTGTTAATGTTTTTTTAAAGCAAAGATAAAAAGAAATACTCTTGAAGAATGACCCAGAATTACATTTATCTATCCTAAGGTAATAATCCTCAAACTGTTTCTAAACAACTATGTGCATATTTGAAAGAGCTAAATACTGTTGACTACACATTAATACACCAGCATGAGAGATGAATATTTAAATTGTCACCCTTGCCCTCAAACTCCATCCGTGTTCCATGATAGTATTGTATCTCTAAACACATACGCATGAGAACCCACGCAGCCGAACAGCAGATATGACCTAACACTGTAAAACAATATGTCCTGCTACATGCCTGTATGAATGAAGAAAGGAGTGGGTGACTACAGACCTTTAGTTATAGTATTTAATTTTCTCCCTGAATCCAGGTGTAGATAACTTTAAATTATAAAAATGTGAAAATTTTCGAATCCTTAAATGTATACATACAATTATAAATTATAAAATATGATGTGTAATGGATTGTCTCCTCCTCTATACTTAATTGCATTAGTTTCTGCTTTGGGCCTTATGCCGCTGGGAGAGACACTTGACTGTATAAACTGGTTAGGAAAATAGACTATATGTTAAGAAAGAGAGTTAAAATTGTCTAACTATAAATCCTTGCATGACTTGGAATTCTTGAGAATTGAGTATCTGAGGGTACTGGTTTTTGAGGCCAAGTTTTGAGGCCATTTTATCCACATCTGATATTATTATGACCTCAAGGTAATGTGGAATGTACTGGCCAAAGATACCCATAATCTTCTATCAACCACCTAACCTATGCAAACTTCTCGTCCATAACTCACTTCACAAAGGAGAACCACATTCCTCAGCCTTGTACTTTGAGGGGTATCAGGAGCTTCTGTTTCACTTGCATATATGTCACCAACAATATCCTTGTATCTGGTCCCTCTGGTAAACTCAATATTAAACAATGTACCACTTGCCACACTAAAAATCTTATAGCATTTCTTGTAGGACGTATTATCTACTGTATATATGTGAAACAGTACTGTGGCAAATGGTTAACTAGAAAATGTTTTTGAAAGTTTTCTAGGTCATAACCTCTTACAGATACAGCGTATGAAGACACTCCCAAAGAAAAGCAATGATTTCACTTATTCATTCAGTGCAAACTGTGAGAATGTGCCTAGTGACAGAAAAGAACTTTTTAAAATCTACTCCATATGGTCTAAAGCTACATTAATCTTTGGCTGTTGGCAATCAGAACCCACTTATTCAGCTTGTAAGTGCAAGGTTTATCTTTCAATTTACCAGCAAGAATGCAAATGGAAACATTTTTTCTGCTACCTGCTGGTCTTTGCCTAATACACTTTACATCACAATTATGGAGCTTTAAGAACTTAATTTTAAAAATTGCTATTGCCATTTGTTCTCAGAAAAGTTGCAGTTTAAGAGGCATGTACATAACAAGGTATTGAAAGCGTGGGACAGGGATGCCACCCATGTCAACTCTAATGTTTCTCATGCTTGTTGAGATCTAGCTCCTGTTGGTGATTCTCTCCTTTCAAAGTCTTGGGCTATCTCATCTTGCAGGCATTAAATTGGATAGAGAGTAGGAGGAACTGTAGAAGAGAAGTGAAAAAGAGAGTGCAGGCAGGGTGAAATGGGTAGAGAAGAGTGTCAGGATTAATTTTTGACAGGCAAGTATCTCCAAGAGTGAAAGGGAAGGTCTATAGGACGGTAGTGAGACCAGCTATGTTATATGGGTTGGAGACGGTGGCACTGACCAAAAAACAGGAGACAGAGCTGTAGGTGGCAGAGTTAAAGATGCTAAGATTTGCACTGGGTGTGACGAGGATGGAAAAGTACAATAAAGGGTCAGCTCAGGTTGGATGGTTTGGAGACAAAGTCAGAGAGGCGAGATTGCGTTGGTTTGGACATGTGCAGAGGAGAGATGCTGGGAATATTGGGAGAAGGATGTTAAAGATAGAGCTGCCAGGCAAGAGGAAAAGAGGAAGGCCTAAGAGAAAGTTTATGGATGTGATGAGAGAGGACATGCAGGTGATGGGTGTAACAGAGCAAAATGCAGAGGACAGGAAGATATGGAAAAAGATGATCCGTTGTGGCAACCCCTAATGGGAGCAGCCAAAATAATAATAAGAAGTTGGTGGGGGCAATGTATTTGGATGATTTTGCTAATTTTAGGATCTTCCTCATTTTGGGGCATGGAGCATAATCCTACCGAAAGTGTCCACTCACAAATGAGAACACTGCCACGAGCAAAGAATGTATCTGAATGACAAGGATGTTTAGATATCCAGCAGCATTTAAACTTTGTTTTAATTGTATTAAGGGATCCAATGTGTGCCATAAAAATACAGTTCACATCATTCCACTGCCAGCCTACCTTGTTTGCACCTGGCAAGATGGATCCATAGGTTGCAAGAATATTTGTCTTGGCCCACTCATCATTATTTTTCTTAACAGACAATTTTCTAACCCTTTATTGTTTTTACTTTTTGTTTTTCTCAAGCTGTCTAAAGGTGTTCAAAAACCAGATAAAGAAACCAAATTTTCAAAAAGGTTTGAAGAGTTTTGGAACCCGTTAAGTCAGATGAATTGTACCCCTAGATGACCTTTTATCTCATTATGTTGTGCTTGAGAGGTCATGACCTTGGAGAACACGCCCACTCCCGGATGATCCTATCAAAAGAAATCAACAATTGTGTCATTATAATGGCAGCGATACAATAACACAAAAAATCGAAATGTGTACAAACTCAAAGCTTATATATATATATATATATATATATATGCATTTTTTTACTACTGCTGTTTAAAACTCTCAGGGGACAAAGTGAATGATTTAATAGTTCAGTTTTAAACATGTTTTCTGCTGTGTGTTGACGAAGGTTACATTTGTCAGTTGCAAAGTGCACCACAATAGCATTAAAGAAGGCAGACACACAGACAAGTAGTAAAAAGTTTAAATTTAGGAAGTTCAAAAGATGTACACTCTCTGGGGCAGCGAAAATGTTCTACTGCATTTTCACTCAAGGCTTAGAGATAAACCACAATATCAAAGCTGGCAAAAAGACAAAAAAAAATAAAAAAAATAATAAAAGTCAGGCAACACCACTATTTTTCCTCAGGAGCTGCATTTGGAGTGAGAGCAGAGGTAATGAGAAACCACATCTGCAGTGAATCCACAGCTGACTGCATTTGTGAGGTTTCTGTCTCTGTCAGATGTGGCCCATGTGAAGTATAGCTCTCCAAAAAGGCATGTACTGATAAAATGTTAATACCGTGCATCAGCACATTTAGTCCCTTGAAGATACCCCAAGGTGTATTGACCCATACAGAGCAGCTGTGGCTCAGCTCAGTTATGGAGCAAAAGTGCTAGTGCAATAGATGCTTGGGTCATCAAGCTGACCTCTACAGCACAGTAAACTTCAAACCTTTATAACTGCTTTTACAAGTATTTGCTTTAATCTGTCTTATCAGCACCCTGCGGTGGGCTGGCGCCCTGCCCGGGGTTTGTTTCCTGCCTTGCGTCCTGTGTTGGCTGGGTTTGGCTCCAGCAGACCCCAGTTACCCTGTAGTTAGGATATAGCAAGTTGGATAAGGGATGGATGGATTAATTGTCTTTGACTTGTCAGGAAAGACTGCTGCTTTTCTCACTCAGCGTGGGCTGTGAACCTGAGTTCACATCCTGAAAGTGCAGTAGGGGAAATGGCCTGTGTGAGAGCTCTTCCTGATCAAAGAGAACCTGCTTATGCAAGAATCTGAAAAATGTGTAGACTAGATGCATACAGTGGCTAGAATGGGGTTTAATTTCAGCTTAAACTATGAGGCAGCAGCACAAACTAGTGCACCACCCTGTCACCAACAGAAAGAGGGCTATTTCAGAAAGAAGTCAGTGATAAACCTTAGCTAATATACTCAATCAAGTCATAGCCCATTCTGTACTATTAATGGAAAACATTTCTCAATCCATTCATTTCCTAACCCACTTATCCAGCTGTGTTGTGAAAAAAAACTTTCCTTTGTTATGTCTTCAAAGATGGCAGTTACGGAGCCCAGATGAGAATGCAGAACATTTTTTTCTTTGCACAGAGATATGCACAAATGCCTCAGTCCATGGAGTGAGCAATCAATTAAACAAATCCTTTGCTTTTATACTTTTCTGTTACCATTACCTCATCTAATACATCATGTCATCTGACTCTCAATATGCAGAGCTTTATTATTCCATCCAATCAACTAGTGCCACCAGTATTTTCTGACTCCTGTTAACTCTCCCCCTAATTTGAATGCTGCATCGTTGATAGGGGTGTTTTGTGGATTCTCCTATTGATCTTAGCACCATTTCATAGGAGGGGTGTATGGGCTTTCCCATTAGCTTATCCTTGCTTTCCTGAGGGGTGTTCGTTACTCATTTACTTCATTCTAACCCTGAAAAATGAAGCTGGTGGTTTCTCTAAGATGAGGCAGACCTCATGTGACTAACCTTAAAGCTACATTTAGTTAACACATTAGTTACTTTCAGTCCTTTTCCTTATGTTTGATTAATCATTCTGTTATGGCTTCATATACTGTATATACAGGTGTAATATATATATATATATATATATATATATTCGTGAAATAAATTGTAAAAAGATACTATATACATGTTAACTAAAAATTCCGTAGCTGAAGGTCAGTAGCATCTTCACTCAGGACCATTAGGCACCAAATAGGGCACTAGGACACATTTGAACTCATATCAGTCTAGTTCAGAGTCACTATTTAAATTAACATGTATATATGAGAAAAAAATTGGAGTGGCTGCAGGAAAGCCCAAACAGACACCAGGCAAATATTGCAGATTTGAAATCAAGCAGCAGCACAGCATCACATTACGCCTAAGTAAAAACACTGCTTGTTCATTTATGCAGTGGTGGCTTAAATTTGCTTTTAAAGCACATGATTAAACTTTTGTTTTTGCATGATATGAAAAGCCTCTTTTGGACATCCACAGGTCACTCACTCTGTAAGTAAACAATTTCTTCAACATGTTTTGTCTCATCCTGTAGTTTTCTCTACTCTCTGGCAGTTTTTTGATTGAGCTTGAAAGATATATTAGCATTTCATCAGAAGTGTCTTGTCTGATATACCACTTGCTGCTGCTGTTAACTTAATGAAATACATAACACTATGACACATCTCAGTTAAATGTATCATATTCTACTAATAAAATGGGACTCGATTTTTCATTATTTTGCTAAGACAAGTAGTGTAAAGAACAGAAGGCTTTCATCTTTTTTGGAAGTTTTCTAAGAACACAGCTTTTACTTAAGACACTGGTCATGAGGGTAAAAAACAATTTGTGCTTGACTGAATTCATTAATTTGAAGTGGATATAAACCGCTGAGTGTTTAAACAGCTGACATTATGGTTAAAGTGCTCAGTTTGCATCATTTTACTAAACTCACTCATGAATAAAATGTGCTCTGTTATTGTGGTCTGCAGTGGAAAGGCTTTCTATCCAGGGTTGATTCCTACCTTGCATGCTGTGTTGCCAGATCAGCTCCTGCCACCCACCACTGGTGTAGTTTTAGGGGCAGAGGGTATCGTCCACCTCTGGCAGCACTATTTTAGGGGTTTCACTTTTTAATATATTTTAGTACTAGACTTTTTTGATTCTGTTAGATAGGGCTTTGGCAAGCTAATGTGTGTTATCACAACCCAAAAATTGGACTAAACATCTTGAAAAATGTTATGATATTATTCTGGTTTTAGTCACTCCTCGTCCTGAAGATGTGCAGGTAAAGTTAATTGTCACCTCTCAACTGCTTCTGGTGTGTGAATGAGAATGGATGCCAGAATTCGACTGCCAATCTGTCCAGGGTTGGTTCCTGCTTTGCAATTGATGTTGCCAGTAAAGGTTTTTGCATCTCCAACTCTGAATTTGGATAATGCAAATTGGAATATTATTTAGGATTTCTTTTTAACAACAAAAAAAAAATTGTATCTGATAAACCTGAGACTAAGAAAATAGCTAAGAGATACACAGCCAACTGGTTTAAGGGGTGGTCATTGAGATTTTTTGTATAAGAAGTGAATTAAGACTTTTGGGACACGATTTGATGTGATTCGTCTGGATTTGTGTAGATGAGACATTCAAAGAATTTCTGACTTAATGTTGCATTGTACTTGGGGGAGGACTATATCGTATTTTTTTGTCAGATATACTATACAGGTAATTTCAAAGAAAACAATCACTGCTTGATGAACAATTAAGTGCTTTTACCTGTTTCTAGCTGCTGTCTATCACTCTCTTTTGTGTGTTATACAGCTTTACTGCAAATTAACTGTTTAATTTTAACTCACTTTGGTATCAGCTTTAGTGACACGTTGCTGTGGTAGCTGCAATGAGAAGTGTATTGGTGTGAATAAATGAGAAGCTGAGAAGATTGTGGAGAAAAATCAAATCATCAGCATAGTAAACTGACATACATTGAAGATTTACTTACTGAAAAGAGTATTACAAAGGATTTCAGAAAGCTAGATTTCACCCAGATGTTATCTGTAATTTGTTTTTAAATAATCTTTTACACTAGAGATATACTTCAAAATCATGAACTGAAAAGTACAAATGCTGAATTGCAATGCCCATGCACAGACTTGCTGGGCCACTTCATATAGCATGCATGTCCAGAAATGGCACTTAGTGTAGCAGATCATTAATATTGGTGACTTTAGGAGTATTGCTGGGAACATGGGTTATAGTCCCGAAATACAAAATAAAAGATGCTTTATTTTAGAAGATGCATTGTTGACAAAAAAAAGCTCCCAGCAGGTCAATTTTATCCCTCTGGTTACGATTTAAGCAGCTCTTGGTTAAATAAATCTTAGCATTTCTTTGTGAAAATAAGTGACTTTATATGAGTATGTAACAAAATATTGTTGGCAAATATTATATGATGTTAATTTTTATCCCCTGTTCATAAAAAGAATCCAATAGGGACCAATTTAAGAACTTGAATGGGAGACAAATACATTTAATTTATGTGTACACATGCTTTTTGTGAATTTAAAAAAAATGTAAGAAATGACTATTAAAAATGACAGCCACAACCTCTCACGTTTTGAAACATTAGATTTTAATAAATAATGGAAGGTTTTGCCTTATACCTTACAAGCTGCTACATAAATCAAATGTCTCAGTGTGAAACCTTGCTGTAATCTTGAAGTAAGAGAAGAAAAGATTCTGTGTGTTTGTTAATAACAAAGTATATCGGCATACGGTTCTTTGACCGTAATGTAACTGCCACATAGTAACATAATGACACATGTCATAAATATAAAAGCCTAAAATTGAAATGTCATCATGAAAAAGTTTTTCTCTTCATTTTTTGTGATGTTCTTTACCTTAAAACTGTGCATGAACTTTAAAGTAAAGCTGTACTGTTTGGGCTGTGGAATGTTTTGTGTTAAATGTCATAGTGCATGTGACAATATTGACTTTATGAGGCTATAATGCTTGAATCTTTGCCATTTCAGTAGCTGCAGAGTTTTTGAAATTGCAAAGAAATTTAGCAGCAGAAGCTGTGAGTTGACAGTGACAGCACCATACTGCCCTGCATCCCAAAAAAATCTGAATTAATGTAAGACACCCTAATTTGGGTTGTTCATAAGAAATAATGATTTACATCATGAGGTAGAAGTTTAACATATTTGAAATGTTAAAATGTGTGCTACAGTTTAAATGTTTCAAGTCTAAATAATCTCGATCACAATAAAAAAATCAAAAATAACATATCTGTAATCACTGACCTTGAAATAGTCTAAAATGATACCCACATGCTCATGTTTGAAACTGGTTATTTGTAACCTTCTGGGAGGGGCAGGTAGAGGGCTAAGACCACCGGTAAAGAATCAAATAGCAAAATATTGTATTTGTGATCAGCAACCTCAAATTACATAAAACAACACTCCAACTGCTATATTACCGATCCCCATTTTTTCAAAGAATTTTGAGGGGGAGTAACTTTAACCCCTTGTATCCCATGAGGGGATGAATTCCTGGGGTTGGTTGATGTGCAAAACTTATGCAAAACTTCAAGTACTTGTGATCATTTCTGCAAAAGACACCTAATGGTTTACTCTTTATTATAAAGGTGTACTTTCCTGCACAAAATATGTCCAAACATACCATAAAAATGAGTGTGTTTTTGGTCTTGTTTAGCTAGACGTTAAGACAAGTCAAATGGTATATCATACTGGATATGTGGCACTGGCCAAAAAATAGAAGTGATTTTGAAGTAATTCTTATGAATGCAACAATTTATGGGTTTTTTTTCAGCATTGTAGGTAATTTTGATTCCAGTCAATGTCTGATTTAATGACACATGTCAGTTAACTGTGTATAGTATGCAGTATTAGTTTAACTTTTTAAATAAAAAAGATCCATTTTAACCGAATTGTAGAATTGTAGGGTAGAATTGCAGATTTTCATTTTCTTAGTAGTTTGTGTTGCATTCTGTGGGAATTTTTCATCAATTCATCCAAATGTTAAGCTGACACAGCTGAGCACTGAAGGTCACATTTTAATGGCTTACATTATTCAGAAAAAAAGACATCAAGCATGAGCACAACAGATAGCAGAGAGCATTATGTTTTCACTCAAAATAAAGTCAAGAAATGATGTATCTATCTATCTATCTATCTAATTGGCTTAGTGTATAGTCCATTTTAAAAAAAGCTAGGATCATTTTTTAGATATAAAGCATCTTAAAGTATTGTTGATATTTATTTACATTGTCTTAAAAAGTATATGGAATTGGTTTACTCACGGTTTCTTTTTTTTCTTCTTTCAGGTGAAACGTCTCAAGCTGGTAAGTTAATATTTTCACTGCTATTCACATTTAAAAATAAACTTATACTGTATTTGGGACATATTTGGTTCATTGCGAAGACATTTTTTGTTTATGTAATCTACTTTTGGCAGTCAGATGAACACAAGCACCCTGTAGTTAATCTATTGAAAACACTCTATTAAATGATACCTTAAAAATGACTTTCTTGAAGGAATTTGCACAATCCACCCAATGGCTATTGTTAATTACACTATAATATAGATTATCACATTGAATATTGGAGATACAGGCCACAGGGAGGAAGAAAGCCACTCGTGACTGAAGAAAATTTCCTCCTTTTTTGTTTGCTATGATGTGAAAAAACAGTGGCCATATCTATACAATACAAAAAAACAAAAAGTGACAAAACAGTTTAGACAGAGGGGAAAACAGGCAAACAACCTCTATAACAGAAATAGGTTTATATGTACAGGGCTTTGGTGGTTTACAGTATATGGATGCTTTGCTTACTCCTTTTTAACACTCTTTTTTCTTAACTATTGTTTTATGACTGAAAGTTGCTTGATGTCTATGGATAGGGACAAACACTATATCAGCATTGGTCTCTGTTTACTGATTAAAGATTGCCCAAGTTCATATGGAATTTCTAATTTGTTATTTTGGAAATATATGGATGTGGATAATTTGCTTTTAACAGATAATCCTGAGCTAGCTGAAAAACATTTTTAGATATGTACGGGAAGGAAAGAGAAAGGAAGGGTCGGGACAAGGTTTCTGGCATTTGGCCGACCCTGACTGTGCCGTTTTGTTACTGATTTGTACCTTGTGCCATGCATTGTGTAGTAGCCAGCTCGCATACAAAGAATAAAAATGGACTACAAGAAAACAAAAGAAAGCCAGCTGTTGTATAAATGCAATGTGATCAAAATGTTTATAAGTCCAAAACATAGTACTGGAAAACCAACTTATGTAACTAGACATTATTGCTGAAATTCAGGCCATGTGTACAGTACTGCATAGTACATCGATATGTCAGTGAATGTGTTTAAGATGTTATTCCTGTCAGTTTTTTGAAAATTGAAATGTTTAATCAAAAATGTTTAATTTACCCTAATAGTGCTTACTCTGTATAATTGTAGCTCACTGTGCACATCATTTAAGTTGTTAGTAACAAAAGACTTGGATGAATAAGAACGAGGTATGCATCACAAAGAGTGATAATTCGTTTAGTAACTAACTGGTGAAAAGTACTAAAGAAGACTAAAGGCTGAGGAAGAGAAAAGCAGCACACCATGTGAGAGCTGCTGCATATATTGCAGAAGAAATAATACAAATTTTTTATATTTATTTTAGTCCTCTTAGAATAATTTGGAAGTTGGAGACTTTGGAAGTTGCTTATAACATTACTTGTCTGCAATGTGTGAGCCCTTTTTTATTAAAAGAAATGCTGACATCAATATTGAAAAAAAAATCTGCACAGATATTACATTCCTTAAAGAGAACATTGGATTTTAGATCAACAATTGGATACAAATATTTTGTGACTAGACTGTTGGCTACAGTTAGCTGACTGATTGTTGCTCTCTAGAATAGAGGTAGTGAAAACTTGATTGTTGAATTTGCTTTATGCCGTTAATGTTTGGGAATGCTGCTGGAAGATGATGTGGGTTCTGTTCCCAGATTAGTTTCTGTCTGTGAGTCTTTTGCATGTTCTCCCCATGTCCATATGTGTTTTGTGGTTTCCTTATATATCTCAAAGCATTCGTATTAGCATACTCGATCACTTGAGGATCGAGGATAGGTCTCTGGGGCTGTGTATGTGATCATACCTTGTGATCAGCTGGTTTATTATCCATCTTGCACCACTTTTGCCGCTGTATATTTTGGTTTCCTATAACCATATACTGTAATCCCAAAGGCCCACAGGCTAAACATACTCATTGTTCATGATGACACTCTGCTTTAGTTCTTTCCTTTTCTACTACCACCATAGGGTCTAGAGTGTGTCGTATAACTGAGGATGTCCTTCTAATTAGCTTGTTTATTCGATGGACTTCTCTTGAAGTGATGTTACCAGCCAAGCACCCCAGCATAGAAAATCACACTGGCCATCACAGAGTTACAGAAAATGTGAATGATGTCACTTCCCACATTAAAGGAATTCAGTCTCCTAAGGAAAAAGAGCCTGCTCTGCCCTTTCTTATATAGTTTCTCTGTGTTCTGAGACTATTCAAATCTGTCATTAATGTGGGCCCCCAATTACTTATAGTACGTATAGGAGTGGATCACCTCTACGTCCACTCCTTGAACAGAGACCAGACATAGAGGCTCCTTGATGTGGTGAAAATTGATAACTACTTCCTTGTTTTTGCTAATGTTTAGATGCAGATAAATCCCTTTGCACCAAGAAACAAACTTTTCCACCTGACTCCTATACTCTGCCTCATCTCCTTTATCAATGCACCCTGTAAGTGCAGAATCATCTGAGAATTTCTGCAAGTGACATAACCTGGTGTTATATTTCTAGTTTGAGGTGTACAGAGTGAAGCGAAAAGGAGATAAGACTGTTCCTTGCGGTGCCCCAGTGTTGCTCACATCTGTAATAGCAACACAGTCCTTGAGTCTCACAAACTATGGTCTGCTCGACAAATAGCCCATTATCTAGGACATCATAAGCTCAACCATCTGCATATCTCTGAGTTTACCCCTTACCAGGGATGGTTGAATGGTACTCAAGGTGCTGCAGAAATCAAAAAACATTATTCTCACAGTGCTGTCAGCTTTATCCAGGTGAGAATAAGCCTTGGGGAGCACATTGATAATTGTATCCTCCATTCCAATCTTTGTCTAACAGGCAAACTGCTGTGGATCCAGGTGGTCTACCACAGGAGGACTCATATAGTCCTGGACCAGTCTCTCAAACTTAGAAAGGCAGAGTTCTAGTTAATGAAGTTTGTTACAGGCTGCCAAATTCTGGCATGTTAGATAATAACATTTAATCAAATAAGATATACTGTACGTGCAGCAAAGAGGGACATAGTGGTCTTGGCTGATTTTAACTTTCCAAACATTGATTGGGAAGCTTCTATCAGGAATACAAAAGAGAAAACTGAAATGGTGCAGATGGCAAATGACTGTTTTTTTCACCCAGTTTGTCTCAAGCCCAACACGTGGTGATGTCTGTCTACTGTGGATCAGATTTCAAACAGCAAGCACAGAATAACAAGAACATAAGTTATTGATAATTTAAACAACAGTGATCACAACATGGGAAAAATTATGATAATCTTTGAAAATACACAAATGTACACCAAAATGAAGACTTACTGTATAACTTAAGGAAAGCTGACTTTATATGGATGAGGAAGTATCTCCAAAACATCAAATGTTAAAGCAAAAACTCAGCAACTATAAATGACAGTTTGTGTCATTTCATACATCTTCTGTTTGAGACCCTAAATAAGTTTACTCTGAAAAACAATAAAACAAAAATACTAAAAAAATCAGTCAAAATTGATAAATTGGAGTATTATTAAAAAAAGTAAAATGTAAAAGATTGCTGTACAAGAAAATTAGAAAAAGCCAGATAATTCTGAGGTAGAAGAATATCAGAAACTACAGCAAGAGATCAAAAAAGCATTTGAAATATCAAAAGAGAACCCAAAATAAAAATTCCTACAGAAGCCAAAAATAACTGCAAGTAATTTTTTCATTACTACTCCAGTAAAAACACGATAAAAGAGAATTTAAGAAACCTTAGGGACACTAATGGAGAAATCATTGGAAATAGCAAATGAAATGAACAAATGTTTCACCCAGGTATTTAAAAAGGAAGAAACAAGTGGAATGCCTCATGCAGAAACAAAAACAAACTCTTAAGTTCATTGATTTTGAAATAGAAGAGTCAGATGTTCTTCAAGCCCCTCAGGACATTGAAGACTAATAAAACCTCTCCAAAGTCATGGGAGCTGAACTGAGTTTTTTGCACTATATTAGTTTCTTTGTATTTTAATTGGACCAGAGTTGGATAACCTGGTGAAATGTTTGGTCAAATTTTTGATGATATTAGTCATTTATGCTATTCTAGTATTCAATAATTTGATCACAGTTTATACACATTCTACACAAAATTCAATAATGTGCCATTTTTTTTAAATATTTCTGTTCTGATATTATGCTTGACATTCAAATAAGAATACAAAATAATATTTTGATAATATTTACAATGGTCACAAGGTCACAGTAGGATCTCCTCTAATGACTTTTTATTAAGTATGGAGACCCTAAGTGATGTAGCAAGTTAACCTAAAAAGGAAACCATTTCAAAAAATCGATGAAATTAAACAGAGCAGAGCCAGAAAATAACATATTTTCAAAGGTAAACAAGGTTAAAAATGACATTTTGACCATTTGCCATCTTGATAAAAATAACTTGGAAGAAGCAACAACTTTTATTGGTTTAATTGTGCCATTAAAGTGTCTAACAAAATGGCAAATTTAAAATATAACATTTTAAAATTGCTATTCACATTCTTAATTGATACCTTTCAATGTATTATCACCAGACTGCACTGAAGAGTTGCTGTCAGTTGAATTTAGGAATAGTTGTTCTTCCCTGCTAAGTGAGCAGAGGATATTCCCAATTCTTAATTTTTTCAGTTAAAGACTTCTTAAATAAATGTCATCATGAGAAAAACTTGTTTTTTTCTATTGATGTTTCTGCTTTTCATTTGGTAGAACAATTTTAAACTAAGCACAAAATGCTTGTGTGTTTATATGTAAAATCTGGTGACACACAAAACATTTAGCCTGCAAATCATGGAGGACTCTCTGAAATGACTTCTGTAACTTAACTTTTTATTGGTGGTAGATGCTACATTAATTGTTATAAGCAGCAGCATATAGAGTAAGGACAGAATAATTTATTAGTTTTGATGCACTTCTCATAGAAGAACTAGCATGTCACTTTTTCACCAATTGCTGACGTGTGCAGTTGCAGGAGCATTTGCAGTGAGATATTCCTTCAGACATCCCTCACATTTCAACTTGTAGAATCCTGTATGAAGGTGCAGCTCCACAATCAAAATATTATGTTCCAATAAAAGTGGCATTTTAAATCTAGCACACACTTATAAAAAAGATCTAACAAAATGAAGCAAAACCTCCATGGTAACATCCCCCTAGCTTCACCTGAGTATGTTTGCTGGGGCACTGGGCTACTTTTTACTGTCTGTGAAATATAAGAGATCACAGGCAGTGTTTCTGTTTAAAGGTAAATAAGAATTGTTGTTTAAACTAAAGAAGAATGTGCACACAGGACATCACTTTTTTCCTGGGCACTTGAAGTTCACCTTTCTGATCATCAAGTATTACAAAATTCACAGATAAAAAGCTTTCTTTGCATTGGGTCTAAAGTTGTGTGATATCAAACATCAACATTTAGTCAATGGTATTACATGGTATTAGGTACACTTACACTGTATAAGTAACATTGTGTTTGAAAATCGTACTTCATATGGAGGGCCCTAATTCATAGTAATTAATCATCTTCACAAATTCCAGTCCGGTGAATCCATTTTCTTTCTACTCACCAAAGAATGTCTTTGCCACTGGCTGTCAAACAAATGCAGTGCACAAAAGATTCACCCCCTGACTTTACTTCGGATCTTTCACTGTTTTTTCTCCTCCTATGTCTTCTGCTTCTGCAGCCTAGCACTTCATTTTTTTGTTTCATTAATCTTTCATTCATTTTCATTTAAGTAACAGGTAGGGTTCCAGTGAGAGAATTGTGGAAATACATATCCCCGCTCTTCTCAGGATCATGCTGGGCTCACCCTGCTGACTTTGGTTTTATTTTATTTTCTCTTTTTCTTTCTTACTCATTTCATCAAATTGTGCTTGAATTTATTGCTTTTGTGGAATTAAATTATTTTGAAGTAATTGTTTCTTTTATTTAATTTTAAGTAATTGTTTTTCATAAGGTTTTGTAGTTGTTTAATTTTTCTTAGTTGTTTTTGTGTTTGTATCTTTAGATGTGAAGCCTAGGGGAGTGGGGCCCCCCTAATTCTACAGATGTGCTGCTGTTATGGCAGTCACCTGTTTGTCTTATAGAAGGACATTTTGAGTCCCAGTCTAATTGCTTTGCCTTGCTCCTCTTTTTGTTTTTCACCCTGTTCCCTCAGTCTTTTTAAAGTAAGTTTAGGCAAGGTTTAATTGTTGTTAAAAGTGTCTCTTTATAAGATTGATAGCTACATTTAATAGCTTTTGTTGTTGTAGTGCTCTCCCTAAGCAGCACCAATGAGTTAGGATTTTCTGCCTTTGGGGATTCTTCTGTCATTGTTCAACAGGGAGCATAGCTATCAGAAGTTTCACAAATTCTCACCTGTAAAGATTTTTAAGATATTTAAATGTTTCTTGTCATTTTATTATTTTTTTATATTGTAAAGAATACTGTATATGCACAGCTCCATGCAAATAAAATTTCACATGCTTCTAATTTTATTATATAAAATCATTATTTTCCCATGGAGAGTACATTAGGATTCTTCCAGCTGAGCAAAGTTACTTCATATGCTTACAAGTGTAGGAAATAATGACTAGTTTTTCACCAGGTAGTCTAAATCCATCTGCAATAACTCCAAACACTTTCAAATGATTGTAAAAAAATCACTCTCTAATAGAAATTTTATGCCTAAACAGTTTTAGTTTTGGATAGTCCCTAAACTTATGCCTGTGTGAGGCTGGAGCTGATGTAGTATACAGTATATCATTTCAATTTATCAAATTCCACTCCTTGTCTGAGATATTGATAGAGATGTCTATCTCCCAGCATTGCCAGAGGTGATCTAGTGGTGAGCATTGTGACAGTAGTATTTAAAATGTGGAAATGCTGTCAAAATTATTCTCATTACTAGTTAAAATATTTTCAAGTGAAAGCACTGATGAAGGATTATGGAGCTTTAGAAATTTTTTACAAACTGGTGAAAAGAAGAATAAATGCGTTGAAAAAATTCCATATTTACAGCAAAGCTGATCAAAACATGCAAACATACTACCAATATGAAGGTCTCAGAAGGTTGACATGCCTAGTGTTCTCTAAGAATTAAATACCGTATAGTTGAGAGAGGGCTTAAATGCAAAGTTATTCTGTAATGGAGCAACAGGAAGCCATGTCTTTCTTTTCTTTAAATTGTTTCTGTATTGGTTTTATATTTTGCGCAAGTGTAGTACAACCTGCTTACTACTGAAATGGCCTTAATTATTAATGACTGGAACCCAGAAAACACCAGAGAGGACTTGCAGGTGTAAATTCAGCACTTTCTTCTTCTTTTCATTGTTTCAAATTCTGAATATCTACAACCCAGTAATATAACTGAAAGTCAGGAAGCATCATTCCACCCTCTGCTTTTGACCTTTATAATATAGATTTTTTAATAATGGTCTCTTGGCCTTCCATGTAAATGAGCTTATAATCAAGTCTACCTTTAAAAAAAAGGATTTATTAATATTATAGAAATACTCCAAAACAAAAAAAATCTGGGGAGGATATTCATTTCAACTCTGTTGACTCTTCCCGATAGAGAGGGTGGAAAAGTTGACCATTTATTATAGACATTGTAGTTGGTGCTTTTCATCATACTTACTGCAAAATTGTGTTTAAAAAGATAATTAAGTTTTCTTTTCATTGTAACTCCCCAGATATATGAACTGTATGTTACGTGGTAACAAGTTTACCGGAAAAAGCACACTTTTTCCAAAATTTACCTTTAGATTCAACAGCATTTTCAAATAGCATTGGAGATAGTAAACAGCCATGTCAGGTTCCTTTTTCTAATCTGAAATAATCTGGGTTTATATTCTTTAGCCCCACGGAAGCTTCTAGGCCTGAGTAAAGCAACTTAATTCATTTATTTATTTATTTTTTTTCTGGTAATTTGCTATTAGATTTTCTTGCTATCTTTGGGTTGAATTTGGGAAATGAACTTCTAATTAAACTTCACCTTTGTTTTAAAAATTTTAGGACTCTTTCTTTGGCTTAATAGCAAATTATTACATAATTAGAACAGCTCTCTGGGTCTGATTAAATAAAAGCAAGGTGAGTATTCCATGCAAAATCTCAAAAAATTAAATAATATATGTAGCAAAAGAGCATACAAAGAACGCATAAGTACAAATTATCAGTGCACCAAATAGTTGTACAAATTGGCTGCCATGACCTGACAACAAGTGTCACTTCTAGTGCATGCACATTTAAAAAATAATAAATAGCACATAAAAAATAGCATGAATTTTCAAATATAAAACTAAATGCATAGTTAGAACTGTAAATGTATTTTATTTATGAAAGCAAGAAAATTTCACTCATTTTGTTCATTGGTAAATCATATAGTCATGCCTTCAGGTTTAGCACAGCAAGATTTTTGTATGCTTTAAACACTTGCATTGCGCAATAAGAAAATTGAAAAGATTTTTCTAACACTCCAACCATGTTGTTCTGTGGAACTGTTCCACTGCTACTGACGTTTTAGCAAACATGCTTCTGTAGATCTGACCACTTTCTGCTTAACCTATTTTTGTTTTACATTTTGAATTGAATTCTGTCATTCTTTATAGATTTTATTTCTTTCTGACAGACAAATGGCTAACTGGAAGGATCTAGATAATTTCTTTATAGACTTGGCATATTTTGTTAGACTGATTATCTGTAACTCCTTGCACAATTGCCTAGAATAGCTTTTGCTAATAGAAACCACACAGAATCACATTCTCAGTCCCACTTGATAGGAGTCCTTACTTAGCAAGGAACATCTTTCAGGCTTTATTAATGACTTTTAACAAAGTAGCACATATTCATTAGCATTAGCTCCTTCAGTACTTTCATTTTCATTATTTTAAATATGTGAAAAACAAAGATAGCATTTTGCCATATGTGAAAGTCAAGCCATCTTTTGTTTACTTTGAGGTAAATCAAAATCTACATCTAGATTCTACATTTGGTCTACAGCAACCAGAATTTTAAAAACTTTGAACGTGACATTTTTATTGTTGCTGAGCATTTAATTTCTTTGAAAACTGAATGCAGATAATCATGACTTGCTTAAAGAGTCACTGACAGGTCCATATTTCTTATCAGCAAATGTTGTTGATTTCAGTTTATGCTTCTGGATATCACACTGCCATTTAAACCTAACTGCATTGATTTTTTTAAAGACTGTTAACCCTTACACAAAAGGAATTATTGTATTCATGAAGAAAGAAAGAAAGAAAGAAAGAAAGAAAGAAAGAAAGAAAGAAAGAAAGAAAGAAAGAAA
>JANRMT010062796.1:25569852-25609699 GCA_026402145.1 Polypterus bichir lapradei
AGTCTGGTTAAGAGTTATTGTTGGTTGTGGTACTAGGATTACTATTGTAAATACTGTTTGAATGCTCTGGTATTTGTGAATATTTGCTTCTGTTTTGTGGATTTTTTCATTGGATAAGCAAATTGCTTTGCTTCTTTTTGGTTGTCTTTTTTTAGGCAAATCCTTCTGCCTTATTTTTTCTCTGCCTTGTCTTTGTGTCCTTTGGTTTTTTTTATATTTAAATACATTTTTGGTAACCCTTTGTGACACATAGGGGGCACTGTCGTTCCCTTAAACCCTCGGACCAGACGCCAGACACCAGATAAAAGTCCCAGTTATTTTATTTTTATAATAATACAGTGTACAAAGCATCTTCACTATACTTAATAATAAATACAGTACTTAATATTACAATACACAATAATCAAATCCTCCACTCCCAGATGCATTGTCACCCTTCCTCCCAACTCAGCTCCACCCTGGGATCTCCCACAGTTCTTTTTAAAGTCCTTGACCCAGAAGTGCTTCTGATCCCCCAGTCTATGTGATTCTTAGCACTTCCGGGTCAGATCAAAACTCCTCTTTTCTTCAGCCCGGAAGTATATCATCTGTCCTGTTCCCGTGATTTTGAATTACTTCCGGGCTATATGGAAAGTACAAATCCCTGGGCCTCCATGCAGCATCCCCTGGCGGCCCCCACGGTATCCAGCAGGGCTGTGAAGAAAAACTCCAAGGTCCATGATGCCCTGCTGGAATTTAGGGCACCTCCATGTTGCCAGGAGGGCTCCATCTGGCGGCGTGGGGATATTGGCCAGGATGAACGGCCAGCCATATACCACACCTTTAATGTAGGTAATGCAAAAATGCATCTATTACTCATTTACAATTATGTTACAAGACTCTTACAAACATGTCTTTGGGTCTTCATAACACTTACGAAGCATCAGTAAAGTGTTCATCTCTACAATGTGACCTATTAACAAAATTTCAACGTTTCTCTTGATATTGCATATTTAAAATAAGATTTGTCAATCCTTCATATTAACAAGTAATTTTACCATCATGTCCAATATTCCACACTGCACAGAGATGAATAACCTATCTACTGATGGTTTTTAAGTGTTTGAAAAACAAAAGACACCTTTGTTAAGGTCTTGTTACATAAGAGCAAATGAGTAATAGATGTGTTTTTTACAGTACCTAAAACTAAAGTGTTACCAAATTCTTTATATATAAAGAAACTTTTTCCCCTGAAGGTCATTTTTGAGTATTTCATATTTTAAAAGCCAGAGCACCATTTTGGGCCAGTGCTGGCTGGAAAGAATGATATTTTAATTTAGGGCTAGACTGCTTGGGTGAGGCCTGCTCTTTAGATCCAGACCCAGTGGAGTCCTGGTCTAGCTCTTGTTTATTTTAAAATTTCTTTCATCTGCTTTGAAATACTGTATATGTGTTGTAAGTTGCAGGTATTGGCAAATTCAACAGAAGGCTAATTTTTTAAAGTTAGGCCTCCTAATGCAAAAATAGGCCTAGTACTCCACAAAGACTTGAAATACTTAATGTAGGTCTCAAGTATCAGGTAGGCTTAGCTTACAAAATGAAGAAGCTGGCTTTCTGGTCTGCACACAAAAAAGAGTAACCATGAAATCCACAAACAAGCAAACACAATGTTACCTAAGGAGATAATCAAATAACAACCAAAATACAGATTAACAAAACTAAATTGTCATTGAAAGGCAGGGCAAAAAATATCCATGAAATCAGAGAGAACTTACAAAATCAAAAAGATGAAGAATCAATGAAGGGAAAGCCAGGCAACAAAAGCAGGTGCTAATCCTTCAGTCAAGCGCTGAAAGCTATCAACCTATTGTAAGGGTAAATAAAATAAATAAATAAATAAAACTATTAATGTGGGTTTAACACTATGGCATGGCATGTTACTTTTATTTGATCCGTGCGACTTTAAATTATTAACACGGAAGCCAGATTATACTAACATTTGAATAAAAATAAAACAAACCTGCTTTGCTCATTCATGTCTTTTTTGAATTTGTTTAACTTTTGATGTTTTTACTTTGTTACTTTGACTTTGAATTTTTCATCAGGTTTTGTCAAGATACTCAGATCAGCTCTCCCTTTGTTGAACGACATTTGTTTTGTCTTTGAATCACCCTCTTTTCCCTCTCATCTCCTGATCCATTTTTTATTTATCTTTTTAAGAATGTGTGCCTGTTTTTCACAGATAGGCACAATAATGCATAGTGGAAATTATAGAGTTGGTATTCCCGGGGTTCATAAGTAAGAAGGTTAATGACCTATGGGATATGTAATAATGGAAGATAAGAATTATGAAAGGGTAGCAGGAATCCATTCCTCTATGCCAGATGCAACCCCTATAGATAATGCTCCTACAGAAAGACAGTCAGAGCAGCTGCACATAGGGGAACATCAGTAATGTTGACCTAAATCATTTCCATATGTTGCTGATTCTGGAGAGCATAGAGTTTTGATAACTTATAGAGTACATAAAAAGATGGAGGTCACACCAGCATAGAGCCAGTTATTTCATGACAGTAAGACATACCTTGCCAGTCTGTGCTGGTCACTGTTGACAGTTGGCTAAGACACCTACTAGATATTATTCTGAGTGTCAGTAAATGAGTTAGATCTATGATATGTCAGAACTTTGGCAAATACCTTTCTATTAACAAGGCCAAGGTTATTCTGATGACTGGGGGTCTTTGAGTGACATTGTAAAGCAGCCAATAATGGCTGTATCATTCGTTGATAAGGTTACAATCTGATTGTGGATCAGTTCGTGTGAGTTTCTTGTTTAAAACTCTAATATATTTTCAAAGTCATGCTGGATAGCCACCAGGAACTGTGTCCTGTGACATTTAAATGAACCATTGTGCAGTCACGATTTAGCATTTAATGCTCATAGGATAGACATAGACTCTTCTCATGCAGCCCACTCAGCATGTATAGAAAGGCTTGGCACTGGTTGAGAAATTGATATAGCTGTTTAGATGATAACATTTCCATAGTTACTGTTTGTCTAGCTAAGCTCTCAAACATGCATTATCTGAGCCCATACCTTCCAGCTGTTCTTACATCAGAAGATAGATAGAGTGCAGATGATTCTGGCATTTAAACAGCGCTCATAATAAATAATAACTGGGTGAATAACAAAAACCTCTGCCTCTGCCTGGGCTCATTAAATATGTGCAACATTTTGCATGGGAAAACATGTCCTCCAAAAATGATGCTTCTGTACATCCCTGTATCCTTGCCGGCCTTCTGGGAAGAGACTGTTTGCCTGTGTGTAATGAACAGAGACATGGACAGATGGATGGCAAATCTGTGCAGATAACAAGCGCTTGGTATAAAAGAATGGTGAAGTAAAGTGTCTTTGTTTTATCTGTGGACACTTAGGCCCTTCCTCTTTTGTTTTTGGCCATTATGCATTTCTACTTGTTTTTTATCACAGTGATTTGAACAATGCCTTAAAAAGCTGAAAAAGGTAAAATAGCAAAAGTCAAATACATTGAAAACATGACACAACAAAAAAAAAAGTGTATGTACTATGTTCTCACAACAGATGGGCTTGGTTTTGAGTCCAAGACTCTGATGTTGTGATGTTGCAGCAGTAACCACCACATTAATACGCCTTCCACTTGGCAATAGAATTAATATTTGTTCTATAAAGCTCTACTTATGTTATTAAAGCATAAGACATGTACAGTGCAGCACATTGTCACAATTTGTCTTCCATTCACTACAATGATGAGGCATAAGGAGCATGTTCAACCTACAGTCTTGGTCCTAATTCCTTAGCCATAATGGTTTCACTTCTGGCTGAACATTTTTTTTCTCCTGACTCTTGCTTTGATTTCCACCACTTTTATTTTGACTACCTTAATTCCCACCCCGTGTGCTGATGTTTTCCTTCTACAGAGCCCTTTTTCCCTTTTCATATCGTCACCTCTCTCTAAATTCTAATTAATTTTCCAGCAAATTCCTGCTTTGTACCTGATCCAAGGCTTTGTTCCCTTGTGACTCTGTATTAGAAAAAGAATGTCCCTACCTTTATAATTGTGTTGTTATGGACACTGTGTCCTGTTCTAAATGAAATAGTAACAGAAAATGATCAGGAGATGTCTTTAATAGTTGGGAGCAGACAAAATATTAGTCACAAAACAGATTAGGATATAAATACTAGTACAACAGTAAGAGAAACAGTGTATATATTCAAGCAACAAAATCAAAAAGGGTTAAACAAGAAATCCTAAACTTGAGCCTTGGTGGAATTGTGTTTTAACTTTCTCTAAGAGGTGACAATGAGATAAAGTGAGGAGGTCCCAAACTACCATGCCACCATCTTTTATAGTGACAGCACAGTGATATGACATTGTGAATTACATGAATTGTAAAATATAATCTTGAATTCAGGCAGGCATTTATGACATACTGTATGTCAGTTTCCTGGATTTGATATATATGACCAAATGATGAGTTCAGTGTGGAACTGCTACCACACAGTTCAAGGAATCAGAGAGCATTTCTGCTTGGATTTGTCTGGGTAGTTTGGTTTCCCTCCATATCCCTAACCTGTGACTCCTAGGTTAACTGCCAACTGTAATTTGATTCAGCAAGCGTTAATACAGGTTTGTGTGAGAGTTTAGCCTGTGAGGAGTCTGGTGTTTGGTCCATTTTTAGTTTGTTAGTGTGGACAAAGAGGCTGGCTGCATTGCAGTCCTGTAATTGGAGCAACACATTCACAAAACTGATAGGTTAATGGATTAAAATGCATAATGTAATAGGAGTTCTTTAGCCAACTAGATGAGCATACAGTGAGTTTATTAAACAGACAAAGTTTTATTTTATGTTACACTTCCATTAAATGCTAAGAATCTGACATCAAGAAAAAAAAATTAACAACACCTTTTCTTTAACAAGTTGTTTAAAAAATGTATTGATCATGACAGATGCCTAGACAAAGTTAAAATTAAAGTCCACAGTTTAAGCCAATAGTGAAACAGTTTTTTTCCAAACTTACTCATTCCAGACCTGCAAAAATGAAAATCTGCTGGGTGCAAGAGTAAGCTGAAGTCATATCTGATAAAAGCCTTTCCCTGCTTTTGCCCCAGTGGAAGCCCAGAAGAAGTGACTGTTAAAAGCCTCTGACTTTGCCCAATTGCAACAGCAGACCTCTCAGGCTAAAATTGCACAGACTTGGCTTTTACACTTGAAAGGAAACTTCAAAGTAGCATCCTCAGGATGTTGTGCTATGACTTCTGAAAAGCCCCAGCCTGCAGGTTACTCACGGTGGAAAATAGTCCAGCACTGGCCTATTTCTTAACATGCTGAAACAAAGATGCTGCATCAATTAAGTCACTCATACAATATGTGACATTATGATTCAGTCTGACACAGAGAGAAGACACTTCAAGATGTTAGCAGAGAAAAGTTAAAGTAATGGGCATTCATCTTGATTGCACACATGGGAATATTAGAAAATCAAGAGAAAAGAGGTCATTGTCTGCTTTCAGAAGAAATTCGCTCAATTTTATCCAGGGATGTCAAAACTGACTGACCATTTTCTGTTTTGAATGAATTTAAACAGATTAAAGTAAAATGGGCTGAATTATTTTTATAGTGATTAAACCAAAATTCTTTGTAGATAAATGGACATTTATCTGCGCAGTATGAAGTTTACTGTACATCTCACATTATTTTATTTGTTTCACATGACTGAATCACAAGGATATAGCATTACAGTGTTATTTTCATTATATGTTTGGCTTTACATTTATCAAAGGTGACTTACAAGATCACATAAGGTCACAAATGTTTACATTTATTTTACAAAGGTGGAGTCACTGACAGCTTAAGTGTCTTGCTGAGGGTCACTGGGTGAGGAAGCCTGAACTGGAAGCCTGGTGGTGTAAGGTTACGCGTCTTAGCATATCACCCATTTACCTGACTGATAAAATAACAATATTTATATGTGCACAGAGTAGTGAGTTTGCTTCATGTTTGTGTATGTCAAATAGATGGGGCTAGAAGGTAGAGTCTCAGGGAGGAAAATGCAGTTAATACTGGTGTAAGCTCTGGTTTGAATGATAGACTTTCAGCTGCACAAAAGTAAGTTTTATGGTACTTGAGCATAAAGAACAGTCAAAGCAATTCTTAATTAAATAATTTATAATGAAAAAAGAGAATCCAGTGGCAGTGTGATGAAGATGAGTTTGAAGCCCCCCTTCTACATTCTGCTTATATTAATATAACTGCATACACATTAAATGAAACCATAACAATAAACAGGTTTAATTGGCTTAAACTTGTGTAAAGATTTTTTTTTCCATTAATGATTAGTTTGTAGTAGGGTTGGAGAAATAGAGGATCTAATAACAGGATATCCTGCCAGGTAGTGGCATCATTCCTTTTCCAATTGCCATTAGACAATGTTGCCTACTACAAATTGTAAATGAAACCCATAAAAATTTCCTTTACTGTCTTTTGGGAAGAACTGATTCATTACATCTCATCCTTTCTCAATCTCAATTGAATTTCAGAATTTTGATTTACTGTCTGTGGACAATGTCAACTGAAGACTTTATAAATACTAGTATTGCAGTCACTCCTGATTTTTGGCTATGATCTGTTTTAAGGATCTAGTTGTTTTGTTGCAGCCGGGATTGTTCTCTTACTTTTTTAATGTTCTGTTTTTTTTAGTTATTATCATCACTGCTAAGTCAGCCTCCTAGCTTTATACTTAGCTAAGAAAGAGAAGCAAAACAGTGAGGCATTACAGCTGTATTAGGAGTTTGTATGTGTGCTTTTGCTGATTTAATGGTTCCTGGATTGTCTTCTGGACTTGTGTTCTTCCCCTTTGTATGACTTTTTTCATTTTCCTCTTTTTTGATTTTTGTTAATAAACACTTCATTTAAAAAGATAATTCATTGCTCTTATCTACAAGCCAAAAGATCATGGTCACCTTCTCTATTGTAGGGCATTTTGATATATTTTTTAAAGCCAACTCCCTTTTTTGGACCTGTGTAGGCCAAAGCCAGCAGGTTTTAGTTCAGGGGACTAACTGAGGTGGTGTGAGACTCTTCTGGGCTGGCCAGTGAAAGTGATGACCCACAATTGTGGGTTATCTTAGAGGCCTCTCATTCCATTTGGCCATGTTTGAGACTCATAACACTGAGGGGTGTCAGTTTTCTTTTACTCTATAAAATAACTGTTAATTGGTAATGTAATTTTGATTTTAGTTATGAGTAATTATGGGAAATTCAGCAAATTGTTTTTCACAAAGAATATGCTGTGTTTACTGATAATCTTGTTTTCGGAATATTTTGCTGGAAAATTCAGCATGCAGCCGAATCAGACAAACTTTATGTTTTCCCACCACCACACAATGATTTGAGAGGCCAGCATGTCATCACAGAGCTGTAGCAGCCACGCACCGAACTTTCAAGCATGGGTATTGAGCGATTGCTGCAGGCAGCGTGGCGTAGTGGTTAAGGCTTTGAACACTGGAGCTCAAATCCTGAGGCTGTGTTTTCAAATACTGCTGTTGACACTGTGTGACCATGAGCAAGTCACTCACTTGCCTGTGGTCCAATTATAAAAACACAAGAAATATAAACAATTGTATCTCAAATTATTTTAAGTTGCCTTGGAAAAAGGCTTTTGCCGAACACGTAAATAATCTTCTTTGCTCATGTGTGATGTCACAACTAATTGGTACTCTGCATGAGTTTAAAAAAATGAAAAAACTTGCAGTATTTTCATTTGAGGGATATGTTAGCTGACCATAATGAGAATATTATGAGTACTGCCACTTATTTCTCTGCACTCATTCACTTAGTCACCGCAGCTATGAGCCAAAGCAACCTTTAAAGGAGTCCTCTCCTCTTCCTCCCCCTTCCTAGAGAGGAAAAACACAATGTAGTCTATGAAATAATAAAAACTAGCAAAATACCCGCGCTTCGCAGAGGCGAAGTACTGCCTTAAAATTTTTATTAAGAAGAAAATTAAACCTTTTTAAACTGAGGGAAAATATACCAATAATTATTTGTTAAGGATCTCTTTGTATGCCACGTTGTCAGTTCGGCCCTCCAGTTGTAATATGACCAAGCTGTAGCTGTGCTCTGAGCTTACTCTTGAGCATGCAACGTACAGTTGGCCATGTGAACAGTAATCTTGTTTCAAATCTCACAGCTTGGATTGCTGCTGTCATAATCGGTTTGAGTTTCATGGTTTGTTTCAATTACGACAGTATTTGTAGGACTTGTATTGAAGAGACATTCAGCATCTGTCAAGCGTTGTAAGTATACAACCAGTTTCATTGATAACTTCACATCCAGCTTTTGAGAGTTTAAACATTTCTAAACATCAAAGTGTCCACTACTGAAATCGTCACCTGTGAATCTAAGATGTTTAAGAGGCATTGGCGGTTGTCCAAAGGTGTAAAATATTTGGTCATTTCGGTACACTTAAGCATTTCACTCTTCTAGTGCTCCTGTGTAGTATAATTATCTTCTGTACCGTTATCAGTCCACACCTCAAACCTGTCCCAGTCATTCAATACATAAGACACAATGTTCCTCCGGATATCAAGAGTGATCCTGATATGGCCATGCAATATGTAACAAAGAGAATGGAAAAGGCAGGTGCCATCTCCGGGCATGGAAACCACTTGGTAAGTGACAGTTCTTTGATCGATGGTGATCACCTCGATAGACATGTTAATGGGGGTACGGTTGGAATGATAAAGGAAATGGGTACCTGAACAATGTAAAGTAAGTCTAAAATACCTACACAATAACTATAATCGTAATAAATGAACAATAAAACAGCGGAGAAGCTGTGGATTAAATAAAAAGGCTGTAGTTATCAGCAGGGAGACGTGAATACCGTGGTGAAGCAAGGAAGGGAATGTAGAGACTGGAGCGACAGACGGCCTTATATAGGCAGGCAGCCAACAATGTGGGAGGCATTGGGATGGGGGACCCAACGCCGCCTCACACGGTGACCGAGCTGCAGGCTATGGACGTATATATGTACGTAAGTAGGATTCAGTTAGCGTTGGGAACCCGCGTACCAAATTTCTTGAAGATGGGCCCATCAGTAACAAAGACCGTTGAAAAGTTCAATATGACGGCCGACAGTGGCATCATATCACCGAAATAAGTACCAAATTTCAGCCTTCTACCTACACGGGAAGTTGGAGAATTAGTGACATTGGAAAGTTCAATATGGCGGCTGACAGTGGCGTCACACCACCGAAATAAGTACGTACATTGGTTTCGGTTAGCGCAGGGAAGCCGCCTACCAAATTTCGTGAAGATGGTGCCATAAATAAGAAAGTTCAACATGGCGAACATTGTCAACCGTTATGACCGTTACGCGTAGGATTTCGAAATGAAACCTACTTAACTTTTGTAAGTAAGCTGTAAGGAATGAGCCTGCCAAATTTCAGCCTTCTACCTACACGGGAAGTTGGAGAATTAGTGACGTTGTAAAGTTCAATATGGCGGCTGACAGTGGCGTCATACCACCGAAATAAGTATGTACATTGGTTTCGGTTAGCGCAGGGAAGCCGCCTACCAAATTTCGTGAAGATGGGGCCATGAATAAGAAAGTTCAACATGGCGGACATTGTTGACCGTTATGACCGTTATGCGTAGAATTTCGAAATGAAACCTGCTTAACTTTTGTAAGTAAGCTATAAGGAATGACCCTGCAAAATTTCAGCCTTCTACCTACACGGGAAGTTGGAGAATTAGTGATGTTTGGAAAATTCAATATGGCGGCCGACAGTGGCGTCATACCACCGAAATAAGTACGTACATCAGTTTTGGTTAACGTAGGGAAGCCACCTACCAAATTTCGTGAAGATGGGGTCAGCCTTCTACCTACACGGGAAGTTGGAAAATTAGTGACGTTAGAAAGTTCAATATGGCGGCCGACAGTGGCGTCATACCATCAAAATAAGTACATACATCGGTTTCAGTTAGCGCAGGGGATCCGCCTACTAAATTTCGTGAAGATGGGGCCATAAATAAGAAAGTTCAACATGGCAGACGTTGTCGACCATTATCGACTGTTATGACCGTTACGTGTAGAATTTCGAAATGAAACCTGCTTAACTTTTGTAAGTGAGCTGTAAGGAATAAGCCTGCCAAATTTCAGCCTTCTACCTACACGGGAAGTTGGAGAATTAGTGATGAGTGTGTGAGTGAGTGAGTGAGTGAGTGAGTCAGTCAGTCAGTCAGTGAGGGCTTTGCCTTTTATTAGTATAGATAACAAAAGATTTGTTACTATTTACAAGAAGTTTCTATCTTTCTGCTGAAAGAAAATATACAAAGCATCTGCACAGAGATTGGAAACAAAAAAGATGGTCCTGCTGTGCCAGGAGCTGTGACTTCAAACAATGGAACGAGCCAGTCTCATGTCGCCACTTGATTGCATGACTAATGTGCTCTCCAAGATTGTATTTCTTTGAGCAAAATTATATATTTTTTTTACTTATTGCTAGTTTGTGGCCTTTTGTTGCCTTTTGCATGTGACTTTCATTTCATCTCTGTCTTTTGTTGTTTGAGGCATTATAGTGCAGTGGTTAGCACTGCTGCCTCACAGCTCAGGTCACATTTCTTGCCATTTAAATTGTCCAACATAGTTGCCAGTTTACCATTACTTTTTTGTGGTCAGCTCTCTTTTCTATGGTATGTTCTTTGTTGTTTTTGACCATTTTTGTTTTAACTTTCTCATTGCTGGCCCTTGGCACTTGTTATCCAATTTAGATTTTTGATTAACAGATTTTATTTCATCTTTATTTGGATTGTCTTTTCTGTTTTTGCTCTTTTCTTTAACAGTTTGGTTTACTTTGTTTATTGACTTTCTGGTTTTGTTACTTAAAAAAAAATATTCTTGGTTTTGAAATTTTGTAAATATTTTTGTTCTTTTAATTTTTTATTTATTCATTGATCGCTTTTTGCATTTCTTTATTTAATCTAATTAGCAAAATAAAAAAAATATAATAGCTTTGCTCTTTGGCAAGGGGATTTGGTGGTTTACTATTCCTTTTGTTGATTTTTGTAGGCCTCTGGTCTTTATTGGAGTATTTTGGCTTCTTGTTATTTTTAGGCCTGAATCATAACAGAGGTCCAGTGTTGGCATATCACAAAAATCTTACTCTGGTACTATGAAATATGTAATATGGAAAATGCAAATAATTAGGATTTACATATCATTAATAGATGAACCATATTATACACATATATGTAATCAAAAACTAAAGCCATGCCTTTTATTTCTGACCAGCATTACTTCATCACACAAGTACTCATGGTAGTGCATGTGCATTGTTAAAGTGGCTGTTTCATTTTGCAGATTAAGTTAATTGTGCATGCTGAACAAATTTATACCATGCCACAGACCAGCACTGTAGCTCTAGTTCATTAACAGGACAGAAGGCAGAAGCACACCATTTGAAGGGTAGTGTTCCCTGCAACACAGACACTGTCATTATCAAGGTATCAGCAATCTCTGCATTTACATTTGCATATTTGGCTGATGCCTTTATCCAAGGTGACTTACATCATTTATGATACAATTGGTTACATTTCTTTTGGTTTTTCAAAATGGAACACAGGAAGGGCAAGCGACTTGCTCATGGTCACACAGTGTCAGTAGTGGGATTTGAACCCACAACCTCAGTATTTGAAATCCAACCTAAGGGCTATAAAAGGATTTACTTTAGTTTTCATCCCTACCATTCAATTCCCTTCTCTTCAGTGGTGGACAATCTGCTGACTCTGTAATATCTAGCCCTGCTCAGCTGAAGAAGTATTTACAGACAGCTGTCTTCCCATCATGCCTGTCTGTGATACTGTAAATGAGCTGCTACAGTATTTATTTTGAAACCCAGCAATGGGCATTGTTTGGTTTATAATACCATGGTTTGTTTTTTAATGTATTTTTAGGCTTTCTTGGAGCCTAAAATTTAGGGGTCCCAGACAAAACCCTCATGACAGCCAGTATTTTGCAGTTTGAGTGAGAACAGTTTTATTATGCATGTTTCACTAGAATAAATATTTTTTTTCCTGCAGAGCCAATGAAAAGGATTTATCATGTCCAAACAATTTAATTAAAGTTTGCCAGTTACTGCAAAATAATACAGAGATTTCATATAGTAATAACACTTAACAAAACTGATTAATGTGTGTGTTAGAAAAGCAGTCTCATCAGTTATAGTTGACACCTGTTAATTCTATGCAATTTCAATCCCTAGGGCATTAACGATTTCCAAAGATTGTCCCTTTTTGAAGAAACAAAGCCTAAAAGTGCCAGTTTGCCCCTTTTAACTGTACAATGTGTTTCAAGATCTGTTCGAGTTAGCTTAAATTTATGGTACTAATACAGATAATGAAAAATAATCATTGCTATCTTGTGCATTTTATGAATTCTTGAGAAGGATGGCTAGATTTTGTGATGCTGCAGACAAATTAACTGTGTTTCAGGAAGCGTATGGGAGATGCCTTAGGACTGTGCTGAAATAAAATACTGTGCCACTAGTTGTGCCTTTCATGCCCTCTTTGTTTCTAGCCACCCATCCATCTTGAAGTTCCCAAACAGATCCATCACCCTCGTTAACATCCACTTTCCTCATTGTTTGCACAAGATGTTGACTTTGCTTTAAGGATGCATTAAATCCTTACAAATGTTTTACATCAGTGGTTTTTCTGCTGCAGTTTTGCTTTGTTTGTTGTTTCATCTTTGCTGCATTCTTCAGCTATGCTTTTGGCTGTCAGTTGCCTGTCACTGGATGTATAAAATTGTAATCAAATATTTTTAATCAATACATGACCATTTTTACAATTTAATACAAGTATATACTTTGTAAAATAAAGCACAGTACAAGATAAAGATTTGGGGATCCATCCTGTATATTGCTGAGATTGAGTTGTCTCAAAAGGCTGATCCTAGATCAATACTGGACAGTTCAGCAGAGTGGACTGTTTGATTTTTTTTTTTAATTTTATTGCAATCATTCCATACAAATCAATCAATTTTTACAAAAAGTAGAATTGAGAACAAGTCGATCCCCACCCCTGAGAGAGAGAGCATGGCCAACGGAGTAAAACTTAAGGCTTGTAAACATACCTAAATTGATAAGTTTGATAAGCCAACAGAGATGAATGGAGAAGAAAAAGAAATACAGAAATAATTGCTTCCTCTGTGCTTTAAGAGTTTATTTTAAAATATTACTGATTAGATCCAGCCATGTTTTGAAAAAAAAATCTGTACAGATCCTCTAACTGAGTATTTGATTTTTTCCAATTTCAAATAGTATAAAACATCGGTTTCCCACTGACTTAAAAGAGGAGGGTTAGGATTCTTCCAGTTTAGCAGAATAAGTCTACGTGCCAAAAGTGTAGTGAATGCAATCACAGTTTGTTTGTCCTTCTCCGCTTTAAACCCATCTGGAAGAACCCCAAACACAGCTGTTAATGGGTTAGGAGGGATTGTTACACCAAGGCTGTCTGTAAGGTAATTAAAAATTTTGGTCCAGAATGACGTTAATTTAGTGCAGGCCCAGAATATGTGACCCAGTGAGGCTGGGACTTGATTGCAGTGTTTGCAGGTTGGATCATGCCCTGGAAACATTTTGGAGAGTTTTAGATGAGACAGGTGTGCTCGATATATAATTTTGAGTTGAATAATTGTATGCTTTGTGCATATGGAGCTCGAGTGAATTCTCTGCATTGCTATTTTCCACTCCTTTTCTGATATATTAATTGAGAGATCTATTTCCCAGTGTCCTCTTGGATCTTTGAAAGGGAGGGACTGTAAAATGATTTTATATATTGCAGAGATGGTGTCTGAGTCCTTGAAATTAAGCAATATTTTTTCCAGCATGGATGAGGGTGCAAGATGGGGAAAATTGGGAAGGTTCTGTTTAACAAAGTTCCTAATTTGAAGATAGTGAAAGAAATGTGTAGCTGGAATGTTAAATTTGGCATGTAATTGTTCATAGGATGCAAAGACGTTGTCTATATAAAGATCTCTAAGCAAGTTAATCCCAAATTTTTTTCCAGATATTAAAAACTGCATATGTTTGCGAAGTTTGAAAGAGGTGGTTTTCTTGCAGTGGACTGATTGATTTTATAGAAAGGAACAGGAAGGGTGGGTTTGAATGGCAGGAAGTCTTATGAGGTCATCAGACGTGGCCGGAAGTGACGTCAGGAACAGGCAGAAGTGTGATGTTTAGTTGTTTTTTTTCTTCTGTTGGTCTGTGGGGCATTAGTGCTCAGTGCCAACTCCCAGTCTGGTGTCAACACCTTGATTTGAACCCTTCGACTGCCTTCCAAGCGCAAGTGTGTGACAACTTAAATGAAGTTGTAACAATGGATTATTAAAAGGATAAGGAAAAGGACTGAAGGTAACTAAACATTTACAGTAGCTAAATGTGGCTTAAAGCTTAGAAGAACCACCGGCACAATTACTAAGGTGAAACTGAAGTAAATGAGAAATAAACACTCCCTTAAAAGTGAGGACAAACTTGTGAGAAAGCCAAAACGCTATTATTATGAAGCGGTGATAAGATTAATGGGAAAACCCGTAGGACACCCCTGTTAATGAAGCAATGTTTAGAATAATGGAAGAATCAACATGTATTGAAAGTTACTGGTGGCTGTAGTTGATTGGCTAAGATGATAGAATTCTGCATATTAAGAGTCAGATAATCTGATGCATTATATAAGGTAATGGTAATAGAAAAATATAAAAGGAAGAAGAATTGTATTATTGATTGTTCACTCCATGGACTGTGACATTTGTGCATATCTATCTGCAAATGAAGAATTGTTCTACATTCTCATCTGGTCTCCGAGAATGACTTCTTTGAAAATAGAGGAAGTTTTTACCAACAACAGCTGCTACTCTTTTCCCATTAATATCATGCCTCCTTGTCGTCCTGCTGCTAGGTTTACACTTCCAAGCTGACCCATATTTAATGTATATGTCAACTACTCCTTCCATTTTATAGTAAGGTCTCTGATGGCCTTTTTCCCATGAATGTTGAAGAGTAAAAGAAGCTTCCTTCCGAACTGAGCATACAGCAACATCACACTAATGGGAAGTTTAGATATCTCTACTCTGTGCTGGCAAACACCTTTAATATTTTATGTACTGCTGTGCAGATCTGCTCACAGGGCTACAGTAAAGTCTGGAGGGAGATCTGCCAATGATATCTGAAACAAATCATATTTTATACTGTAGGTCTGTTCTATAAAGGTAACCTTTATATTCACCAGATAGATTCTGTATAACTGTAGAATTTTTGTTTATGCTACTGCTTTGTCCCTTGGTTTTGCTTTTTTTTTTTTTTTTGCAATTTACTGTTTTCTCTTAGGTTACCTGTGATAGACTGGCTGCTTTCTGAGCTGTGCCCTATTCTGCCAGTGTAGGCTCCAGCACCCCATGATCCAGAACTGGATTAAGATGCTTTAACAAGGATGCAGTGGCTCTTTATCTTCAGGCTGCTCAAAGATCTAGAGGTCTAGGGACAGGTCTTAAAACAAACTGTCAAATCTGCCTCAGAGAAAGGCAAGTGAGTGGCTTTGGTTGAAAAAGCATGACCTCAGCTGGGCTCTAAAGTGGTGATAATTAGGACTGGGTAGATAATGAGGAGGGTGATTCTGGGACACCAGAAGTCATCTTCGAAACTTCCAAAGACATAGTGGGCTAATCAATGAAAGATATTTCCACTTAAAAACCTCTCTGTGTCAACCAGTCTTCATGATCATTAACTATCATTATCTCCAAGATCTTGTCTCATACGTGATTGTGCAATGGACAGTATCTTATCCTGTGGTTAATGAAACTGTTTTTATGGTTTACAATATTTTTGTGCTATTCTGATTCAATATTTTGTGAACTTATGGAAACCTCAATATAAAGTCCAAAGAGATGCTTCAAATATGAAACCACTGTGAGGTCTATGTCATAAACAGCATTTTATTGATCTTAAGACAGTAGGATGTCATTCAGTGATCAAAACCTAGAGTAGCAAATTCATCAAGGTTTGTAAACATTACATCTAAATATGTTGCAAGCTTGCAGAAGTGTGAACTGAGCCAGCATGTTACAGAAAATTAAATTACCTGAAAGTCATCAAGTGTCCCCCTAACCTCAATTCCAGAAGTGCTATTTGAAATAAATATTGTTGATTGGTTGTCCAGCTCATTGTTGATGTCAGCTTGTTTTGGCATCTAACCTGAAACATTAGGTGTAAGTTCTGAAAACTATACATGGCAAATGAGTGCTCTCCGTGTTCATTCATAAATATGTATGGCTTGAAATACATAATTGAGGGACCCACATAAAGTGTTTAGCAGTTCATTTACTTTACTTTGTGGCATGTAGCATCATGCATTTTAAATTACTATCCAACTGCTTTAGCCAGCAAAGATGCACTTTGATATACTGACAGATGTATATGGTCCTAAAGTTCATAAATAATAAAAAACAGTGGTAATAATTTGTAAACGATCAACTGAGATCTGCCTATGGATATAACAGTGGCTCCAGACTGCTTTACATCATTAAATGTGAGATTCCCTACCTTGTAAGTATTCACTCAAGACAGACAAAATGTCTTTTTGTTCTTTTTGTATCTCTGTTTTTGGATGAGCATTTTTCAGCTCCATTTGTCATTGTGTCACAGTCACTAATGGGCCTTCATGTTTTTCATGCTTTTCTGAAAGAAAGGGTAATGAGTTGTGAGGTGTAATGCATTTTGAGTTTCAAAGTTGACAAAGGTATTTGATATCATGTGACTATTTGTAAGATAATAAGTCTATTGAAGTTTATATGGTTCAGGATGCAGAGTGTTGTTAAACTGATAAGCTGAAAAAATACAAGTTGGCCAGACAGCTTTAATCAAAAATGTAATTTAGCATTTTATTATCACTTACACAGAACATAGTAACAGCCACTTTCCTCTGCACAAAAAAGCAAAAGCTGTAACCTATATCTATGCTATATTTTCATTGTTTTTTAATAGCATATTATGCAGCTTTAGTGCAGCTTGAGGTGTCCCCAGTGTGGAATTCAAAATTCTTCTTTGGTTCACATTCAGCAAATGATTTCATTGTTTCCTACTTAAAAAGGAAGATCCTCCTTCTTTGCCACCTCCAGTCTTCTTCTCCCATCCCAAATAGCCATGTTGTATCAGATATCCCCTTGCTTTACTCACATTTTCACCTAAGCTCCAGGCCAAATTTTGACAATAACTTATTTCTATCATCCTATCATGCTTCAACCAGGTTAACTTGTAGCTGTGGTCAGGTATGCATTGTTAGAATAAAATTGCAAGCTACTAGCCTCAGACAACTGATCATCTAAGATTTTCTTCTAAGGGTATCTATTGCTGTCATTTTGACAGTTAAGACATCTCACCATGTACTGTACTTTTGTCTGTGTCAAGCCATGTTTCTTTGCTAAAGACCACAGTGTCTGAATATCACTCATTGCTTCCATGGTAGGCATACATGGGGTGGTTCTTTTTTTGCTTTACTCAGAATTACCCTTAGAAAATTCCCCAAGACAGCCCTATCTCATTAATCTACTACGGCACTGGAGTGTTTCCCATATCAATTCCCAGCTTTAATAATAGACCCTTGCATTAGTGCCATTGCTTTAGAGTACTTTCATTTACCAGTGATACTGGCCATTGCGATGAAAGTTTTATTCACACTTAATGTATTTATTTTTTAAATGATTACCTTATAATCAATGAATATTGTGCATATTATTGCAAAGTTTAGGATATTAAAAGATTAAAACTGTAGATTTTAATAATATAGCTCTTTTATTATTCTTTTACGTAATTATTATTATAGTTATGATTGTTAATGGTGTTTATTTTCTGCTTTTGGATGCGCCTTCAGATTGCATATCCTATTAATACCACATTTTATTGCACCAATAAATGTCAGAATTAGTAGAATAAGTAGCTAATTAAATGCAAGCTGCTGTTCAGGTTGGGTTGCATTTAATTTCATCTTGAGCAGGCGTGCACTGGCTTGTCAGAACACACAGTAATACTGTTCCGCTTTTCTTTATTCTCACTCTACTGATTTTTTGATTAGAGCACTTACATCTTTGTGTTTAAGAATGTATTTGGGGAACCATGTAAGCAGTGGAAATGTATTAACTTTGTAAAGTTTTTTACATTGACCTTTACCTAAACATATGAGTATAAGATAAAAATGTTAGTTTCTATCCCAAAAGTGGTGTTAATCATAAATAGAAAATGACAAGGTGAATTTCACTGCTTAAGCAGATTTCTGTTTAAATATTTTATTTTTTACTGCTTAAAATGTATTAATAAGCATTTCCATCACAAGGAAAGGTGAAAGTATTATACTGTACCTCACCTCAGAGGGGATATGATTTGTTGAGCTGATTATACTTGCACCCTACTGTAATGTGAAAGTGAGAGTCAGTTGTGAATTATGAGATGGGTTTGTAGGAGCCATTAAACATCACAGGTATTTCCATCATTACCCTCAAGGTTCTTCTAAATGTTTAATACTGATACTGTGGAGTGATTGAGTCCACTTTGAATAACAATACAAAGTAGTTAAAACATTTACATTTATAATATTTTGGCATGGAGAATCAATGAGTGTTTTATTTTTCTATTACTTTGCTTGGCTAACATTTTAAAAAGGAGAAGCAATGTGCCTCAGCAGCTTTAATTTTCCAGTCACTGTTTCTGACCAGTCTTTTTCACTGTATACTATTCTTTTAAACATTTAATTCTGGTTCAGTCCACAATTTAAAATTTCCAGTAACTCCTGATAAGCATTTCCATCTCTTTGTAGAGGTGTGTCAACACTAAACGGTATATACTCACATACTGTACATTTCAATGTGAAATTCTTAATTTGTCAAAAACATAGTCTTTTGTTGTTTTTGGATGGCTCCATCTGTTTGCAATGTTAGGCTATGAATAACAATAGATGATAAGCCAGTTAGTTTATTTATATCATTTTTAGTTTTAAGGAGAATTTAAACAGATTTAATAACGTGGACGCAATGTATATCTAAAACTTTACCATCATGAAAGAAACTACTGTAGCAAAATGTTTCCATTCTCATAGTGTTTCGGTCGTTGTCTTTGCATGACTGCTGGCAAAAAAAAGTATACCATGCTTTATTTTCAAAAGTGCGTGCTCTACAACAAGATGAAAATGAACTAAAAATTAAATGATATACAACAACAAGAATTCAACTTTTTATGGAATTTGTAAAGCAACTAGAACAATTAATGAAAGACTAAAAGATGGCTGAAGTAATTAAAATGTAATTAGCCATATCATTTTTTTGTATAAAACCTGTTGTGCCACTCAGTTTTTCCATGGTAGTCTCCCAGACTGCGACAAAGAGAATGCCCACCTGATTTTTTTTAGCTCCAGCTGACCCCAGAATTGCCTGGTAGAAAGAGAGAATTTCACAACACATAGCGATGCTGGACTGGAGCTGGACTGAAAGATACATATTTATTCTGAAAAATGTAGTGAGGGTTGATAATGGAAGTCAGAGTAACTACTGTTAAAACTGAAGTGCAAAACCATGTGTGTAAGTATGAAGTGAACTGGAAGTTACAAAGATGTGCTGTCACAAAAACTGAACTCCAAACTGATAACAAAATAGAAAGGTGTATAACAGTGAGTCCAAAATCAAAAGACATGTTGTTACCAAAACTAGACTGAGTGAAGAACTAAATTGCACTCATATGAAAATTGAATGACCTTCACTAAACATACTGAAGGTTAAGGGTTGAATCTTAAGTCAGAAAATCTGTACTGTAAAACTTAAGTATAACACGGTGATTAACGCCAAAATGAAAATTGTCAGAAGTCAACAACTAGAAGTTGTAGTGCCACCAAAACTGCAACTCTTGAAGCCATGTAATAACTTAAAGGTGAACTACCACACAACTCGACACTCAAAACAGCACAAAAACCAGAAAGCAAGCTGTTGCCAAAATTCAAACTCAAGACTGTTACAGAAACTGAAAACAAGAATAACTATGAATTAAAAATCAAAAAGTCGTTTGGCCCGGGATGTTTACATTGAACTTGTTTCACCATTAGATCCAGAATCTCGGACTTGCACTGAACATGATGCAGGGCTAAAAGGTGAAGTATCGGTCATGTGGCATAAGGTGTCTTCTCAGAAACAGCCTCCAGCACCAGCGCAGTGAGCAAACTTAAAATAAGAACTCATCAACAAACCATGACAGGCAAAAAAGAAGATAAGGTTAAGTGTTATTTGATAATTCTATGTTAAATGAATGTAAAAAGTAAGGAATACGTTTTCAGTTTTCCTTTTTTTTATAGCATAATAGAAATGATTTATCAGGCTATGGTCAAGATTACCTTGGAGACATCTTTGCTCCAGAACATTCAGGACACAGTAGTGGGGTGATAGTCCAATATCAAAAAAGAAAGCAGTTTTCATGTCAATGAATGCATGTTCAGCAAGGACTGTAAAACTAGCAATGCCAGTGCAATAGAGTATATAGTAATCAGCCATGGGACAGTGTTGCTTATGTGCCTGTATTTAGGCCAGTAGTATGTACAGCTCTGCAGGGACACCAGTAGTCACTATGTACAGGGTGGTCCAGATCTAACTATCCAGATCCAGATCATTTGGATGACTTTGATTTATGTGGGAACGATTCCAGTTTGGCGCGAGGACGATTCTTCATGTCATCAGTTCGCACACTTCTTGATGGTCCGCGATTTTTCGGGTGATTTTCTATGTAATAAAATTAATAAGTTATAGTGTAATGAAAATTGCACAATTAGATCTGGACCACCCAATTGAGTTCAGTCCTGATGACCCTGAGCAAGTTTCAAAATGGAATGCATTTTAATATAGTTTTTATAGTTTAGTTCATTGTTGCATTTTTGCATGGAATAATGTAACCTTCAATATGTATCTTTTCTTTAAGTTAAAAGCTAGTTGCATAAGAATCTGTTCTGCTCTTTGATATTTATAGTATACATTTTAAATTTGTGCTTGCATGATAAGACATGAAAGTTTATGGCATGTAAAAAAAATCCACAAGAATTAACCTTTCCAGACACAATGGTAAATCTATAAAGAACATGCCATGTAATTCCATTTTACATTGAACAACTGTCCTGTAACTACAACCTAAACACGTTACGGGATTCACTGTCATAAGATAAAAACAGGGCTGTTTGGAACTCATTTCAGTTAGCCTGGAGAGCGTCTATGACAAATCTTAATCTCTTGAATCCTCATTAAATATTACTGAGTGGTAGGCAATACAATTAAGATTCACAGGTTAAAAATATAGATCATATGTTCCAAATCTAGAACTGTAACCTAAATGTATGAATTGAACATACAATAATTGTCTAATCTGAGTAACCTATAATCTATAATAACTGTAGAGTGTTTTGTCCAGGTTTGCATTGGATAGGGACCAGGATTAGATTAAGTGGGGTCGGATGAACAGCTCTTTTCAAAAGTGGATAGATGGATGAAATATCTACATACCAAAAACTGTAAACCTATGTTGAGATTTAATTTTTTTTTTCCTTTTGATGTAAGGATCAATTGTGGACCTTTAACTATTGTAATCATTGCCTTAGTTTTCTCACTTGTCTTTTTCTACACTGACTGCCAGTTGATGTTGTTGCAATAAACATCAAGAATAGTGAATGCTCTGCAAAATATCCAATTAGGTCCTCAGTGGTCTGTGGTTAACTTTTTTTATTAAATGTATCCTCACATATGAGGTTGCTGAAAACGTTAATGAAATCAAAGGTGTGGTTTCAAATTTCAGTTGTGTATACACACAGCAGTGTTGGCCATATAGCAAATGTTCAACAAGAAAGTGCAGCTTGTGAGAAAGAAATAAAAAAAAATGCCTGGAAAAGAAATTAAGACCATGTTAGAATTGGTCAGGTGAGAAGATTAGGTGCAATACAGGAGCATTTAAGTCAGTGAGGAAGAAAAGAAATTGTGTATGTGGTGCCACAGTGGTTATATTGATGAATTCATCAAGATAGCAGATGCGGAATGATAGATGACTTTAAATTTTGATCAAACCTAGAAACATTTTTCCCACCATTAGACTGACAGTCTTCAAAGAAGCTGTAGTAGCCTTAATTATTTCCAGCTGTGATAATATTTGCTGATGTGATGTGAGTTTATTTTCAAGTAAGGGTGCTCAGCAGTCGCTCTGGCACCTGTCTTATGAGGCTGGACAGAAATATAATGAATTGAAATTGTGCAGACGTCTTAGATTCCTGTTTCTAGCAGTTTTCCTGAAATTACTGAGCATCTTTACACGTTAACAGACTGAAGAGCTTCCCATGAAACACTACAGTTGCTTCTTGTTTCTTATTCCAGCCAAAGAGGGAGTCTTCTGGGATTTTTTTAGAAAATAAACATTGCAACAGCCTGTTGAAATGAGCTCTTCACCTATTAATGTATCCTGTTGTGATGAATGTTAGTCAATTTGATGTGAAATCAGCAGAATTCTACACAGAGGGAAAGAAGTACTGAGGAAATCAAATTCAATCATGGCAAATAAATGCATATTTTACTATGGCATATATTTATGTGCTTTCTGGTGTGCCCCAGTGGGCAAAAAACACAGTTTTCAGGGTGTAGAATATGTCATCAGATAGCCTCCCTTTGTGTTAGTCAGTAGTTACATGTGACTCTTCACACTGAAATCATCTGTGCTTTTTCCATACAAATGTTTCATGAAAGCCTTCCCTTCTAATTTTCAAGGTACAAATCGTAAAAATAAAATGTGTCACCAAAATTAAAAAGTCACCCGTACTATAATATACATATATTACAGAGTAATTAGCAAGTGATTAATAAGAACACATGGTGTAATATATTGTTATTTTATCATAATCTGACCACAAGGGGTTATTACTTTAGTAAGAGGGGCCTGTGTGTTCAACGCACTCTCATAAATTCCATTACTGTCAAGTGTAAATAACGGCCTAAGACCTGAGCATTGTAAATTTAACTTTGAGCAGATGTTTCTAAACGTGAATATATTTTTTAACAATGTGTGAATGACTACAGTTACACAATTGTATTATTGTCAAGTGATAAACTATAAACTTGTTGATAAAACAAATTAGTTTTGAATTGGTCATCAAGAAAGGGTTCATTAGAATGTAAAAGCATGCTTGTGACCGAGTGTTAATAGCCCTCTGTTGAGAGAAACAAGGCCCTCATCTGTTATATTGGATTTTGACAAATGTGCTAACCTGGAATATATTTAAAAATTTTTTATATAAATGCAGTTTTTTGGGTGACATCTTTCTCGTGAAATGTCACGTTACTCGTACAACTAAATTTAATCTTTACCGCCGGCTTCTTAGTGGCCTAATGGGCCGTACTGTGTGAAGTGCAATGTCTTGCATCATGCCTTGTGCACTCTTAGTCAGGCTCTGTCTCGCTGTGACTATTTGCTGGACAAAGTGCCTCGGCTGAATGCATACAAATATGTTTATAATCTATTTTGCTTTTCTCATGGTTCACAGTTTAGAAAAGCCTTTCTTTCAGTGAGACGTGATTAAAATGCACATTCAATATTTATGGTCCTAGATTGTGGTTGGCTTTTTTAGTTTAATCTGTTTAATGATACAGAGTGCTTAACTTAACTTGAATACTAATTTATATTTAATGTCTGAAAATAATGTTTATTGCATTCTTGGATTTTTATGGGTAATGCAATTAAAATAAATATTGTCTTGTTCTTGACATTTTCATAAGTAATGGGTCTTCAAACAAGTAACGTTGATTTTATATACTGAATTTTATAGTGAACACTATCACGAGGTACTTTATACAGGTATAGGTACACAGTACAGCTGTTTACATCTTTTGTCTTTTATAGTTAGAGCATTTGAAGGTTAAACAGCCCACTGAGGCTTACACAGTGGATCCTTAGCTACCATCTCAACTATTTGATTAATGTTTTTGCTGTTTCACATGTGAAATCTGAACATACAGTCGAAGATTTCTTCCAAATGAGCTATAACTGAAAAGAATGGTTGTAATAAGCTTGGTAAGGGTGGTATGGCCAGAAAGCGGTTAGTGCTGCTTCCTCACAGCTCCATGAGTCTTGGCCTAGGCATGTCACTGTGGAGCCTGCATGCTCAGCTTGCTTATTTCTCTGGGCTCTCTGGTTTTCCTATCACATCCCAAAGACATGTGCATTAAATGAATTGTTATTTTGTGTGCGAGTGTGCTGTGATGGACTGGCACACATGGTTGCTTCTTTCATTGTGCCTGATGATACTGGGAGAGTTTTAACCTCCTAAACTTGAACTGGTTGGTCTCAATAATAGATTATTGGATGGTTGAACATGGTTTTGTGCTCAAGCTCAATAACAGTGATTATGGATACAACAAAAAAACACAAGCAATACTCACTTTGTAAAATTTGACAGGAAATGTCAATATTAAGTATATGGGTTCTTGTGTACAGAACAAATTTAAAAATTCATAGTGTTTAGGTCATGGGTTTGTTTCCAGGTGTGCTGAACATGCAGGTTCTCTTAAGGTTTGTGTAGGATTCCTCTACTGATTCTAGTAGTCATCCATAGTCATGCAGTAAGGTCCACCTTTGACTGTAATTTGTACAACTGTATCTAGATGGCTGCAATGGCATGCATTCAGTGTTAGGTAGTCTCTGGTTCCTCTGAATTAAGCTACTGTTCAATGTCTTTTTATATAAGGCACCATCCCTTGGTACAGAGATATGTACATTAATGAGTCTAAACTTCAAAAGATTAAGTCAAAATGACTGTAGTCAAAGAAATCCAAAGGTAGTTAATGGAACTGGTCTCCTTTCAAATAAGGTCTAACAGATTGGACTCAGGGTAGGATGCTATACCAGATTAATTTCTCCCCTAGGTTATATAGTTAGGAATCTTTGAAAGTAGTGTCACCCTTGGCAATGATGGCCATGTTCCTTCTGAAAGTGATCTGCCTTTTTCATTACATGATTCTCTTGTGTCTTCTCCTGGGGATATATGTGAGGACCTTCAATGGCATGGTAAACTTCCACTCCCTTCTGGGGACTTCCTTGGGCATAAACATGCTTTGAGGCATCTGGACTTCCTTGTTTTTTCTCCCAGGGTTTTTTGTGTGCTCCCATCTTAGATCATAAGGTATAGATGACAATTTTTGTGGCAGTATAATGTACTAAATGATCCAATCTGTTTTTCAGGTATTATTGTTTAACAGAAAATAAGCTTTTAAAGAGGCAATGCTAATTGTAATTATTATGGTCTTTATCCTATAAACAAAGAAGTTAGACTCTAATCTGCAGGATTTTTTAATAAAAATTCTTACAAGGCTATTTCAGGTTTTCATGTTACAATCTCATGCTTCTGATGCACGTGCCACTGGTAGCATTAGTTTTCTGGTTAGTAGATCTTCAGTTTGGACTGCTTTTCACTAAGTGATGACCCTGTGTGAGAAGGTTCTCTTTATAATTAAGATTGCTCTTGCGATGGATGTTATCACTATCTAGATTTGGCTGTATGGCTCATTGGGAAACATGCAGATCAACACTTGTACAGACAGAGGGCTAAATCATAGTCTCCTGTAAAGTCTCAGTGCTGATTGTAATGTGTGCCTGTTTTATCGTGTAGCCAGCGAGCACAAGTCAACGGGTTAATAAATCATGCTGGTGCCTTTAAGTCAGCACTCCTGGATTTGTCTTTAGGGAACAGCAAGTTACACACAGCAGTGCATGAGAGGTAACTAAGCTCACTCTTTTCATTCACTACAAGGATAAAAATGGTGAAACAACACTTATAAACAGTTCTGTCTTGATTTTTTTTTATTTTAATGTTAAAGAGAAGTTGCCTTATAGTATGCAGTACATTGCAACAGAGCTCAGTGAAAAAAGCTATTTTAAATCAAACTACTATTTCTTGGAAATCTAGTTCTCCATTAAGTAGTTTTTCAAAGTACCGTTTCTTATCCATTAGTACTTTTAGAAAACTAAAGAGTGCTCTGTGCTTGAATAGCTTAAGTGAAAAAAATACACACTGACATCAAAAAAGTACAGATTGCCATAACTGTTAATAAGGCATACAAAAGAAATCTGTGAAACAACTATTACCCAAAAGTGCTAAAGTGTGCACATTAGAAAATGAAAGTGACTAACAGATACATATAAAGACAGGGTGTTAATATGTGACTTGAGGGCGCATAGGTAATAAATGACATGGTGTTGATGGTTTGGCTTTGCATCATTCTTATTGTTACTTATGTTTTATTTCATATTTGCTTATTATTTATAATGCTGAGTTGCATAAAAATCCATATTTGTATGTTCATAGATTGCATGGTCCTACACTGACGTCCCAGGTTCATTAATTTGAGAATTTGCATTATCAGAAATATGGACTAAGAGTTCTAGTTATTGTGGGGAGCTTTGGTTTTGGTTTTATGTACAAAAGCACTGCTTTTCAAATGCTAATACTAAATTGGCTTTTTACACTCCAAATGGGAAAAGAATAGCACCTGAGCTGCATTTTAAAGTTCCTGTGAATGTTAATTTTGTCTTTGGCAACATCCTTAACAATATTATGTTAACTTTTCGCAAGTTTTCTCATGAATAACTTTCATCAAGACTTGTTTATTACTATTTCAAATTAATATTTAAAGGGACTTTTTTGGTGTTAAATGCAGAGTTTCCAGTGTGCTTTGAAATGAAAATGTTTGCACATGCAAGGTATATTTAATGATGGCAATAAGCAATTCTACAAAATGGTGTATACTGCATACTATAATGGAAAGCATCTTTGTGTGTCAGCCTTCCTAGAAAAAAATGCCCCAAACCAAGGTCTTTAATGATGTAGATTTTATTATACTCAAACACAGAGAAGGGATAAAATAGCAGAAGAACACAGAGTAACAAATGAGTAAAAAAAATGAAAACCCGTTTGGCCACACTGGACCTATATATGTGAATTTTTTTGGAGGAAAATAATCTAGTAATGAGCATTCACAGGGGGATAAAAATGTATACAGAGAAAATGCTAAAAAATTATAAAAAGTACAGAAGTAAGGAAGTGCCTGCAAGTGTTGGATTTTGAATTGTAGAAGTAGGGATGCATTTAATTATTCTTCTTTAGCACAAAGCTGTTGATGTTGATGGAAATTATTTAAGAAAATGAGGAGTGCAGTAAATACATCTAGTTAACCTGTAAGTATGTATGAAGAATTGTATGATAATTTATAAGAAATTAGCCAACATGTACTAGTGGCTTACACATGCTTCACCAGGATCGGGGATGTTCTGAAGAAAATGGTGAACATCTTGACTGCAGCAAGTGACAGCTTCCAAGGAACCAAAGCAGAGTACAAGATGCTTCTTACCATTCACTGTACACTGGAATACTGCTCAATGAGTTACATAATCAGAAGACAGTGTATGCAAAACAGCAACAACCTCAGGATGAAGTCTCTACTGCATAAAAAGTGCTAAAAAGTGTCCAAGCACTGCATTAAAGACAGATGGACCTGGGAAATTATGAAATAGCTACCTAGTAACATCAAGAGATGGTGTAACCGACCCACTACATGGCAGTATGATTCTCTACTTAGTGTATCTCAACAACTTGGCCTACTTGGGCTAGGGACCCAGCACCTTGAAGGATGTTATTGGGACCTTTGCCTCAGTGCTGACTAATGGGTTATTTAAGTATGTAAATAAATAAAATGACTATTTTGTTGCAAAGTATTCTAGGAAACACTTAATTTGGCACTAAACCACTCATTCCTGAGGGAAACCACATTCAGCATATATTTCTAGATCATCCAAACTACTAGTAATTTATTAAAATTAATCTATGAAGCATTGCAGAACATGTGTTTGCTTAGACTGTTGGTGACGACTTATAGGGTTTGTGGTGACTCCACATCACTGTCTTAAATGGCACTTTATCCATTCAGCTACTTCATCCAGAGCAATTAGTCCTAGAAGAACCAAATTACTGTACCGTCTTACTAATAAATCAAAAGCATTTATCCAATAAAGGAGTTGCTTTTGCTTGTTCTATTTGCAAGTAATGTGTGCTACGGCAGTAAGACTGATGGTTTTCAAAACTCCATCTAAACTGTTGTTTTTTTTATAATCTTCGTGATTTTTGGTCATTTTTATATTGGTTTTCTGGAGTCCCAGCTAAAGATCTTTCACATGTTGGTGATAACATTTGAAAACTACCTAGTGTAATATCTTTCTACTCTTGTCTGTTTGCCATTCAGCTTTCCCAGCTCATCTTTTACATAGGAATTTTTATAGTTAGTTGTAACTGAGAAAGTGACTTTGAGTAGTGCCTGTGCTTTTAAAGCTCTAATTCATTAACAATTTACATATCCAAGTCTTGATTTAAAAATAAATGGGACCAGCATGTTATGAGTTCTGAGACAGAAATGTATGATTATACAAACATGATGATTGACAACTGCAATTAAGTTTGAAATGAAAATGTCTCCATCAAAACTCAAGTTGGTTTATTTAAAAAGAATTCCACTTTACAGAAGAAATTCAAGCTTGCTTTGCTAGTAAGTTGTAGTCATCACAGGTGCTACTCCTTTCTCTAGGCAACTGTACTGCGTACATTTTTAGCAAGCAGCTGAGATGAGTTGGAGGTTCAGTGGTTACAACTGCTGCATGACACTTCCAGAGTCCAAAACTCGACACAGCCTGCGTAAACCTTTCATATTCTTATCAGGTCTGTTTACAATTTTCTCTGGCTAGTCTAGTTTTACATCCATATATAAGTTGGCTCTGCAGCTGGAATTGTGTTTTTCCTGAAAATGTGCAGATCAATGGACTGATGTCCAGTCTGGAATGGGTTTCTGCCTCACTGATTGTGACTGTCCATCAGTTGTGTCCCTGACCCAACTGTAACTGAGTTTTATAATGAATAAATGGATATCTTGTACTGATTTCATTTGTGTAGGAATTGTGTTTGCAACTGCACAGTTTGTCTCGAATTTTTGAATTTTTTCCTGCTTTAAAAGACAAGCAGAAAACATGGTAAGTGTTGACATCTCTTTAGTGATGTGTTACCAGTATAACAGAAGAGAGAAGTTCTGAAGCATTCCTGAGAGCACTATAGTAGTCAGGGGAGTTACATGACGTCTTGATGGCAATGGCAGCTTAGGGCTTGTACTCTGACCTCCCCACACTTGCAGAACTAGCTCTGAAGTCTTTAACTCAGCAAATTAGTCCTCAAGGCCTACACATAACACAAGGGAACCAATGCTTCATACTGGGAAATGATGGAGAATGTCTTCATGGAGCAAATAAATGCATTGATTGCAAATATATATATTTGGTCTTATAATTTATATAATTCTCAGCAGCCTTATCAATGGAGAGTAAACAAACCTAAAACAATTGATTTAAAAGATGTTGTTTCTAAGTTTGTAAAGATGAAGTCAAGAAAAATTAGTTTTGATAACTAGTTATTTGTATTTTTAAGATTGTAAAGAAGTTTAATTAAACAATATTGATATTCATTAAAAGAAATACATGCCAATATTACATAAAAATGCATACATTAATGTCAATATATAATTTAGTTCATAGTATATTTAAATTACTGAATTGCAAAGAAAATGTTATTTTGTTAATCTGTATATAATTGAATTCTATAGATGTGTGTGTGTGTGTGTGTTCGGTCCCTCAGAGTAATCTGATTGGTCACTAGTACTGTATGCAAGGGTAATACAGTAATACACCTACATTCGTTAAACTTTTTATGTCATAGCAAGGGTCATGTGAGCAATTATTGCATTTAAGGATTCACCTAGGGCAGCAAAAATGGCTATTTACCATGTGTCCATGGATCTTTGTGTGAAGAAAAATGTTCAAATATTCATATGAAATCTGCCCATAGCAAGTTTTCCACTGTTTCCTTATATTCTTGTTGCAGAATTTATTTTAAAATAACTGCTGGGATCTACTGTACTAATTCCTTTTGGAATTTTAAACCTTTCAATCATGTCACAGGTTAATCTCTGCTTGCTTTAACTTAAAAGGTTCAACTTTTTTAGCCTGGCCACTCTTCTCTGGACTTTCTCTAGGGCTGCTATGTATTTTTGTAATTTGGTGACAAAATTGTACATGGAGTTCCAGGTGAAGCCTCACTAGTATATTTTATATAACTTTAACATAACACCCTTTGACTTGTACTCTACACATCATGATATATAGCCTAACATGTTAATTGGCCTTCTTGATTGTTTTTATACACTATCTGGATGTAGGTAGTGATGAGTTGACACTTAGTCTTAAATTCTTCTGATAAGGGGCACTTTCAAGTTTCAGACGTCCCATTGTGTATTCAGATCTATCAATTGTTCTTGCAATTTGTAATACCTTACTTTAAAAAATACATCCAGTTTCACTTGCTATAAATCTGCCAAAGCCTGCATGCTGTCCAAGTCCTTCTGCAACAATTTAGCTGATTTTACATTATCTGCCCTTTAACTAAGTTTGGTATCCACTGCAAACTTAACCAGCTTATTGATTATATTTTTGTTTATATTGTTTAAAAAGAGCAGTAGTTCTAGAATTGATCCCTGAGGGATACGACTTTTAACATCACCTAATTCTGGAAACGTTACCCTCAGCATAACCCTTTGCTTCTAATGTTTGTGTCATTTTCTACCCACCTACATACCAAGCCTTGAATTCCCACTTCTTTTTATTTGACCACTAACCTTTCATGTGCTACATTATCAAAAGCATTCTGAAAATCAAGGTAAAAACTTTATTTTCACCTCTCTGATTGTATACTTTTGTTGCTTCTTCAGAAATTTCCAGTATATTAATGAAAAACAATTACTCCCATCTAAACCCATTCTATGTATTTGCTAAAACTCCTGTTTTAGAGATGGCTGCTGGAATTTTATTCTTTATTATTGCTTCCATTAATTACCTGTAATGCACGTTAAGTTTACTGGCCAGCAGATACTTGGATTAGCTAGAGCCCCCTTTTTAAACAATGAGATAATTTTTGCTAGCCTTTAGGGATTTCCCCAGTATCCAAAGGTTTTTGAAAAATATATGTCAGTGATTTAAATATGTACTCACTAACTTCCTTAAGCACTTAAGGATAAATGTTATCTGGTCTTGGTAATGCTTTAGATTTCACCTTATTTTATGTAAGAGGTACTTTTCCCTGTACAATTTCCAAATCACTATGTACCTTAATAGCCCCTGTTTCTTTTTGGAGTTCATTGACTTCTTCACACATATAAATTTCAACAAATTGCACGTTCAAAGCATTTGCAGTTTCACTGTCTATATATTCTAGCTATATTCTTTACTGTTTCTAATGCTCTTCACCTCCTTTTTCTCTGCTCCTTTACTACTAAAATAATAAAATATTGAAAGAACTCTTCAACTTCCTATTAGCCTTCCTAATAGTCTTTTTGACCATTGCTCTCATGCTCTCATGATGCCTATTTTAAGCTCCTTATTTATCCACCATGGAGTTCTCTTTAATTACATACTGCTTCTAAATTTTGGGATGAACTTTCCCTACATTTTATGTACAGTTAGGTCCATAAGTATTTTGACGCAATTTTCATAATTCTGGTTCTGTGCACCACCACAATGGATTTGAAATAAAGCAATCAAGATCCAATTGAAGTGTAGACTTGCCATTTTAATTTAAGGCTTTAAATAAAAACATTGTATGAGCCATTTAGAAATGACCGCTATTTTGAGACATGGTCCCTCTATTTTCAGGGGATCAAAACTATTTGGACAAATTAACATAATCATGAATATAATGATCATTTTCAATATTTGATTGAAAATTTTTTATAGTCAATGACTGCCTGAAGTCTGGAACCCATGGTCATCTCCAAGTGTTGGATTTCCACCCTACTGGTTCTTTGCCAGGCCTTTACAGCAGCTTTCTTCAGGTGTTGCTTATTCGATGGACTTTCTGCCTTCAGGTTTGTCTACATCAAGTGAAATGCATGTCCAATTGGGTTGAGGTCAGTTGATTGACTTGGTTATTGAAGAATATTCCACTTTTTTGCCTTGAAAAGCACTTGGTTTGCTGTTACAGTATGTTTTGTCTCATTGTCCATCTGTACTGTGAATCATTGTTCTAAGTTTTGCAGTATTTTCTGAATCATATCCTAATTTATTTTAGCACTGCTTTATAAGGGGGTATGTTTGAACATTCCCATTAGTTTGTTCTCACTTTCTAGAATGGTGTCCATTATTCATTTACCTCATTCTAATCTTGGAAACTAAAGCTTGAGTTTTATTTTAAGATAAGGGAGACCTTACATGCTTAAACTTTAAGTTACATTTATTTAACCTTTGAGTTACCTTCAGTCTTTTTCCTTACGTTTAATAATTAATTCTGTTATGGCTTTATATATATATATATATATCTATAATAATAAAAGGCAAAGCCCTCACTCACTCACTGACTGACTGACTGACTGACTGACTGACTCATCACTAATTCTCCAACTTCCCATGTAGGTAGAAAGCTGAAATTTGGCAGGCTCATTCCTTACAGCTTACTTACAAAAGTTAAGCAGGTTTCATTTCGAAATTCTACACGTAACGGTTATAACGGTCAATAACGGTCGACAACGTCCGCCATGTTGAACTTTCTCATTTATGGCCCTATCTTCACGAAATTTGGTAGGCAGCTTCCCTGCACTAACCGAAACCGATGTATGTACTTATTTCGATGGTATGACGCCACTGTCGGCCGCCATATTGAACTTTCCAACGTCACCAATTTTCAAACTTCCCGTGTAGGTAGAAGGCTGACCCCATCTTCACGAAATTTGGTAGGTGACTTCCCTGCGCTAACCGAAACCGATGTACGTACTTATTTCGATGGTATGACGCCACTGTTGGCCGCCATATTGAATTTTCCAAACGTCACTAATTCTCCAACTTCCCGTGTAGGTAGAAGGCTGAAATTTGGTAGGCCCATTCCTTACAGCTTACTTACAAAAGTTAAGCAGGTTTCATTTCGAAATTCTACGCGTAACGGTCATAACGATCAACAACGTCCGCCATATTGAACTTTCTTATTCATGGCCCCATCTTCACGAAATTTGGTAGGCAGCTTCCCTGCGCTAACCGAAACCAATGTATGTACTTATTTCGGTGGTATGACGCCACTGTCAGCCGCCATATTGAATTTTCCAACATCACTAATTCTACAACTTCCCGTATAGGTAGAAGGCTGAAATTTGGCAGGCTCATTCCTTACAGCTTACTTACAAAAGTTTAGCAGGTTTCATTTAGAAATTCTACGCGTAACGGTCATAACGGTCAACAACGTCCGCCATGTTGAACTTTCTTATTTACGGCCCCATCTTCACGAAATTTGGTAGGTGGCTTCCCTGATCTAACCGAAACCAATGTACGTACTTATTTCGGTGGTATGACGCCACTGTCAGCCGCCATATTGAACTTTCCAACGTCACTAATTCTCCAACTTCACGTGTAGGTAGTAGGCTGAAATTTGGCAGGCTCATTCCTTACAGCTTACTTACAAAAGTTAAGCAGGTTTCATTTCGAAATTCTACGCGTAATGGTCATAATGGTCAACAACGTCCGCCATGTTGAACTTTCTTATTTATGGCCCGATCTTCTCGAAATTTTATAGGCGGCTTCCCTGCACTAACCGAAACCAATGTACGTACTTATTTCGGTGGTATGATGCCACTGTCAGCCGACAGTCTTTGTTACTTATGGGCCGATCTTCAAGAAATTTGGTACATGGGTTCCCAACGATAACTGAATCCTACTTACGTACATATATACGTCAATAGCCTGCAGCTCAGTCACTGTGTGAGGTGGTGTTGGGTCCCCCATCCCAACGCCTCCCACGTTGTTGGCTGCCTGCCTATATAAGACCGTCTGTCGCTCCGGTCTCTACATTCCCTTCCTTGCTTCGCCACGGGATTCACGTCTCCCTACTGATAACTACAGCCTTTTTGTTTAATCCACGGCTTCTCCGCTGTTTTATTGTTTGTTTATTACAATTATAGTTATTGTATAGGTATTTTAGACTTACTTTACATTGCTCAGGTACCCATTTCCTTTATCATTCCAACCCCCATTACCATGTCTATCAAGGTGATCACTATCGATCAAAGAACTGTCACTTACTGAGTGGTTTCCATGCCCGGAGATGGCACCTACCTTTTCCATTCTCTTTGTTACATATTGCACGGCCATATCAGGCTCACTCTTGATATCCGGAGGAACATTGTGTCTTATGTATTGAATGACTGGGACAGGTTCAAGGTGTGGACTGATGACGGTACAGGAGATAATTATACTACACAGGAGCACTATAAGAGTGAAATGCTTAAGCCCTTCACCTATGGTTCTGCATGTGAGTTGATGGCTGCCGCTGAATTGTTCGGTTGTCGCTTTCAAGTGTACCGAAATGGCCAAATATTTTACACCTTTCGACAACCGCCAATGCCTCTTAAACATCTTAATCTGGGGCTTGTCCACAGTTTGGGTCTCTCTATAGGTAGCCCCCTTACTGTTTGTATCCCCTTTGATTTATGAGTGACTGGTGGAGGCGTCTTTAGAACCACATCGCTCCGGGAGACAGCACTATTCAGCTGCTCCGACTCGATCGATCCTTCCCCTGCCCACTCGGTCATTACACCCGACTCTCTTGCAGGGTTCGCAGAGAATTGGCACCCACTACTAATCAATTGTGGGCCCGTTTCACTCTGTGTTCCTCTATTATGTACGGTACCGATGATTCTTACCTGTACCGCCGAATCAATTAATACAGGAGGCTCCCTAGAAAACCGCCGCAGGTACTCCTCTACCCTCTTAATAGGTGCTTCAGCCGCTGCTCCCAAGTCTGCGACGATCTTCTGTATTGTCTGCACCACCTGTAAAAAGCTACTCATGGGCTGGATTAATTTCTCCAGCTCGCGCACGTCCATATTATTTAATTTGGCCAGAGGCAGGCTCAAATCATCATTCGCCATACCTTCCGGCTGGGAGCCAATGAGCACGCCCGCTCCTGGAACGTGCTTGGTTGGCCTGCGCACAGGTGTCTGGGAATTGGAGTTCTCAGAGGCCCGCGGTGCCGCCTTTGGCTGACTGCGATCTGCCTGTCCCAATTTATCGACGGACCGACCAGTCATTTCCCAGACCTCTACCTTTTTGTGGGGTTAGCGGTGCAACCAACTGGCATGCCAAGAATATCTCAGTAAGCATAAACTTTTTTACTTTTTCTTGTCCATATACTTGAATGGAATAATCTGTTTTTAAACATCCATTTAGGAAAACCAACTTGTGTAATATAGAATGCAATTCACATACATTGCTTTCCAAATTTAAGCCCCGATAAATGTTTTAATGAGGAAACTGTTGCATCACCAACATACCTAAGAAAAGCTTAGATTATAGGTCTTGACTTTTATTACATTTCTTTTAAGAAGGCATGTTAATTCATCACTGTCATCTATTGATCATTTTAGCTCTTTACAGTCAACTAAACTGTCAATCATTATGTGTAAAGAATATTTAGTTAATGTACTCGTACAAGTGTATTCTTCTAGAAGAATTGTGACATTGTTAAATTTTGCAGCCCCTGTTTGATGTCAGCGAGGATAGCATGTTAACATAGCATAACATTCTTAAACCCACTTAGGAGTCTCGAGGGCTGGGGCCTATTCCAGCAGATGTAAAAAGTGACAGTCCATCCCAGGGCCCACTCAAGCACATACTCGCACAGGGCCAATTTGAAATCACTAAGTAAATTAACACACACGTCTTCGGGGATGTAGGAGAAATTTCCAGACAGTCTTTAAGGAGGACATTCAGACTTCACATTGAATACAACTAAATGTTATATTTAAACCCAAAATGATGGCTTCAGCAAACAACAAGGATACTCACTGTGCTAATGTGCATCCAAAGAGCATTTTTAATGCATCTTGAACTCATTCAATTAATAGGATTCTTTACTGATGAAAATTAATATTAGCAGTTTGCTATTGTCTTTCTTCAAATATTCCTCTTGGTTGTTTATGAATATTGTTTTTTACATAAATTTGCAAAGACATTTTGGAAATGATCATTTAAAAATGAATAAAGGGTCACAGAGATTGTATCCTAGTTGTGCTAGGTACACTCACATTCACTCATACTACATTTTGAGTCTTCAATTTCATAACACACACTACTTTTTGTATGGACTTTGGTATCACAAAAACTGTTATAATTTAAAGCTGTCTCATTTCCTTTTATTGCATTACTGTTTGTCTTATAAAAGTCCAATGTTACAAAATATGATTTTCTTCTGAAATGACTGTTTGTTAATAAGTGATATTCGTTTCATTGTGTGGCCATTAAGTTCCGCCTTCACATAATGGGCAGTTGTTTATAATGAACATTGTCGTTGTGACTGATATTTTGCTTTTGGCGAGGTTTATTTGAGCCATGTGGATTATGAGGTAGATCTGCCCATGTTTTATTTGCCTCTCCTGTAGTTTATGTTACTAGAGGAATTCCTGATCTATGCATCAGTCTAAAGATTATGGATCTGTTTTGCAATTTGGAGGAATTTCTGGTTACAATCCACTTCTATAGATTTAATCTCTGTGATCTTTGTCTGTTACTTATGGTAAATGTGGGAAAGTGGAATTTGTTTTTCAGCACCACACAGTGGAGCTTGTGCTCAATTGCCACTTACATGTTTTCTGTGAAATTTTAAGAAAGAATAGTAAAAAGTAAAATAGCGAATGATTATAAATACACCAGTACTTTTTTGTTATTTATCATTTACTTTATTCTAAAAGTATATTAATGAGTGCTCAAGTCTAGGTACATAGTTAATGATTTTTATCAGGCAACAGTAATTAATAACAATACTAATTACTAATACAGTCATTCTAGCTTTTCAGGTTATTTTGCAATTTTTCCATTCTCTGATACAAAATGTATATATACATGTATATATTTTAAGTACATTCCTGCCTGGCCTGCAAACATTTTGCACAAATGCATAAATATGGTTATGGTGTGTCTTTAATTTAATCCAACTGTACCCCCCACTCCAACCTTGTTCCACTATATTATGCATACGTGGTAAAATCTGATCCTTTTTTTGCACTGCTTGCCGTTTTTGTTCTTTGAAATCTTACTGACAGCAAAGAAACTGGTATTGCCTGATGTATTGACATCCGTGGTTTAATTGTATTGCACTTGCTGTGCAATTTTTAGGATGCAGTAACCACAACACTTTGGAGTCGGAATTGCTTTGTGTTAAATTGAAAAGTCACTGTTTGCAAACCCCAGTGCTCCGGTATGATAAGATTACATTACGTGAGTAACTGGAAGGATGTCTTGCTAGTTTTACTTCCTCTGTGTGTTCTTTTAATGAACGGCAACATTTTTAAAGTTTATTACAGTACTTGTTCTGCAGTAGGTTACAAAAAGAACAGTGAGCTGCAATTTATAGCAATGATATTAAACTACATTTGGGAAAAAACATAGTAAGTGAACACTCTTAACGGAGGAGAACCTAAGGCTAGCAGTTTAGCTTTAATATTTTTCCTTTGATTAATCTGTGACTGTTTTTTCATTCAGTACTTTTTAACAACAAATATCAAAGCTGAGGACTACAAACCAATGTGTGCAATTACTGTTTGTGTATAGAATATAGGAGAAAGTGTAGAGCTTCAAAAGTGTACATTTGCAAAGGAAATAACATTTTGTATATTAATTAAAAGAAATATTGTATATCCTCATTGTAGCAAATGACTGAATGCTCTCCTCTTAATGGCAGTCTTAGAGCTGCACACTTAACAAATAAGTAATTCTCCCTTTTACAAATGTGACAAAAATTTAATTCATATCATTATAATGTTATGAAAGCATTATAGAATTTATTTTAATTATTTTACTCTCAAAGTTCTTGACAGAAATGGCTTTATAGTTAGGGGATATTGGGTAAATGTATGGATACTTGTAATGGACCTCTGGTAAAGTAATATATATATATAGGTTCGTATTTTTATTTTGGGAACACTTGAATTTTTTTCAGTAAAGATTCTGATTTTACCACATGAAACAGGACAATCATTTGGTAAGATTTATTAAAATAGTCAACATATGGCTGTACCAATAGTGAAATTGATGGGACTGAAGAATTCTTCAAATTTTCGTTTTTTCTAACATGTAAATGACCAGATCTAATGCTAACAGCAAACAAAACATCAAAGTGATTTTAACATACTGGCCTGATTTAGACGAGAATTTGAATTCTACAGTTTTGAACATCTTCTCACTGTGCGATACAACCAGCCTAAGTTTGTTGTGAGCATGCCACATTTGCTATCCTGGCACCCAGGAGGCAGCAAAGTTACCTTCTGCTTTACCATACTTAGCAACACAAAAATCAAACTGGCCAAGGTTAATTGGGAAAGTATTTTTTTTTTTAGATTATGAACATGTTTGCTGAGATAACATTATTTCACCTTTCTCAGGTAGTTGTGTTGGAAAAATGCCATAGGTCCAGTTATGTGCATGCTTAATTACTAAATGATAAATATTGTTAATTAAATTACTATTATAATTTTTTTGGCAGTCAGTCAGTATCCAACCCATTATATCTTAACACAGGGTCACGGGGGTCTGCTGGAGCCAATCCCAGCCAACACAGGGCGCAAGGCAGGAACAAATTCCGGGCAGGGTGCCAGCCCACTGCAGGGCGTGCACACACCCACACACTAGGGACAATTTAGGATCGCCAATGCACCTAACCTGCATGTCTTTGGACTGTGGGAGGAAACCGGAGTACTCTGAGGAAACCCATGCAGACACGGAGAGAACATGCAAACTCCATGCAGGGAGGACCCGGAAAGCGAACCCGGGTCTCCTAACTGTGAGGCAGCAGTGCTACCATTGTGCCACCATGCCGCCCCTAATTTTTTTGTCCTATCTGAAATACTGTGGAGAGCTTTAATCATGTTTGAAATACTGTTATTAGTTATGTTTAACAGTATCACCTTTGCCTGTTACGGTTGGCATATGTTGCACGCTGGTCATTTTACCATGGAAGAGTTTTGGGGTGAGCCTGTCCTAAAACATACTTTTATTGCATTATACAGATTCTTTGTTCCACAAACCCATACATATGTCCTCCTCTCCAACTCTTGTTCTTTTATCCTGTCACTCACCTGGCTTGGAAGGAAATGCAGCCTGCAGCTGCAACACACTTGCTCCTGGGCATACGGACTGACTTTACCTAGATGTGACTGCTATTGTGCTTAACTATCCTTACTGAAAGACAATTTCTTTTTTCCTAATGCTCCAGATGACAAGACAGAGCAACAAGGCAAGCAGGGGCTAGGTTTAAACTTATATTCAGTCATTTTCATGCAGAATCCACTGCATCCACTGAACAGTATCATCTCCAGGCAGAGGAGCAGCTTCAGCGACAGACTGCTGTCACTGTCCTGCTCCACTGACAGACTGAGGAGATCATTCCTCCCCCACACTATGCGACTCTTCAATTCCACCCGGGGGGGTAAACGTTAACGTTATAAAAAGTTATTGTCTGTTTTACCTGCATTTTTATTGCTCTTTAATTTAATATTGTTATTTATCTGTATGCTGCTGCTGGAGTATGTGAATTTCCCCTTGGGATTAATGAAGTATCTATCTATCTATCTATCTATCTATCTATCTATCTATCTATCTAT
>JANRMT010062796.1:25609709-25725439 GCA_026402145.1 Polypterus bichir lapradei
TATCTATCTATCTATCTATCTATCTATCTATCTATCTATCTATCTATCTATCTATCTATCTATCTATCTATCTATCTAAAGTCTTTAACATTAACAGTATGTTTAAACGTGCCAAAAGCAAAACCTAAAAGCAAATGGATTTATCAAATCACATACAACCTGGATATTTAAACAGCTCCAATAGACGATACTCACCATCAGTGTCTTAAATTTACATTGCTGCTTCTTACAGTATGGGTCTTCTTGTGGACTGTGTTTTTACAACTGCTCCTTCTCCATGGTTCTCCTTCTTTCATTTGAAACTGATGACTTTTTAAAGCTTGTCAGGCCCAGTACACTCCTAACCCTCTCTGCCCAAGATCATTTGACAGACATATCAGCACATGTTCACGAGGTGTTCATGCACAAACGTATTCAATGGTTCAAGAACTTCATTTTCACAAATGTATGAAGTCTAGAAAAAAGATTTAAGGTTTTGACCTTTCTCTAAATCCTGCTTGTCTGCAAAAGGTATTTATCTGCTCTTCTGACTAGAGAAAAATCCTTTCTCTTTGAGAGTGCCTTCTGTTTCTACTAGCCTTTCCTCCTTCTGTGTTTAAAACTTGCTGTTTTTACCGAAGTGAAAAGTTCAAATTAAAAAGAAAAGAACTAACAGTTTAATGTATGGTTTAATACCATGAAGTATCTATAATGTCTTGTAACATTTTTTACACTTTTTATATATAACATATAACATAAAATCATCACATTCCTTTACAGCTGGGAACTATTAGTTTTTTTATATTCATATTAATGTTTATATTTTTTTATGAATCACTTAATGCATTTTCACTGTAATTCTATTTTTCAGGTACTGTTGTTTTATTGTGGCCTTTTTCTACTCTGCTATTTTTTATTGTTTTGGGGTGATTGTTATGCATTTAATTCAGAATTACATCCAAAGTCAAAGCTGGCATAAAGTTCATCCAACAGGACTTCCAGATTATTCGAGTTTATGGATAACTAAAGAATTCTGAATTGCTTCTTGTTTAAAAGAAAGCTCTCTTTGACAAAAGATTCAAACTCTGAATTAGGATACATTTTTGAGTTTTATTTTTGTTTTAATAGTTGTTCCAGTTATAATTCTCTGCTTACGTCGCCTGGGCCTTTTTGTTTCACTGTCATGGTGTGCCTTTCCAGTAGCATAACATTGCCTAAGCTCTTATGATATTATACTGACCCCTTTACTACCCTTACTGGTAAAGAACCACAAGGTTTGAGCTAAAAATATGTTCTTTCATGCAGACCCTCAACAGAGTTAAGAATATAGCTTAAGAGTTTTTGCCTAAAGATATAATTTTGCACCAAAAGTTTAATTATTTCAACCACCTAATGGCACAAGTAGAAAAGTAAATCATTATGTTTACTTTGACCTGCCCTCAGAGACTCTATTCTGATAATCAACAAAATGATTTATATGTAATTCTTTCCTTATTATTCACAATGTTGGACACAAACTATGGGCTATGGATGGAAGTATTTTTTAATTTTTGTGTAATGCTCACTGTGTTAGTAGCACACCAGTTTTTCATCAGTCACTGCATTGCATGTCTCACAGAAGCCCGCGCAACTATGCTTTACATAAAAATGCAAAGTAGTGTATACTATATACAGTATATATATATATAAGGTAGCCGGCCCGGACACAGACAGGTGGACACGTTCAAGTTACCCAACACAGGTTTATTTACACTGTCCATCTTACACAAGTGCACAACAAACTCCAAAAGTCCCCAAAGTCTAGGCCAACTCAAATGCCTTTTCCTTCTTCAGGTCGCCTCTTTGCCTCCTCCAAGACCTCGTCTCTCGACCTCCCGACTCCAGCCAACGAATGGAGGGAGACGGCCCCTTTTATTGACACCCGGATGAGCTCCAGGTGCTTCCTGACAAGCCTCCGCCGACACTCCCCAGTGTGGCGGAAGTCCCAGCTGCGCATCCTGAAGCACTCCGGGTGTCCCCGATCCTCTTCCCCAGGGCTCCCAAGGCATTGGGGTGCCCCCTGGCGGTGACTACGGACCCCTACAGGGTTTAGCTTCAAAGCTCTGCACCCGTGGTCCCCATAGCCACCAGGGCAGTCACCCCCATGTGGTCTGGGGGAGGTGTAAGCCCTCCTCCGGTCCCCCGGGGCGTCCTAGCCGGGTCGCCCCCCCCCAGCCACCTGTGACAATATATATATATATATATATATATATATATATATATATATATATATACATACGTACGTACGTACGTACATAGATACATACATACATACATACATACATACATACATACATTCAATTCAAATTCAAATATTCCGTTTCAATAAGTGTGACATGATTTCTGTCCAGCACATATATGAATAACAGAATTAACAAAAAATGTACACAGTGACTTCCTATTAGCTTTACTTGAGTTTGTTTGCCAGTCCTAAAACCAGGGTGGGACTCCAAACTGTGCACAAAGCTACTTTTTTGTGTGCCACCTCCCCCCTTTTAAAATGCAATTTGAAATATCTGTCATGCCAATGCCAATTTGAATATTTTATTCTTAACTATATGGAAATGGAACTACAGTATATAAAAATTAAAACGTTTAAAAGCCAGCATTATATTAAAGTGTACATTTTGATGGGGGATTCATTTGGTATTATGCCACTTCAACTTTAGCAGCACCTTAAACTATTAAAGGTATTGAAAAATGTCATTTTCACTGCAAGTGTGACCAGTGAGAGTCCCTTTCCATATCAAAAAGAGTTGATGGCTTGCTATTTGTTTCTCAGGTGGCAGATTTAAAAACACAAAATATACATTGTAGTCTTGGAATTGATAGCTGTCAGACTATCAAACAATCTTTCATTAAATTTGGCAAATGAGAAATCCTAGACTTTAATTTATTGTTTGTAATATGCAGGAGACATGCATGTTCTTACTCTACAGGCTGCAGATAAATGTTGTTTAAGTATTTGTCTCAATTAGAATTGACTACTTCTGTACTTTATTTACAGGCTGTAGAAATTATTCTTTTTCAGTATGTAATTAAGTTACACTGCTGTTACAAGGACTCCCATTACTGAAAATGGGAGGTATGGCCCTACAACTCAGGCTTTAAAGTTGATTAGTTTAATTGATGTATCAATTTGTTTTCAGTTAATTTTAAGGCCAATTTATAAATCCTTGTTCTATAATATAAAGATGTCAGTGATTTAGCCCATCTTTAAGTTAGCAGGGCTCACTCATGCCTAAACTCCAGAATGTATGTTGCAATTGGGAGAAGATGGCCTTCTTAAAATTCCAAGGATAAATAAGACTACTTTAGAAGGCATAGCCTTTAGCTCCTGGGATCCCTGCCAGTGTCGAGCATGCCCCATTGATCTCTGAATTTAAATCCAGACTGAAGTGACATTGCTTTAGCATTAAGTATACTTGTTAAGGCTGCCGGTTTGGCTGCTCAACTGGAATAAGTATTACAAAAGTACATTTTTTAATTAATACAATTAATTTGTGTTTCTAAAACTAGCAGACTACTCATTAAAAAAGCAAAAACAAAGTATAACAGACAATTGTAGGGTTCTTAACAGATGAAACCACTATTGACAAGAGGCTAGTTTCAGCTGTGTTGCAGCAGCTTCTTTGGATGTATAACTGAAGTGCAGAGCCTGGTAGAGCTGACTTTGGTGAGCAACTTCTTGTACATGTTTGACTGAACAGCTGTGCCTGGTGAAGCCAATTCATTCCTTTAATATTTCAAAAAAAAAATCCCAAATCTTCTTTTATCTTAACTCTCAGTATCTGAGCTTGGACGTCTGAGATCCATGTCTGCACTCAATTGTACAGTATTAATCCCACATCTGTGTCTAGGAACAAATTATTACTGTGTTATGTGTACAGTTTTGGTCACCTTATTACAAAAAAGACAAAATGGTTCTATGTTGATTCCAGGACTAAAAAGCATGAACTAGGAGGAGATACTGATAGAGTTTAACCTTCTCAGTTTAAGCAAATAGAGTTTAAGAGGTGATATGGCTGAAGTATTTACACTTATGAAAGAAATTAGTACAGTGGATTATTATTATTACCTACCTTTACCCAAGGTGACTTCTAACATGTAAGATACAATCAGTTGCATTTCTTTTGTTTTTCCAATTGGGACATTGGCAGGTAAAGTAACTTGCTCATGATAATACAGAGTCAGCAGCAGGATGTGAACCCACAACCTCAGGGTCTGAAGTCCGTAGTAAAAAGTCTTAAACATTATGCCACACTGTCTGCCTAATACTGTAGAATAATGGTACTGCGCAGACAGAGAGACAAACACTGTTTTCAGTTGTTCTTATGAAACTTTCGTTAGACTCCTTTTGCTGTGTTATAAGTAGGTCTTCTTTCCTCTCCCAGCTATTGCTAACCATTAATTCCAGGTAAAGCTGCTTTAAAAAGGTTTACCAAACACTTACATTAAGAATGGAGTTTGTATAGAATTTAAATTCATACTGCATATTCAGAACTGACTTTATTTATTCAAACTCATTACATTTGCCTGCTTGGCATACCAGTATATATGAACATACACACACACATGCCCTGCTTAGGTTACATTTCTTGTTTCCTTATTCCTTGTGATTTCCTTCCGGGTTAAAACCACAAGCTATATCCTAATTGGTTCCTTCTTTGTCTTAACAGTATTTGGTGCAACTTGTAGGTCTCCATTGTGCTTTCCTACAGCAAGTCGATCAATTAATTTTCTTCTCTATATTTTTGCTTAGCAGCTGATGGTTGTTTAGTTGTTGTATTTTCTTTCCATATCTATGTGGTGCTGTAATGCACGTGTGCAAGACCTGCTATATGAAAAGAAAATGTGACATTCAAAATGTCAGCAGTAAGCCTTTCTGTATACTGAAAATGCCAACGACCGCCCTGCACTGCGCAGACGATGACATCATTCTCCCTCACTTAACATTTTAGTATTTTAAGTAAATCTTTCATTTTTTAACCAAAGGATTATTCTAATCAGAGTTTCTGGTACTTTAATTACTCCATTGAATTGTCAGATTAAAAACTCTAGGGGATTTTCATGTTGGTTTTTCATAAGTTGTAGAGTTGGATAATGTAGGTTAGTGGGTCATTTGATTTATAAGATATGGCTATACTTTAATAAAGAATAGACTCTTTTCTCATGACATCTATTTGAATAGACTATATAAACTATGACAGATAAAAATTTGCAGTTCAGAAACTACCATATAAATGCAGTGCCCAAACTGCAAGACAGAATGTATGAAAAAGTCATTCCAGTTGTAATTAATGCTTTTATGAAGAAAACATAACTGTGCAAAGCAGCCACCTGTAATAAAATCTGAGGTTCGGCCCACCGTTCAAACCAGCCCGTTTTTTGATCTAACTGAATCACTGCATTATCCATACTGAAGTTATAAATCTTTTAGACCTCACTTTCATTGAAAACTTTCAATAACAATCATGTTCTGATTGAATATTTTAATACTTAATGCATATTATTTAGAAATAAGACTAGCATCATTAAATAAGTGTGGTGATTTAACTAATGGTGGTCAAATGCTGCTGTCATACTAGGCAAGTCTCAAACTGCTAGTGACACGTTACAGCCAAAATTCTACTTCTTTACTTATTACCCATATGCAATCATATACAACCACTGAGAAATTCTAACTACACACATTAATAACTTTGTTTCTCTTATTTGTAATCAGGCTGCTCTATTGTGTTGTAAGAAAATAATAATTATAATAATAATGACATAGGTTTCTTTCAGCTATATTCCTACTCTAAGGGATTTCTTATGAAACTTTGATGGCAACTCTTGTACATCATTTTCCAATTCAAAAATTTTTCATTATTCAGCTACCTTGAGCTGCTCTCACAAATACAATGTTAAAAAATGCTTGGCCTAGGACAAGGCACTGAAGACAATGCCTGTGAGACCAAAGCAAGTAATGAGACAGTGACTCATTTTGTCACCCTAAGTCATTACTGCCTTGCTAATGTTGAGTTTCAATGACTTATCCTGTATATTCAATATGCTTCATCTGCCTCTTTTACAATATGATAATGAGGAGTTGTATGTTTTTGACTCAGTACATGTTTATAGTTTGCCAACACATTTAGATTTGCAGTTAGTTTCTTTTTAACTCTTTAATTTTCTTCTGTTCTTTTTGACTACGATTAATTTCTGCTCGGTTTTGCTTTTGTTGCGAGTTGCACAACACCTATCACTTCCATACCAAGTCTTTCCCTTCTTCTCACTCACTCCATGGCATTCCTCACATACACCTCATCAATCTCATCTGTGTTCTTTCTCCCTTTGCTTCATGTTCTGCCTACATCAGCCATGTCTTATTCCTGTACAGAATTTTCTTCAGCGTCATAAAGGGTAATATGACACCAGATAAATTAAGGAAAAGCTGGTGAACTCTAAATTTGAACCAAGAAAACCTGCTGAAGTTTATACAAGAAGCTTTCTGTTGATGTTCTGATTATGTAACGGTTTAAAATCCCAGCAAGTACATCTTGGCAAATGTAAAATAAAACACATATAATGATAAATATATTATCCCAACTCAACCACCATACAATAATTCCAAAACCCTCTAGCATAGAAAAATGTTTACCTCATGCAATAAATCTCATTTTATGCATTCTGCAATAATCTAAATAAATCAATGGAGAAACCAAATGTGTAATGCATTGTTTTATATTTGGCACAAACATTATCTTTAAAAGACTTACTACATATTTAACATTAACTATATGTTTTGCTTTTAAATCTGTAAATGAATGTTTTTTTTTTAATCTTTTTCTTTTAATCTGGGCAAACATTCATTTTATAGATGCCCAGAATCTTGTAGAATGAAGTAAATCAGACAAAAAAAGTGCACCTTTTCTTAAAGTTGCCATTTCAAGAAAAAGCAAACTTGCTAAATCTGTGGAAACAGCAGTAAAATCTGTCAAGAAAAAAATATTTTTCCAGGCACTTCCTTCCACTGTTTTTAAATTATATTCCAAAGTCTAGTGACAATAACAAAACTACTTGCTTATGAAATGCCAAATGCAGGGAGGGAGAACATACAAATCACATATTTTAAAAAATCTGTTTATATGCATATCATGAAAGATTAATTGTGTTTTCACATTTTCTGTGATGTAAATGAGTTTCATGGTTTCTAGCATTGCTACTTTTATTTTTAGGTTAACATTTCTTGAAGGTACCGAAAATGTTAACAGCAATTATGTTGTATTGTAAGCAACTACAGACACTTCTTTTTAGGTTATGCATTTTATACTTTCACTACTTGCATATTTTTCTAAGCTCAGTACAGTTTTATTTAACAATGCTACTTACTGTATGTTATGAAAATGATGTTGAAAGAAAGAACTGCTTTGTATTTTCCTTTACTCTCTGAGCTCTCCAGAAATGGGCTACACACACAGTACAAGACGATCATTAGAGAAAAAACTGACACTGGTTCTTTGAACTTCAATTACTGGGACATCCATCCTCTATATCGATGGTAGTTTTCTCTCTGGAAGTATGGGCTTCACAGGATGCTGAGTTTGGCTGTTCTCTGTGTCTGGTACATATTACCAAATACAGCATGTTCTCCCCAGTTTGTATCTGTTATTAGCTGTCCTTGAGTCAAGTATTGGGTATTAACCTTCACTGAGCTGCCTGTCAAGACTCAAGCATCATTCCTCACCGAGCCATGCATAATGGTGTCAGCTATCCTTGAGACATGCATGAGGAATTGGGCATCAACAGTCCCTAGTTCACATTCTAGTTATCGTCCATCAGCCTTTGCTGAATGCAACATTGAATATCAGACTTCTTTCAGATGAGCATTAAAAATGACTCAATAGGTCTGTTGCACAGGGCAGCTAATCTTTGTTAACATGAAAACCTCATTATAGTAAGAGTCCCTTAAAAGAATGTGGCAAACAAAACCGCTTTCTCCAAAGGAATGCCATTTTGATAAAAAATTATTCAATGTATACAGTATACACTGAAAAAAATGCAGGTGCAAAATCTAGACAAAAAAATAAAAAGTTTAAATGGGAGTTGTTTTGCTAGGATTTAGCAAAAAAAAATCTGACAAACGGGTAAGCAAAATTTACTTGACAAGAATTCTTAAATTAAGTTAATTAATCGTAAATACAAATTTTTAGATAAATCAATAATTCTTACAATAAAGAAAACAAGATTTAATGTGATGATTTAAATACTCTTCACTTGGCTTAGATTTAATTTTTGCAGTGTATGAACTAAATATCTGCTCTCCAATGTAAATAAACATTTAAACAAAAAATAGAAACTTAAATACTCAGACCAATAGGTTATTATACAAACTTATATCATTTATTCATTGTTTGCATGAGGTTAATTCTGTGTATTACCCATATGTCTTATTTTAGATGAAGGTGTCAGTAAAGGGTGAAAATGAAAGGATTTTTATAAAGATTATAACAGGAAAACAGTGGTAATACTGATTTCAAAAGAATACTTTATTTGTCCAAGGGTTAGGGTGAATCAAAACAATTCAATACCCATCCTCTTGGAGGTCCATAGCTCTAGTAATGAAGCAATGGGCCAGCTAAGATGAGCAAATGAAACACCAAAAAAAAGTGGAAGCGTGTTGTCTTCCAAATGCTCAAAGAATGAGGGTGCTTCATGGGTCACATCGAGTCACTCACACTCCAAAAGAAGCTGCTGAACACACCCGGACAACTACCAGCTCAGCAAAAGTGGTTCTCATGTGAGGCAGAAACTACCCTGCATCTTGTATTTAGTTGATACTAAACTGTAAACATTTTGAAAATATACTTCTTGGTTTCAGTGCCTATATATTAATATTTATTTTATATAGATCCATTAAAAGTAGTGGTAAAATAAAAATAATTATCCCAGGCTACATGACTGCATTTATGATTCTGAGAAAGAAGCAGGTTTGTGAAGACAGTATATGATTTAATTACCTATGTGACCTTTCTTTCTTTTTTGAATGGAACTACATTGTGCATCTTTGGAAACTGGAGAAAATACAAATGAAAGGGCTACTGCCGGACTGGAATGGGGGCTAAGTCTGAACGACCAAAAGGTGTGTAAAGGACAACAGGACAGATTAAAATTAAGGGCTGAGAGAAAGGGCAAAGTCTCTGCTATTTTCCCTCCTGAGGAGGACACCTTCCTCAGTAGCCATAGTTGGGAAGGCCTGGCTGTCTGGATCCATGCAGACAGTGTACTGGTTCAAAGACCAAGCCAGATCAGAAACTAATAAGACAGATAGCTACCTGGTAGCAAGCATCTACCTAGGTTGTATTAGTATTATTGTCATACTTGCAGTTTTTACTTGGCTTATACTTGGGCACAATCTGAAATTTTAATTTAATTTATCTTTATATATATATCTTTATATATATAAATGCTACTGTGACTGTCCATTTGTCTGTTCAGGATTTTAAATCACCTGTAGCTCACAAACTGTTTGGCCTATTGACCTGAAATTTGGTACACATGTACTGCGTGACGTCTACAATCCACTTTCGGGGTGATGATTGACCTCCAAGGTTATTCCTCTTTTTTTTATTTTATTTTATTGTAGAATCAACTCTCGGCAGCAGCCATCAGGGCGGCCATCAGGTGCATGTGTACGGGCGCCGTTCTCATCCCTACTACCTTCACCGTCACTTTCCCTACCTCTTCATATCTTAAATAATTCTTGAGGCAGATTGAAGACTTAAGCGCCAGCTTAAGTGAAAAATTAAAGACAACGTACTAAGTAATTGCAACAGAAACACTGACTTAATCAGTTTTAACACAAAAAGATGCTGACAAAAGAAGAGAACAAATGGGTCGCTAGGGTAGAGAAAAGAAGAGCTGCTCAGGAAGCAGCAAGCACATTAACCTCTGAGCAAACGAATGCTAAATGTACAGAGAAAGAGTCTGAAAACTATGAATGCTCAATTCAAGTGTTTTCACTGCAAGTTATCATGCAGTGCACTGTTACTGGTGTATGAATAAATGTGTAATTTTCTCTCCTGTCTTGTTGTGGTACTCTGTCTAGTTGCCTCAGGTTATAGAATGTAAAGGTAAAGAAGGAAGTGTTGAACCACAGTAGCAGTCAACCTTCTGGGTGAAATGTTTGGGATTAGAGGATGGTCTACATAATAAAGAGTATACAGGGCAGAACAGGGACACCCTAGGATCAATGGTGTCAATGATGTTTAGAAAAATCTGTATACTCATTCCTTCTGTACAGTACTTGTACTCATATTTTTATACAATATATATGAAGTTGAGTTTCACATCTCATAAATTCAAATCACATATTTACATTTTGTCTCCCTGACATTTTGCATTAATATACGCAATCTCTGTGTAAAGGATCCAGAAATAATCAAGGTCATTGTTAGTGGATTAATTGGCTCAGTAAAAAAATATTTGCATACTAGCCGAGACCACTACTGGGAAAACAAAACATTTGGACTTTTTAAATCTATTTTTGATTTAATGTCATCACAGCTATTTCAATAGTCAGCACACTGCTAAATCTGCAATACGAATCTTGTTTTTGTTTCCTTATGACATCACAGTCCTGGCAGTGACTATAAAATGAAGGTCATTGCTCTCACTGCAAATGTTTACCCCCACAGAAGGCCATGACACACAAGAAAAAGATAAATAAATCAATAATGTATAATGATGGATTAAACAGGTTTGGCAATGTCAGAGTTCTTCTCTGCAGTGGCAATGAAGCCAGTCTGTTATAAAGGATTGTACTGTCCTATCCTGTACACAACAATACTTTAGAGTCAATGCATTATATGTTGCTGGGCTACTGTTTAAGATCTCACTTTTTTAACCTGCACTGTCTCATTCTCTCTCTTTCCAGAAATTTCCTCTATTCTACTACATAAAACTTCTATGCTCAGAATGTTAAAAGACTTACACATTTTGGCCTTAGATATTCAAATAAACTTTGTGAATTGACTGAAAACTAGTGTTTTAGTTGTTTTGTTTATTGTTCAAGCCTGTCGCTCCTTTCTGGAGCATAGGCCATCAATGGTAGCTCTGTGCTGCCATTAGAAGCTTCCTCATCACAAGTCCGATTAACTTGATACAACTATTCAGGTCCTTTCTTCAGGTGTTTCTTGGTCATTCTCCTTTCCTTTTCCCTTGTGGGATCCAGGTTAAGACCTGTGTGGTGACATTGCCTGCAGATTTCCTCATGGTGTGTCCTAGCCATACTCACTGTCTCCTCAAGATCTTTTTATCTATTGGACGTTGGTGCGTCTGCTGCCATAGGGCAGCATTGCTGATGGTCTGCGGCCAGTGGAAACAAATAATTCAGTGAAGACCGTGGTTTATGAGGTTCTGATTCTTCTTCATGGTAGGCTTTGTAGTTCTCCATGTTTCTGTTTTGTACAATATCACTAACATAATATTTGTGTTGTATAGTTTTATCTTTGTAGCGCAGCTGACTTCTTTGGCGCTACAGATGTTTCTGAGCTGGAGGAATGCTACTTTGACTTACTGATCAGCATTTTGATATCAACATCTGCTCCCCTCTTTTTGTCTAGTATACTACCAAGATAAGAGAAGCAATCTATCACTTCTAGGCCATCTTCCTTTCTTATTGGTTCTTTACTGCTGGCATTAACATTCAAGAATTTTGACATGCCTCTGTTGATGCTGAGTCCCAGCTGAGCTGAGACTTTAAGCAGGTCTGATGATGTTTTCTGCATCTGTTGGTGGCTGTGTAAGAGCAGGGAAATATCGTCTGCAAAATCAAGGTCTTCAACTTGGGTACATAGGGTCCACTAAAATCCATTTATTTTCTTGCTGGTAACTGACTTCATAATCCAGTCATTGGACATGAGGAATAAAAAAGGTGAAAAACACCTTACTCCTTTCATAACATGTAAACGTTCTGTCAGTTGCTCCTCATGTATTACTCTGCACTTGATACCTTCTTAGGAACTCTTAATCGAGTTTACTAGATTCTGTGGGATTCCATAGTGTTGTAACGACTTCCACAGTGTTTCTCTGCTCAGACTGTTGAAAGCTTTTTTGCAGTCCATGAAGCTGACATAATAGAAGCAGGTTCCATTCTATTGACTGCTCTAATATAATGTGAAGTATTGCATTATGGTTGGTGAGTGAGTGCTTGCTGATTTCAGAGTTCCCATTGTCTGGTCCTTTCAGCTATTCCAAACTGATTCATTAAAAATTGTTACATGGCATAGACAATTGTGTGATGCTTAGATAATTTAAACATTGGCAGATGTCTTCTTTCTTTGCTAATTTGATCAAGTGGCCACCTTTTCAATCGTCTTTAATATTTTCTTCCACTGATGTCTTTGTCTGCCTTCAGTTCCTTTGCTGGTATCAGGTTTGATCCTGCTGACTGTCCATTTTTTAGCTCTGCAGTTGCCATCTTGATTTCTGATTTTGTTGGGTTTGTCACAATTGATGCGTAAATCTATTTCTGCCTTTGAAATTTTTGGAGGGGATTCTGAGGTTGGTCTATTTAAAAGTTCTTTAAAGTGTTCTATCAACCTAAGCAGCTGCTCGTTCACATCTGTAAGTACCTCCCATGTTTGCTTTTCACTGGTCTTACTGGATGTGTAAACTTTCCTGAGAACCTGTTAGTTGTATCAAATAACTGTTTTATGTTCCTGCTGGTTGCTGCCTCCTCTGCTTCTTGAGTCAGGTCTCCATATAGCTCCTCTTGTCTTGTCTTATACTTTTCTTTACCTGTTTATCTCTGCATATTCTTTGTGTGGTTTTGCCTTGGTTGCTGTGGTTTGGCTGTTGGTCATTGCTGCCTTTTTAATTTCTATCATGTAACTTTCTATATGTTTCTGCTGTCATCCAGTCTTTCTGCTGGAACTTTCTTCTTCTGAGGACCATTTCATATGTGTCCATTACAGTATTTTTGATGTCTGTCCACTGGCTCTGTATGTCTTAGTTCTCTTGATCTAGTAACTCTTGAAGGGTTTGGAATCTGATGTTAACTAGCTCTTTGTATACCCATTTTTTCTTTGGGTCTTTCAGGAAATTACATCTTCCCTGTTGGTTCAGCCAAGTCTTTTTTGGTTTAAGCTTCATTTTTTCTACCCTTAAATGATAATGGCCTTTATGTAGTGTTTTTGGTGATTGTGCTTAATTGTTATTATTGGCAGCTAAATCTGCTCCTTTTGATCCTTCATGTGCCTTTGCAAGTTCCAAGGTATTCCTTTTAATTTTCTTATAATACAGCTACAGTATACCAACATCTTAATCCCTAATTCCACAACTGATGACCCTCCAAAGCCACAAGCCATGCCAGTCATCCTCTCTGAAATTGCTGTCCTAACAGAGTGAAGCATTTGGAGAAAATAATATTAAAAAATGTCAAATACATTATATCTGGAATCAAAAATAATTTGAAAACACATCCCTTCCGTAGTTATAAGCAAGAAAGTAACACCAAAATGACCTTGAAGTAAACAAAGAAAAGGGATCAGTAACTGAGTCCAGACAATGCGAAACTCTTGATAGATTTGTTTTATTTTATTTTGTATAAAGAGGACTTTTCTTAGATTAAACAAAGTTAAGATGATTTATACATCAATAGTGATGCGTAGTTCATTAATATGGTGCCAGATGTACAGTAAATGAATAAAGAATTAATCCACATTGCATAAACAGACTTAATCAAAGGTAAACATAGACTGCGCCGAGTTGTCACCCAAACCTGACACCTTTTCACCACACGAGCCTCCTGTTAACTGAGACTTAGTAATAATAATATATTGAAGTGAACCAAACTTCTTGGTTGTTAGAAAAGGACTGTAGGAGTCAAACGTTTTGAATGAAATTCTACAAAATAATGGCAAAAAAGAAATGTGTGTATTGGAAGCTGGAGTATTACGTCTGCTTGCACTGTTCCATGTTTGACTCCATTTAGCATAGTGTTAGTGAAGATGGGCATGTTAAGGATGGCACACTGCAGCTCTGGCTGTGTCATAGCTACCAGCTGTCTGGGCCTTGAGAAGCCTTGGGCATCTCCTGCCCTTGCCAACCTTTCTTCTCATCGACTTCACTTTGATATGCGCTTCTGTCCCCAGGCACTTTCCCACTTTACTGATTAAGTGTCTGGCTTTCTGGCCTTTTGCAAGCAGGGCTGACTTTGTCTAAGTAAAGCCTTCAGGCTAGGCCACAGGGGGTAGACTCTCGCACAGCCTGCCTGACACTTTTATGGGTCAAGCACACACCAGAGCAGCATTGCCAGGTAATTCCAGTTCATTTTGTGAATCTGTACAAAACTGTGCCTTTTGCTTCTGGGAAACAAAAAACATATCAGCTGGCATCTGTAATAGCCAGATACACACTCAGTTGTATATAGAATGTCACACACATAAAAAATCAAGCAGGTGAACTGAAAGCTACAAAAAGGTATGTATGTACAAGTTAAAGCTGTCAGCCCTTATTACAGTTTACATATTGACAAATCTTTAGAAGAACCCTTCTGAAGGGCTTTAGGTCTGTATAGCAGGCCAGGAGAAGCATGACTTTGGTATAGTCTAAAGAAAAGGAATAAAACACAGAGCAGCATAAGGAGTGCTATCTAAGCTAAATGACCAGCGGAAAAACCGCTAATACAAATAAATCATCACAGAAAGAAATATTATTGTCAACCATGTTTGTTTTAATGAGTGTTTGTAATGTCCCATTTGTTTTTCTCTTTTTTACGGGAATGCAATTGAAACTGGAAGTAATGTGGGTTGAAACACAAGAGGATATACAGAAGAAAGGCATAGGGCAAATGCTGAGGGCAAACTTAAGGCAAGAAAGATGAAATATTTTAAAATGTATTTTATTGCCTGTCCTTAACAGGTAAATAAAGCTAGTAAAACTAAATCAATACCCACTTACATAAAATGTATTGTAGAAAAGTACAATTCTTATACACAGATATGTTTTTTAAGTCTGTAAAGACAAGTCCAATGATAAGGTCAGATTGCTCTTGGAAGACCCCATGAAGTTTGTTTTGCAGTGAGTTCTGCGAAATCACAGAAATGTTTGGAAACTTCACTGAACAAAATGCATTGAAGTCAATGGAGAAGGAGGAAATTAACTAGTTTTGAGTAAATATTAATGGTGCAACCGTCTTTTAAGTGGCTCTGAGAGATAGGGAAGTGACTACCAACTGTGCTTGACTGATTATAATGGCCAAAAATATGACCTGGGCTGTGAGATAGCAGTGCTAACCTCCAGACCACAAACAACAAGAGATGCTGACAGAAACATAGATAGATAGATAGATAGATAGATACTTTATTAATCCCAATAATTTAATACTGATAAAGAACAATATTAAATTAAAGAGTGATAAAAATGCAGGTAAAACAGACAATAACTTTGTATAATGTTAACGTTTACTCCCCCGGGTGGAATTGAAGAGTCACACAGTGTGGGGGAGGAACGATCTCCTCAGTCTGTCAGTGGAGCAGGACAGTGACAGCAGTCTGTCGCTGAAGCTGCTCCACTGTCTGGAGATGATACTGTTCAGTGGATGCAGTGGATTCACTATGATTGACAGGAGCCTGCTCAGCGCCCGTCGCTCTGCCACGGATGTCAAACTGTCCAGCTCTGTGCCTACAATAGAGCCTGCCTTCCTCACCAGTTTGTCCAGGCGTGAGGCGTCCCTCTTCTTTATGCTGCCTCCCCAGCACACCACTGCATAGAAGAGGGCGCTCACCACAACCATCTGATAGAACATCTGCAGCATCTTATTGCAGATATTGAAAGATGTCAGCCTTCTAAGGGAGTATAGTCAGCTTCTTTGATCAAGAAAAAGAAACCCCTTGTAAATAGTAATAAATCATATATTATCCTTATTTCACAGTATTTTCTGAGGAGGGGTGGGGGAAGGCTGCTTTAAGGCTTGCTGTGTCTCCTGCAGCACATGGCTATTTATGCATGCACATTATCTTTATGGTGCTGTGCTGCTAGTGTACATGGACCAGTGTTATATATACAAAAGCAGTACTCATAATATTCTCATTATGGCTAGCTAATGGACTCCACAAATGAAAAAACTGGAAGTTTTTCTTATTTTTTTTCTTTCTTTTAAAACGCATGTGTGGTGGAATACTGGAGTATTGATTGGGTCTTGACATCACACATGCACAAACCAGATTGGCAACCTTCTTATAGTCCACATGTATGAAAGTTCTGTGCATGGCTTCTACAACTATGTGATGTCGCAGTGGCCTTGCAAAGCATCATGGGGCGGTGGGAAACAAATGTTCATCTGAGTCAGCTGCACAGCAAATTTTCAGACAAATACTCCCGGAATGAGGTAACAGGCAAACACAGCATACTCACTGCAAGATTCACTGTGAACCAAAATCAGCAAGGGTTCCAAGGCCAAAAAAACTACTCTGCTCCTTCTGGGCATTCTATGTAACATAAATGTACTTAAGTCATTCTTATTGTTTTTTATGTTTCTTATTACTGTGTCTTAATGAACTTGCAAATGAGTTGTAAGAATTTATTATAGCAGCCTTCAGTCTGGTATTCAGGTACCTAGTCATCCACTGAGACCATCCTTTAAACATTGATTTCCCATGACAACATGGCACCTAGAAAGTCAAGGAGATAGATATATGAAAGGTGGACGAAAATTCATATATGGTGATTGTCGGGGACCAAGAGCTATGATTTTTTTTTCTGTCAGAACTGCAGAAGAAGCTAGCTCAGGCATGTAGAAAATTAATTAAAACAAACTGCTTTCCAGATATCTTATTTGAATAGAAACTGCTGCTGTCAGCATTTCCCTTTCTTTTATGAAGTTTTCTTTGACTTTGAACTTGGCAAACCTCATTCTACTACTTAATTTCTGGACCTCTATTTGTCAGTTATGCTGGCTGAATTATGGGTTGTTGTCAATGTAATGTATTCTCTGTTAGGAGTGAGACAAGTAAGTCAGAAGTCCTTGTATGTCTGTGGGTATAACAGACCGTAGGAGCACCCATGAGCTGACCTGAAAGTAAGACAGCAAAGCAGGGGTCCAACATAACAATAAGAGTGGGTTTATTAACCAATTAAATGAATAAACAGCATAAGAGAATGATAAATTACAAATAAGAGTCATTTCTGACTAATCTGTCACCAGTGCTCTCCCTTCTCACATTCCCAATACACACCTTGTGATACTCTCTTCTTCTTTCACAGCTGAACCCTTGCCACCAAATACCTCTAAACTCAAAGAAGGGAAGAAAGTCTTTTAACCTGTGGCTCAGTACTATTGTTTGGTACCTCACAGAAAACACTTTCCGGATAGCATGGTCCATCTCTAGTGTCTATGTGGACAGGACTACCATTAGAGACACAAGCTGTTCCTGCAGGTTCCCCATTACTATAGAGGTGTACTCTAGAAGACCATATTGGCTGTCCTCCCATGTGCCCTTGTGAGGCTACTCTCTAGTGGCTTGGTGAACCTAGATCACAGTGAATAGGATTTCTCCTATTTAATACAGGGTTTTCAGTGACCCGCTGATATGATAGTAGCAGGCACTGCTACGTACAAGGGATATTGCAATCCAGATCGGCTTTACAGTATACATTGGCATTGAGGTTATGACTGAAGTGTTTTTTAATATTCCCAACCAAAGTTAGACAAAAAGGGTTTAGGGACAGCAGCAATATACACGCTTTACTTACTGCTGTATATGGTATCATACTAAAAGTTCCATCACACTTTGGAGAGAGAGTGCATAATATTTTCCCATAATTATATACATGTATCTTCAGATTATTTATTGTAATAAGTGTAGCATGAGAGAAGTAGGCCATGCACAGATCTTTCTATGCCATAAACCTAATGGACAAAACAACATTTATGATCAAAAAGTCATTCAACAAAAAAATGTAAATTGACTAAATAATTTTTTATACCCTGGAGCTTTTGTTCTGGACACATTATGTGTTAGAAATCAGAGAAACAACTTATGACTGAATATAACGACTTATGCAGCATTCACAGGATATGAAAGATAACAAAATGCAGCATATCATACAGGCCTCTTTTTAAGAGGTTTCATGTGAATACCCCTCAAAATGAAAAGATTTCAGGAGCAATTTCGTAACACAGTTTCACAGAGCTGTCATATCATCCTGACCTCGTATACTGTATCTCCAACAGCATGAAATATTACTACATTTTAAATCCCTAGTTCCCAAAATGAACAATGACAGTGAGTACTAATATGCTATTTTCAACATACACAGTGTTTTTTTCAAAATACATACTGTTCAGAAAGGTTAATGTAAGCAAACATAAAAATAACTTGAATTGCCCCATTATAATAAATGCAGTGTGATGCAATGATGCACATCTTACACATTAGTGCAGTAGATCTAGTTGTCCCTTACTGTCTAAGACTCAAATTCAATAAAATTTTCTTCTTCAGCCTTTGTGACTTTGTACACCTTCTTTTTAGAGAAGTCATAGACAAGATAACTATACCGTCTTGAAAGAAGAGAGAACAAAAAATTGTTACCTGTTAGAAACTAAGAGTTAAGTACTGTGCAAAGTTTTTTAGAGATGTATCCACCAGCTTGGATAGTTAGGGAAGTTAATGAGCTGACCTTTATATGATCTTCTTGACTAACTGTGCTTAGCAACACCTACAGCTACTAGGACAAAATAAGTTTGCCATGAAAAACGTCAAAACAACATAAATGATTTTCAGATAGGTGAAATTAATTTTTTATAGATAAATGATCAAGGAATTTGTACTCTCCATAATTCAAACAACAGTTGGGGAAAAAAATAACATTGAAAAAATACATAAGTTAAAACTGAGCAAAATTAAAACACACAGAATCTTAACAATAACAGGGATGTTAACATCTTTCAGGTATTGCACTCACATCCCATGCTCCCATTGTGATCTTGTGTGCTGTGGTGCAGAGCTCTCTTCCTGCATTCTTCATCATTTTCAATAGAGGATACAACTGCTTACTAATCCCCAATGTTATGAATAAACTGACAACTGCTTTTTAACTGAGTTTCATATGGGAAAAATCAGACCTAACAGGCCTATTGGTTCTTGTAACACCTGGCCATTACCAGCAGATCTTCTTACCCTTATCAGTTTTTCCCCTGTTGGCTACAACTTTTGTCAGAGACCCCATTGAGCTGCAAGTGCATGCCACACAAGCAACTGCCATCATTTCTCACCACTGGAAGGGATCTTCCAGAGTTGGAAAAGAACCCTACTACTAGTCTTAAGAGTATTCCAAGTGGTGTGTTGCATTTCTATGTTATATTGCGTTACATTAACATGTGTCTAATAGTAATCTTCTAAGACTTGTGAGATACGCCCGAACATCACCAGACTGAGACCACATCTTTATAAAAAGCACACGTTTATTTACAGTTCTCACACAGTCCCGCACAGCACACAGTACTCCCAGCACCAATCACCCCTAATACGGGCCTTTCTCTCACTGTCCATGGGCTGCCTTTTCCTCTCTCCACGGGAGCTTCGTCCTGCTCCCAATCCCGACTCTAGCTCCCAGACTGTAGGAAGATGGCCCCTTTTATGTTAATCCGGATGTGCTCCAGGAGCTTGATGATGTTCTTCCGGCAGCACTTCCTTGTGTGGTGGAAGTGCTGCTTTTGCACCCAGAAGCACTCCGGGCGTCCCTGGAAGGCTCTTTCTCCATCTTCTTGGGTGTGACAGAAGTGAATGTTTCCCGGGCTATCTGAGGCTTGGGGCGCCCCCTGCCAGTGGCCACAGGTCCCAATGAGCTTGAGCCTCCTTGCTCCTCTCCTGTGGTCCTCTCCAGATCCAGGGCCGTTGCCTCTTCGTGGCCCAGAGGACGTATATGCCATCTCCCTGTCCTTCCAGGCGTCCTGGCTGGGTCTGTCCCCCAGCCTCCTGTAACAGACTCTATTGAAGTCAACCAATTACAAAGTGCGTGATTGATATCACTACTTGGACTTAAAGCCTGAATAAATACTTAGATATATTTCTTTTTAGGTTTATGGGCTAAGAGTCTTGTTTCCCGCTGCTCTAAAGGGAGGCTAAACCAAGCACTAATATTATGATGTACAATGACACTGCAGCAGCATGTAATTAATTATGTAAGTTAGACAAATGTACTGTCGGAGCTTGAGGGAGCAATACTTCACACACGACTCTTAGTTCACTAACAGATTTGACTGAACACATTTTTTATAAAAGCATTTTTTGTTTTATTAAGTGACTGTTTAGGTTACATTTGTGATGAATGAACACAGTTCTAACTCAACTAAAACATGTAGACATTTATTTCTAATATTGTATCTGAAGCAAAACACAAATTGTACTCGTTTTTGGGTGAGCACATAAAATGTTACAAACTGTAAGGGTAATTTGCATTCTCCAGATGTGTTCACTAATGTGCTAATTAATTTTGGCAGTACGAGATAAAATGATAGGAATGTCTGAAGTAACATCATTGAAGTATTGCTTAAAATGTTCTTGTTTAATGCCTTTAAGCTACTCTGTGTAGAAATGAATCACAATGTGCTGTATGGTATTTAAAAAGAAAGCAAAAATTTGGTATACTCAAAATTCAAAGACTCTTTTTCATACTTTATTAAATATGGTTGTTATTTGATTTAAAACGCAGCTAAGTTAGTATACAGGTACAGGTTGCCTTTCATGCTTTTACCCTTAGTATAGCTCTGAGCTTTTCTAAGTGCAGATTGCCAAAGGGCCAAAACACATTCTGTGTTGGCCTTTACCTGGAGCTGCATTTTTTTCATCCTTAAAACTAGAAGGCCTAAAATTTAAAAAAGAAACTGCCAAAGAAATGCCTATTACCATGTACCTATCTGTGGTCTTCATTATTTTTGGCAGAGTCTTTTAAGAAGCCTTAGTCTTGGTCATAACTTCAGCTGAGAGTGCACCAATGAGGTTTATCCTCCTCCTACAGGGTCTTTGGTTTTACAGTATGTGCTTTTTAAGGGCCTTTTAAGTCTGTCCCTGATATTTTGGTTCATACTTGGCTCAGCTTTCACTTTATGCCCTTTGGTTCACCTCACTCTTTTTCCTTAGCCCCTGTTTCAGCTTTAGCCCTGTGCTATCTCAATTCTGTACTTTTTATCTACATTTTGAATTCTTGTCAAAGTCATTTGTCAGCCAGTTTGCATGATTGAACATTTCTTGTTTTGTCTAGGACTATTATTCCATACCTTTTTCTGATTGATTTATTTGTATTTTGTCCTGCTACTCCAAATATTAGTCAAGGCATCATCAACCTTTGAATCCAACTGCCCATATTCCGGCTTTCTCCTCCAGTCATCACACTATAGGGACCAAAATGCACTTGTGATGGTTAATGGTAATCCACTTTCTCCCATAACACAGTAATAGAGTACATTCTGACAAGAGGAAGCTGTAAACAATGATGCAAACAGGTTGGTACAAAGAAGTCTAAAGTCTTTCATAAACCCTCCAAGTCAGAGAAGAAAGCACACTGACAGCAGGAGAGGTCCTGTCCATGTTGGTAAGGGAATTCAGAGGCCATGCTTTCTTTTTAAAATATTCAATATTGCATAACATAACTATGAATTTAACAATCATAATTATTAACTGACATAATTATCTATTGAAACCTGAAATGTTCAATATCAAGCTAATAATATAGTAATATAGGATACTGGTTAATAAAATATCTATCTATCTATCTATCTATCTATCTATCTATCTATCTATCTATCTATCTATCTATCTATCTATCTATCTATCTAATGTTTGGCTTGAGGCTTCACTCTTTTCCAAAAAAATCTAGTACTTACAGATCTACCAGGGTCTTAAAACAAGGTAGTAACTTTTACAGGATAAGAATAATTTTAGTAAGCCTAAAAATCTTATTTTGCTAGAAGGTATATCTGATTGATAAGGTTAATTAATACAACATTCTCATTTATCCATCATGTTCATTTGGCTTCCTAATAACATAGCTGAACCAACTTTAACAACCCCATTGAACAACTCTGCTCCTTTAATTTTAAATATTTTTCATGACTGTGGAACTCATTGTTGAACTTAAAGCAATGATGACAAAAATAATGTTGATTAAATGGATTCTGTGTGACTAGCAATTCTATCTGTTCAGCTATTTTGCAGTATATTGTGAAGTACATACGTGTGTGGCCATTTTCTGTGCAGCATAACTGCACTAAAAGTTGTAGTTTTTACCAAAATGTTTATAGTACATGCTTTGATTAACAGTAATAGTATTTACTACGTTAGTACTTAATAAAATGGCTGAATCTCTATAGGCAATATAATAGTAGGAGTACATCGACATTGAAACTCTTAGATTTTTTTTTATCTAATTTTTTTCCTTTATCATCACAATTTGTTTTGCTTAGTTTACCTAGTAAATAAATATTTTCCAGTTTGCTTGTGGTTGGGTATACCTAATGCCAGTTCCCACGAAATACTGTTAACACTAGAATTCCTGAAGCCTACGAAAAAACATGTAATCCTGGCCCACCTTAAATCCCTTTGCATATCTACCATTGGTGTCTTTTGTTTTGTGAATGCATCGATCAGCGCAAACAGCAAGCAGCCTGCTGTCTCATCCCCTGCCGTGATGGAGCTCAGCTCATGGACAAAAAGGTCTCTTAACTCAAACCAAGGTTCCTTAGTTGCCTATGGGGTGCCTGGAGTTGTATAGGTAAATAATACAGTATATCGTTATTTGGAGAAAAAGTTTCTGCTTTAGGTATGTGTTCAGCATTTCTTGCATTTCTTGCCTTTCCTTTCATCCTCCACTTACCCAGATCTTTGTAGACACGGAACACACATGAAATGCATGTATTCCAAATAACAATATGCTGTATTATTTACCTTATACAACTCCAGGCACATCACATCACATGCAGATAAGGAGCCTTGACTTGAGCTGGGAGAGTTTTTACCCGTGAGCTGAGCTCTGTCAAGGCAGGGGATGGGACAGCAGGCTGCTTGCTGCTTGTGCTTATTAACACATTTACAATGATGGTAGAAGTGTGAAGGGATTTAAGGTGGGCTGGGATTACGAGTTTTTGCTTAGGCTTCAGGGATTCTAGTGTTAAAGATATTTTATTATTTGTATCAGGATGCTAAAGGAGAGCAGGCATTCTATTTCAAAATAAAAGTAGAAAGTAGTTCATTTTTTTAGCTAAGACCAAACACACCATTAAATCTCTCACTACATTATATGAGCCTCTTTATTCTTCTTGCATTGCTGATTTATCTGAATGGGTATGTAAATGAAAGTGGTTCTCAAACTGACAGCTCACAGCTCATTTCCGTGGAAATAGGAAATATTAACCTGAAAGTACATGGACAGATTATGGCATTAAGCACAATTTCACTGTACCCTTTTGGGTGTATATTTTATTCATAATAAAGATCTGACCAGCTTGGAAAGGTTGTCTGGAAAAAGCAGCTATTGGGGAACATGGGATGGGGAAGAGTCCAATGATTATTGGGACAAAGAGAGAGAGATAGAAAGAAAGAGAAGCATATTTGGCATGGGAACAACAAAAGAAGAGGGAGAGAGAATCTAAGAGGGCTGTTAAAACACCATGCAAACTCCTCTGTTCCAGCAGATGGCATAGGAGGCATTCTGTCTGGAATAAAGAGTTGGCATTGCCCATTTTGTAAGACCTTTAGTGGGATACCAGGCCTGTTAAGATAGCAGGATAGCAGATTTTACAGAGGTTCAAAAAGCCAGCTGTGTCCCCACCTGCATTCCTTACAAATAGCTTCACCAACACTTCGGTCAAATCAACACTTCATCTGATAGATAGCAAAGGTGTAAATCAGAGTTGAGCTGACATGTCTGCAGACATTCCATCCATTACCCAACCTGCTATAACCTAACTAAGGGTCACGAGGGTCTGCTGGAGCCAATCCCAGCCAACACAGGGTGTAAGGCAGAAAACAAACCCTGGGCAGGGCGCCAGCCCACCACAGTCTGCAGACATTACTTTAAACAAAAAAAGTCTTTCAAAAGGATATTCATTCAGGATTGTAATAACGTGAATCCACTGTCTTAACTCCTTTCATAATTTTAAACACTCAATTTTAATCTACATTTACTTAAATTGAAAAAGTTCAACTGCTGCAGTCCATACTTATAGCTCATGCCTCTTAGTGCTGGAATCAGGCTAGCTGCTTCTATCTGCACTTTCTCTACTGCTGCTTTGTCTTTTCTGCAATATACAGACCAAAACTATACACAGTACTCCAGAAGAAGTCTCACCGGCACGTGTTATATCTTAAGTATAACCTCCCTTGACCAGTACTCAATACATCAAAATATGTAACCTAATATCCTATTAGCCTCCTTGATCACTTCTTTACACTGCTTGCATGCAAGTAGTGATGTGTCCACTGTGACATCCAGGTACTTTTAATTAGAGGTACTTTCAAGGATTAGACCCCCACTATGTATTCAAATCAAACATTTCTGCTTTCTATGTGTAATACCTTACATTTATTTAGATTACATTTTATCTGCTACAAACCTGCTAACCCTATATGTTGTCCAAGTCCATCTGTAATGATTTTACATTATTTGCCCTTGAACTAAGTTAGGTATCATCTGCAAACTTAATAAGCTTGTTGATTACATTTTTGTACAGATTGTTAGCTTTCAGTATCTAGCTTATCCCTGTGTGTTTTCTCAAGTTACTCAAATTTTTTCCATTTTTTACATTTTTTAAAAATTGTATTAATATCTGTATATCTATGTTTATAAAGTTGTAGTTGACCATAGACTGGAGTCTTTAACAGCACTGGTTCTTGTCTTACCGCTACCCTGACACCTTAATAGAGAACACATTTGGAAAATAGATGTCTATCTGAGTGTGACTGTATGTTTGACAAGTCAGAGAGTCTTACTTGACTGAAGAAGAGTTATGTAGTGTGAGTGACCTTTTTTATTATCAGCAAATGGTGCCCTCAGATTTCACAAATGTTATCACACAAGAAATTTGATAAAACAATGTATGATTCCATTTGACACTAAATGTGTCTCTGTTTGCACCTGCATGAATATAATATACAAAGACACCTCTGTACAGAAGAGAGCACAAGCTTAATCTAGCTGATTAAACTACTAGAAAACTGCTGAAAGTGGTTAAATTGTACATTACAATTGCATTTTTGTGTTATTTAGTTAGTACTCAACGGTTATGTTAACGAGCAGTACCACCTCTAATTCTGCTTATGCTAAAAAATTATTTAATGTAGAATAAGTCACTGACAGAAGATAATCCAGATGCTTCTTATTGACCTGAAGCACAAAAGGCTATGCCTGCATTACACTGATCACTATTGAAAATCAAATGTGTGCTTCTTCTCATAAAATTGCTCTGGAACTACATAAGAGCAAAAAAAATGTACCTTGGGCAAAGAGATCACAGAGGGATTACTTTTCAATAACTTGTAGTGACTTTTCTCTGCGTGTTTGCATCGTCTTTGTATTTAATTAACGTTCTCATTATGCTGCAGAAAGCACTAAATTGATCGTTAAAGTCTGCAACTACCTGCAACTCAGCAAAGTGATTACTCACCCAGCACAACCCACATTTGGGGACATGCTCAAGTAGAGAGAGAACAATGAAGAAGGGAGAGATTTTTAAATACTTAATCCTGCACAATAAACTAGTCGTTTCAAAAGAATATGCATTTTTTTACCTCATGAAGGAATCTGGTGTTCATTTGTGCAGTATCTCTGGAGGAACATATAAACCCCAAAACTGCACAAAAATCCACCTTGAATCAAATTACACTCCTAGCATTGTGAACCAGCAACACTGCCTGCTGACGTACTGTGGAAACTAATAACCATTTTGTATATGTTCCCTGTATATTGTACTGTAATTATAGCTAATCATTAAGCAGTGCCACCCATGTCAACGTTTAATTGTGCCTGTGGTACAAATTTTAAATCAAAGCATGAAATGCAGCATATCTTCTAGGATATTCATTACAAATTACCTTTCGGTTTCCTCCTGTTAGAAATTTGGCCACCATGTATCCCAGCATGTGAAACCTTTGGACAACTGTTAATTGATAATGCACTTTCAGGCTCTGTTTGGGTATACAAATCACATTAGTGATCTGTTAACAAATGTAACTTGTAATCCCAATACCCAATTGCCAACTAGTAATATGTGACCCAAATCACATATCCATCTCCTCCAGCATGCAGTTCAGATGTTGGTATCATCAACTTAAAGCACTGAGCTGTCTCTAAAGATTATTTTCCTACTACACTGTTTGTGCTTCTTATATGCTGAACTGGAAAGGTTCTTGTCATGTGTAAGCCTTATTTGTTTGTTTATCTGAGCAACTGCCACTTGAGCTAATTCCAAAAGTACCCTGCTAACATCTAAGTTGTCTATAGTTAACATTGTAAGATATACTGTAAACAAATAAAATTGTAGAATCACCAGAGAAAAACGTGTTACACACTAAAGCTGAGGGTCACTTCTGTTATACTCACACTGTGTGCTTTGTGCAATATGTATTTCAAAAAAGAATATTATTTAAGATCATTAACATTGAATTACTTCTGAGAAAGGCTTTGTCACTGACACATTTTGCAAAGAGTCACTTCCTCTATATTTGCACCTAATCAATATTTAGCACAGCTACCAGGAGATACAATGACACTTTAATGATGCCAGTACTTCAAACTGAGGATGCACTGCATATGAAAGTAAAGATTAGCTAGCAAGATCCTGCTCCAGTAGAACTATGGAATATGCCAGGTCCGTACTTTTATTATATAAGAGTTTTTATCATTAACAGTTAAAACAAGAAGATGAAAGAACCATCAGAAATAGAGCATGCACAAAAAGGGCACAAGCTAGGGCACATTCTCAGTGAATACTTTTGGTGAACTAAATTGGAGCAGAAAGTTTTGGGCATAGATTACAAATTCTCATTATTTATCGTTAGTGACCCAGAAATGAAACCTTGGTGGGTCCCTGATTAAAGGAACTCGGGGCACAGCAAGTTCACCACAGGTCGTATGTGAATTCTGTTGTCTGTAGAGGTCAGTCAGCAAGGAAACTATGCCAGCGTCTATCAGAGCAGACTGGAGACTGTAAAGGAGAAATATGTTGTGGGTGTCCTCATCATAAATACCAGGGCAGAATATAAAAGCATATAGTAAGGGATTCCCAGAGATTTGTTTCCTTTTCAGAAGGAAAACCCACAAAAATATGCTGTTTAACCAAATGACCTTGAGAAAAAAAGCAGAACTTATTAAACAGCAGGAGCATTAGAAAAGATTTAGGCAGCACAATATTCAGCGCTGCTGCCTCCCAACTCCAGGAAGAGTTTTGAGTTTTGCCTTTGTCTTCTAATGCTGAAAGCCACAATGGCCAGTTTCAGTGGTGTTATAAGTTGGGGCTTCCAGGGCTTTAGCCCCTAACATCAGGCACTCAGCCTCTGATCTGCTAGAACCCCTCTCTACCCATTCCCATAGACTTATGCATCCAGTCCCTGATCTTCGAGAGCCCAGCCCCTATTCATTCCATACCTCGCTCCAAACTTTTTGTCCCCCCCTTCAACTCGGCAAGAACTCCCAATAGGATGAAACCACCTGCTTTTTGATTGCTTCAGAACGTCAAGACTCGTTTTCCATCTAACATATTGTAAGACTAACAGCATTATCAGAGGGGGGCTAAGCCCCTAAGAAGCATTAAAGCTGCCCTGCCCAATACATGCTGCGATGAAAATGGAATTATTCTGCCATTTTCTGACATCTTGACATCTCATCAGGATGCCAGAACATGGAGCTCCAAGGTCTGTACACACTAAGCTCTCAGTAAAGTCAGTGATTTTTTTCAGACTCTTAACAACATATACATATTCATTTTAAAATCAAATAAATGAATTTAATCTAAATCACAGATTCTCTCATTTATTTTGTCACATTTTTGTTATTATGTCACAATTTAAATACCTTAGTATTTAAATTTATTATCAGTTTGTTAAAATGCATATAACTGAATTTAAGTACTGTATGTATTATTTTTATTCCAGCAATAGATTACCCCAATCGTAGTTTTAATTTTCTTCTAAATCTGATTTGTAGCAAAACTCAAGAATAATATTTGTATTAAATTTACAGAGTGTCCTGTTTACAAGCTAGATGCTACTCAAATCCAAATGTATTTCATTAGGAGAGCTTTTTGTGTGTAAGAATAAAATCATCTACTAGTGCTTCATTTGCGCTTTTAGTGTTGTTGATTTTTTTTTCTTTTTTGTCTCTGACGTCTTTCACTCAGCTCACATCCCACTGTGTCTTTAATTAAAGTGTCTGGCTTTGTAATTAAAGCACTGGAACCTTAAGCATTTGACATGCTGTTGCTATGGTTACAATGGGAAGATTTTGCACCTTTTAGACTCTACTTTTATAATGTATACCTTTGTATGTAACTTCAAATAATGTCCTATAACTGGGTAGCCCAGTTTTAGACTACAGATCCCCTGGCCCCATCAACAGCCATCAGCTCCATTCATTCATCCATTGTTAACATGCATTTCAATTTCTCAGGGCCAACGTAAGATATCATGTGTTGCCACCTTGCTGAGGAAAACTAATGGACCCTCTTTGGTTTTGCTTGTTTTTCCATCCCTTTTTAATTCCATATTTTAATTAACTGCATTCATTTGTAATATACATTAGTGCATATTAAAACAATATTTGAAGCACAATAGTGATATTTTAAAAATTGTTTTAAATTATGGTGCATATTAAGATGTCTTACCGCTAGATATTTCATACTTCCAGTAACTTTTTTTAATAACACTAATTGTTTCAATATAATTTATGGACAGTCAAGTAGCATACAAGTAGCATATTACAAACAATACCTACTTTTGTATAAAGAAGATATTATATTGCTTGCAAGGGTTGTACACAGTCCCCGTGGTCCGCATTTGTACTCCAAATGTGTGTGTCCAGACTTTAGACTAAATCAAAGACTATTGTCCTTGAAATAAAAGGTAAATCGCCCAGGAAAAAAAAAAATCACCCCTTCTTACATCTATGGAAAAGAAACACAAAATAGATCACAGTAAAATGAGACTCTTGCACAATTTATGAAAATGAAGAATAAAAGTTCAGTTCTTTCATATGCACCTACATCTATGAAAGCATCAACAATGACCTATTTAATGAATACATCTTCACCTGCTGCCATTTTTTCAAGATGATGGAGAGCAGTCTTTCCTCCTGGAATGCTTACATCTGTCCCCGAGATTAAGGGCTCATTTCCCCCCATGTTGTTCTAACACTGTTCATGGAGCAGCATGAATCAAGGCAGACTGTAGACTGAAAATTTAGACAAAAGCTCTATTGTGACTCATACAGTTAATAAAATATAAAAAAATTACACAAACCTTATGTTTTCCTACTTTTTTTTTTTTTACAATTTTTGGGTGAAAATAACCTTTACTTAAAATTAAACAAAAGTATCATCCTACTATTTAAAAGCTATAAATTCAAAAGGTTTGCATTAGGGAAGGAAATTGGAGCTGTAAATGGATTTGGAAATAATACCATACACCCCCACCACATGTGATATCGCTGTACCTTCTGATATAACTAAAATCCATTGGAGATATTAGATCTAAATCTGTGTAGCCATTTATATTATGTCAAGTCTGTATTTGAAAAAGAAGTAAATAATATATGTGACTGATCCAAACCAAGACTGATTCTCTTAGTAAAGACATTTTGTTTTGCAAGCAAAAAGAGAATACCCAATGGTTGTTGGAAGCATGAATTTAAAGTCCAGCTCAGTAGGACCAGACTTTCCTTCTTGTTGATGCCTTCAAGAAATGGTATTCAATTCTGGGATAAAATTAAAAAATCATGATAGGACATTTGGCTTTCATTTTAGTGCAAATCTGACTGGTGCCTCTGATCTCACACATGAAGATCTTGGAAAGCCTAATATGGGCTCACTTGCTACACCTTGTCAGAACAGCACTGGACCCTCTGCAGTTTGTCTACTAGTGGGTAGAAGAGTGAATACAAGACACTTGCAAAAGACTTTGATGATTGGTGCAAATGGAACCACCTGCAGCTCAAATCAGTAGGACCTCAGGATAGTCAAGTCCACTCAGATACCTCGGAGTTCATCTGAATGACAGACTTGAGTAGGGTACCAACACAGAGGTTGCATACAAGAAGGGTCAGTGTTGCCTGAGGTCATTTGGTGTATGTAGACCACTCATACATGTTTATTACCAGTCTGTAGTGGCCAGTGTATGTCTCTGTGTGGTAGTGCTCTGGGGAAATGGCATTAATGCAGGTAATGCCAACAGAATAAACAAACTGATTTAAATGACTGGTTCAATCTTGAGAGTTAGGCTGGACTCACTGTAGGAGGTTATATAAAGGTGGCTACTCAGGGAATTACTTTCTGTTTTGGACAATAATTCTCACCATTGATGAGGTTTTGGTTAAACAAAGGAGAACTTTCAATAATAGAGTGAAATAATTGGGTTGGTCCAAGGAGACCCATGTGAGGTTTTTCTAAATTCAACCAGCAGGCTCTATAATGAGTCACCCCTCAGCCAAGGAGGTATTTGCTGAGTGATACTTAGCTGATCTAGCAGATGTCTTAAAAGATAATGATGATATTTGCAATATACTGTGCTAATTGACATTCTGTACTGTGAAACTGAAACTTATATGTATGTGCAATTCTAATCACTTTCCACTTAGTAAATACCTACTTTGTTAATTTACTTATAGATCGTTCTTGTTATATGTTGTAAGAAGACACAATCACCACAAAAAAGACTTGGGGATCCACCCTATTGTAGCTCAGGGAAAAAGAAAAAAGAAAACACATTTGAACAAACAAAAAATAGTTATCTCTTTAGACTGAGCCGATACAGAATGTATTTTGACTGCTTGACTTGTGGCTGTTGACTAGCTGGAGGACAGGAAGGGCATGCTTACAGGACAGGAAATGAAAATGAGGTCATCAGTCGTTGCCAGAAGTGAGGTCAGGAACTGAGGCAGAAGTGGTGCAGCCAGGTGGTTTTCCCCTCTGAAGGTCTGTGGAATTGAACAAGAGGTACTGTATTAATGCTTGCTGCCAACCCTCCATCCGGCTGTTTGAGCCTTTTGATTGCCTTCCAAGTGCACGTGTGTGACAATGTGTATTAGTACCTTATTAGCATACTTAAGATTAATATAATTCTTGTTATGTATATATTTGTGCCTTTTTTTTTGCTACTGTAACCCTGCAGTTTCCTTCAGGATTAATTATCTATCCTCCACCTGGACATCCATCCTGGTGATGTTCAGTTTATCCAGATCTTATGTTATTTTAATGTCCACAAAATACTTGGAAAACTTCTACAGTCGAATATGCATACTGTAGCTAAAATCCAGTTATACCCAACAGTTAATTTTGGGATGTTAATATTAGTATGCTCCCCGTGTATGGTATATTTCTAACTGTCTGCAAACAATGCATTCAGGTGTTAACCTATATAATGTAGCCTTGACAGTATGATTCACTTTTCCATATTAACATTATTCAGATTTCTAAAATTTATCTTGATGTCAGCCTTTACCAGGTACTTTGCAAAAGCTGTTTCATTTTTTTCCTGACTAATTAAATATGGGCATCAAACTGTCTATTGTCAATTAGATTATAGTACCGTATATGCCGTATATGTCACTGTGAGTGACAGGTGTCACTGTATATCACTGTATATCATGCAGGTAACCAACAGGTCAAGTAGTATATATGGTAAACAATGTGAAAGTATGCAGTTACGATTGCAGCCAAACCATGTGACTCAGAGTATGGCCTGACTGATCCACACACATTGTGAATGCAATAAACAATGTGGAGTAGGTAGTTGTTCTTGAGTAAAAATGAAGAACCAACCAAACCAGTACCAGCTTCATGCTGGCTGATAATTTGTAAACTATAGATAGATAGATAGATAGATAGATAGATAGATAGATAGATAGATAGATAGATAGATTATTTTCCCTGGGGGAAATTTGTCTTTTTACAGATGTTCTTTAATACATACATACATACAAACTAACTATACACACACACTATAGTCTGAACACACGCCAGAATGACTGGAAAGGAAGAAAAATAAAAACTTTTTCAAATTAATTCTAAAAAGTAGCATTTACTATATTCCATAAACTTAATAAACATTTATTTTACTTAGCATCTTACATAGTGGACACATTAAAATAAGATATTTTTCCATTTATAGAATCTGCCTATTTTTAAAAGATGGTGTGGGAAATGGGGGCCTATCCCAGCAGCATATGTGTAAGGCTTGCATGACCCCCGGGTAAGATACCATAACATTTTTAGGTGCCAATAAAAGTTCAACACATACATGGTGAACTAAGTGCACAAATTCTCCACAGACAGATAGGTTCTAAGCTAGTATTTGAAGATGTGGTGCTAACCTTGAAGCTCTTGTTCATGCAAATTCATTTTGTATAACATAGCATAATCAGACTGTACCTGATAGGGCATGCAGCACAAGTCCTAGTCAGACTTTGGTCTTGTAATGTCTAGACTACTCAAAAGCAGTACCTGCATGTTCTACCAAGACACAGCAGATGATTTTAAATATAGAGACTCCCTGTTGCAGAATGCATTAGGTTCAGTTCCTTGATGCTTGCCTACAAGGTTGGATAAACACCACCTACATATATGGAGGGCACTCATGAGGTCCTATGCTCCTTCTTACCCACTGTGGTCTGCCGGTGATATCGCCTCTACATGGTAAAAAATCTCAATCCAAACTCTTCTCATGTGTAACTCCTTTCTGGTGAAACAAACTGCCGACCTCCATCCAAAGTGTTGATGTCACTCAGTATGTTTAAGAAGCATTTGATCTCTTTTATAAAGGTTTTGATGTTAGGTTCTTAGCAGCTAAGAAAACAGCAGCTATTCTTCTGTTGTTCTGTTTAGTGTAGAACTGTTCTCTTTTGATGGTCAGTTTTGTGGATAGCACTTGTTCCTGAACAGTTTCCAAACTCATTTATGTTAACCTGTTTTTTAAGTAGATTTGGATAAAAGTGTCTCCTAAGTGAGTAAATGTAAATGTAATTAGGTCACAATCCAGTGAGATACAGTGCTTAAAGAACAAGGTTAAACCTCTTGAACTGCTGTCTGTCCAGTGAGTCTGAAAAAGAGGCAAAACTGCTCCTCAGATATGTCGGATCATTAAATTACTTTGTTTGGGTCAGCAGTAGGAAGCTTTGCCATTGACTTCTTTGTCAAAAGCAGCACCACTGAAGCATGCAGAATTAGCATTAGAGGGTATGCCAGACAGACATAAAAACTGACCTCAAATTTTTTTCAGATTGCTGTTTATGTGTCAGACTGAAATACAACGGTTTTTCAAGCTCTCACACTGCTAAGCTGTCTATGTGCCTCTGCCAGTCTGATTGCTCATTGTTCTTTCTGTCTTTGTCTTTCTGTGTCAGTCGGTGATTTCTTCCTCCTTGTAGACTTTTTCAAATCAATATCCTAACCCAACCTGCAGGCTTTTGAATTTGGGCCCTTTAAATATTTAAACAACTCCATGCTATTAATAGGCCCTGCTCCGCCACAGCTCATTAGCATTGAGGATGCATTCCGCGCAAGCGACACGTCATTAATACAGGGGCTGCGGGCGTATTGATTTTAATCAGTAGCCATGCACAGGACTTGCGCAGAGTGTAATTACAAACCTGGTACAAACAAAGAAGTGCCTAAGCCATGGCTAATTTAGCTGTTTGAGTAGGTAATGGGGCTTCCGCCTTTTTACCATCTTGTTCATTTATTACTCAATTAACAATGCAGAATCATTTCTGTAATGCAAAATCTTCAACTCAGCCCCTTCTTGTGCCTGGTGTACTAACATTCCTCTTTCTCCATCTCCATTCATATTACACAATGACAGAATAACAGCTTGAATTAAAATGAATGTGGTCCATAAAGGTAAGACATGGTCACCAAACATTTATAGCTAAATCATTTATAAATATATATGTAGCTAAAGCAAAGTGCAATCATGCAGTTAAAAATGTAACTTTTATTCAGCCATGACAGTGTCAATCTGCGTGCAACAGAAAGTCCCCATAAGCTGGCTTGGCACTTTTCAGAGATATGCAGTGAACCTGCAAATTTCCCCATTTTCAAACTCACTTAATCCAAAGTCAGGGTTATGGAGAGTTTGAGCCTATCCTGGCAGCATGAGATAAGAGGATGGAAACTTCCAAGAATGTGTGTGTTATGTCAAATTATACTGTCCATCCATCCATCCATCCATCCTTCTAGTGATTCACTTGAAAGGTCAAAGGGGTCCAGAACCATTTTCACCATCTTCAGATGCAAAGCTGGAATCAACCATGAACGGGTTGCCTTTAAAGCTTCAAATAATTATGTACACATTATACTAAATGTGAAATATTTTGTTTTGTTTTTTTAATTACACAAATAATAAAATAATGTATTAGATATTTGCCCTTTTTTGTTTTGCTATTCAAATTGATATAATTCTCTATATGGCCCAAACCAAATCAGAAAATTACAGTTAAAACAAAACGAATCACATCAGAATTTAAAGAATTAGCGGAATGAAAATCTATAGAGTCAGAACTAACAACATGACTTACATTTTTTTGTGTAAAACTAATCAGGATAATGGTTAAAAGAAAAGCTGTGAATCTGATATTTAGTGGAATCAATGCAAGTAGGAAAGAATAAAATTAGCCATGTGTCCTGAGGCTGGGGTCCTGCCAGTATCAGTTAAAAAAAAGAAAAAACTAGTTTGAAAATTTATCATTGAAATATTAAAAAATCTATTGGTACAATTACATGTTTTGATGTAGCAAAATAATACTTATGCAATGCAATACCTGATTAAAAAAAACAAGTATTAACAATTTGACTTGCCTTTCAGTTTTTTTAGTTGTTTGGATTATTTCGAATAATATTGTAGGTTGGAGGCATGTTGCTCAGTAAGAGCCCTTACAGCTTTAGAGGCCAGGTTTCAAGTCCAAGTTACTGGCAATGTGAGTAGACCTGAGTGCAGATCCGACTAGTGTGTGGTTCATTATTGGCTCATTAGTTTTTCTTGTATTATTTCATAGGTTTATTTCATTGTGAAAACACGTTTTACTTCAGAATTATATGTCTAACTATTACCAAAGTATGGACAACCCTAATAGGTGTTCCCTTGCCACCTTATAAACAGCAGTGGCATGAAAATTTGTTTCTGCTTCATTTGCAGGTTTTGATAAATTGTAGGCCATAAACGTGGTCATTTTTACTTGATGCCTATCTTAATGCTGATTTTTTATTTTCTTTGAGATTCTTTTAACAAAAGATGTACTTGCATCCTTGAACACTTACAGTACTTATCGGTTTTTGTCCTTTATCTCTTTCTTAGTTTCTGCAGGGGAGTAAAATGTCAGGTTTATTTGCATATCTTCAAAAAGTCTTTCCAAATCACTATTTGCATTTTCTCAGGATTATAAAGTTTTATGAAAATGCTTAGCAGTAAATTAATGCAGTGCGTGCCACCTTTGGTCTGTCAGGTTTTTTTTAGTCAAAAGTCTCTTGTAGCATTCCAGTGTAAATTTGTAACTACAGCCATCCGCTATATTGTATAAGGATTAAATTTATTCTTCATGAATTCACTCTTTGAAGTATACAGCAACACAATTTAAAACAAGCCAAATTAAAATGATAGTATTTTCCCCAGAACTGTAAATGTTACATGACTGGACAATTTGGAGCAACAGTGGAGTATCCAGGCTCCAGTCCAGACCAGCATGCCTACTTTCAGAAATGTGTAAAATTGCTATTTGATTACTATAACAATCACAACATTGCTATCATTTTAATTGGAAATCTATAAAAAAAGAACCACCACCTAATAGGGACCAAAAAGGTATCAGAAAATCCACACTGGCACTTGATGGACCACTCTATAAGAGAGTGTGTGTGTGTTTGTCTCATAAATGGGATCAGTAGAATCTCTGAGGGCATCATACACTTTTACAATCTTTACTGGGTTATGTGGTTCCTCATAGAGCAACTTCTTGACCAAGTACCATTTCATTCTGGGATGGGTCCTCTGCATAGGAAGTTGGTTCTTTGTGCTTTGAAGAACTTCCTTATATGTAGAAAAAACACAAATTTTAATGTATGGCAGACTGCAGACACTAACAGATTAAGAAAACCTGAACTTAGCATGTGTGATTGTATAAGCAAGAGTCTTTTTAAACTCAGGAACCATATACATGGTTATTTACAGTATGGAGCTTGTATGGATCTAAATAAATACAAATTAATACAAGTTCTTTCTGGAACCTTCATGTGGATTGGCCTTTTCAGAACATAAAACAGCTTGCCTATGGTATCACTCTGAAGAACCACTCTGACATCTTTATTTTTAAGAGTGTAGTGAGGGAAAGTGGCCAAGGAGAACTACTAGTAAACCTACTGGATGTCCCTTCAGGAAAATTATGGGAAACCATGCATTCCCTATTGGAACAAATGGGTTTTCCTACTCTTGGCAAAGCATGGGCAATTCAGTAGATTTCAAAAATGTTTTATTAGGTAGGAGGGTTGATGACTCCACGGGAGATGCCTCGAGACCAAGCCAACTCCTCCCTGGCTTACAGAGGTGTTGGACAAAGGTGTCATTCCCCCATTAAATACAAAGATCAGGTGCTTGGAAGCTATGTATGGGTTCTTTATAGTCAGGCCACACATTACTGGTACATGATGGTCCGTAGAGTCTTATGGACTTTTACTGGATGTGTTAGAGCCATTGGAGTCTAGACGTACACAAAGGAGTTCAAGCCAGAGATTGACGTAGGTATTCAGTAAACCAAAATAATTGAATCTGAATATAAGAAAATGAAGAAGCAAGTCAGTGCATCTTGTATACAGTGACAAAACATTTACGGCAGGATGACAGGACCTCTGACCCCATATTGTGTAATTTTATCTCTTTTTATATTTTGCTTTACTTTGATTCACTCAGAGATCTTTGACTGTTATTCTGGGTTGGAGTGACTACTAGATGGTGCCCCCCTGTTGTATTACTCAGTTGTATATTAGTTATATAGCTCATCATAGTCCACTACTCTTCACATTAAAATAGTAACAAGGTCACCAAATATCATTTGAAAATCATTCTATCTTTCAAGATGAAATCTATCATCTCAAGCTGTATGATGTGAAATTTTGGAAAACACGTGACCAAAAAAATAAATGTGGTAAGCAGACAAACTAAAGTGCTACCATGAAATCGTAATGTGTTTTCATTCCATGTGTCAAAAGGTATAACATGACAGAAGTAAATCAGATTGCTATTCTCTGAAACTGCTTTACTTTTAAAGGATTTCTGCATGAACCACAGAATGTCTTCTAAATTCCCAGAAACAAAGTTACTTCCATCATTTTTTTTATTACTGCCATCATCTCTTGTAACAAATAACTGTTGCATATAGTTTATGTTCTTGGGATAAGCTGGCTCCCATGAATTTACAAGCTGAGACTCTAATCTGTAAAACTATTGCATTGTCCCTTGTATAATATTTTTTAATTTAAATAACTTAAAATGATCAAAATACATTAAAATATATTCATGTTCATAGGAAACTATAAATAATTTGTTTCCGGCCATCACAACATTAAAATAGCCATAAAGAGTTCAATTACCAGATGGGAAATCACTTTGTGAGTTCATATCATCCCATTAGATGTACATCAGATTTGCCCTGTGGATACTTCTAGTGTACTTCAGTGAATCGTTTATAAGTGGTCCTCCATTTGTTTGAATGCAGTTAGTTTAATCATATTAGCTGCCATTCATTTGGGCATCCTACAATTGTCTGAGCTGTTTGGGAGTTAATGCAAGATGTTGTAAAATTCAAACTTCATTGAAAAAGAATGGAAATTTAATTGAGATTGTAAAGTTAGATAACAATAACAACATTTATTTCTATAACACATTTTCTTGCACAGGATGTAGCTTAAACTGCTTTACTAGATGTCAAAGAACTAGAAATAAAAAAATAAATAAATAAAAATAGGTAAGAGCAATAATAAATAAATAATAAATCATTATGGTCTTAACATAAAATAGATATACAAATAGTAGATAGGCAATAAGGTTTTGCTGAGAAAAACTTTAAAATGTGTTTAAAATTTCATATTAATATGGGTTTCATAGATATAATTTTAATGGTTTTGATCACAAGGATGCTTTCCAAAGATCGCCTTAGTCAGGTTCTGTTTTTAACGTGCCTCTGATTAAACAGCAATAGATTCCTGTCACACCACTGACCCTTCCTCCATATATCATAGAAATGTCCTGTTCCTACGACTCTCTGAGACTCTAAAGCCAAATCCCACTGCATGATTCCTTCATTACCAATTCATTTGTCCTTTTAGGTTCTTCTCCTAGACATTTCTTATCATTGGTTACTTTCTCTTTCCCAATCATCACTTTTAATGAGTGCTACCTGTTGCAGCTAAATTACACATAGCCTCAATCTGGAAGCTGTCTTTTTATAACCTTGTCCTTCTTGAAATCTTCATGACTTGGAACAACAGGTCTTCCAGCCATTTTATCCAAAATTGACTTCATGACGCTCTTTTTATTAAGAGCTGTTTGGCTCTGTAATGCAATTTCTCCTTTCCACTTTGCCGTGCACTCTCCTGAGCGCAATGCTTATGCTGGTTCTCCCATCGACTTCTCATTTTTGTTCCTTTGTTTGTTGCTCTCTCAGGGCAGGTGGGAATTGTTTTTATTGTTATGTATTTATTAATAAAAATTTGACCACAAAAAAAAGAAAGGCAGGCATATAAACCTGGAACAAAGATGTTTTATAATTTGTCTTTTGTGGGCACTACTATGGTCTCTTTAGCTGGACTAACAGCATTTCTTAGGCTAGTTGTTGTTTTTGGACCATTGCTGGTCTCCTAGCTTGATCAGCCTCCTGGCCTGTTAGGCACATTTTCGTTTTCGATCAAAATATACAGGCATATGTGGCCATGAGGCCATTAAACCCATTAATGATCATTATTGCAGCTCCTGCAGTTGTTCTTTCTATTGTGCTAGCTACTTATAATAGTCTTGATTGCTCATAAAGAGCCATAGACTGCTGAGAAAATTAGTGATCTGAGAGCAGGCAGTGGGCATGCACTTTTCATTGTTGGCATAGAAACAAATTCATCTGATATTTATTACTTTTCTGCTTAGTATGTCAGTCATTATCAGGCTGAAGTGAAGTTACTGAATTAGGCATAATTCTTTTTGGTGCAATTTGTGAATCAACCTGAGCTCAGCAGTACACCAACACTGACTTTGATGAGAGCAGAAGTTCATATTTTTACACATAGTTATTTGATAGAATATTATACATATACATACCGTATGTAGGTTTGGTAGAGTTGAAGGTCATAGACTCTCCTTTTATTCTATGTACTTGTTTTTGTACTCACCCACATCTTTTTTAGACTTTTGATTCAATAAGCACTTAAGCTGACCCCAGTGTTGTACCATTATAGAATCTACCCACCCATCCCAATGCACCCACACTGATTCTTCTAATAAAGGAGACATGCTCATGTTTTAATAATTAGAAATTAAGACTGTAAAGAGGCCCAGCGGTAGGCTGGCGCCCTTCCCGGGGTTTGTTCCTGCCTTGCGGCCTATGCTGACTGGGATTGGCTCCAGCAGACCCCCGTGACCCTGTGTTAGGATATAGCGGGTTGGACAGTGACTGACTGACTGATTGACTGTAAAGAGAGAAAAAAAACACACTTTTCATACAAATCTCAGGTCTTAGTTAAATGAGGTGTTAGTAGCAGTCAACATTAAACTATCTTGTCCCATTAGCATCATTGTGTACACCTTAAAGACAACATAATCACTGAACTCTACCAAATATTAGTTTGGATAGATACTAACAAATAGCATACAAGCTAACACTGATACAAAAACAAAATAACAAAACCCAAACTACAGCACCTGACCTAGAATATAAAGTATAAACTTTTTGTCAACCAACAAGTCCCAATACCAAGGTCCTCAAAATGAATAACTGGCCAATATACTTTAAAGTCCCAAAATCATTGTAGATACTCCACTAGAGGAAGGGCCTGTTAAGCTTTGGCTTATTTAACTAAAAGGGAAACAAAGAATCTTTATAAAATAAAAGATGTATTTCACAAAATGCTCTGTAGCAACTGAAGCTCTGAGTAACACAAATGGTCCAAAGGCAGTTGCATTCACAAAACAGACAATCCAGTGGCAAACACAAATCAGGGGAGAGAGATCAAAAACAAACAAACAGGTAAAAAATCTGGTAAACAGCAAAAACACATCAATAACTGGATAGAACTCACCAACATTCAGCACATACAGTGTACAGCAAGGAACTGTGTGTTCCCTCTGCCTTTATAGGCTGGAGATGGATAGGTGGCCATGGCTCTTAGGTAATCACCCACAAAATACAAGGAACAAGAAAGCTGTATGATCACCTAGAAATGTGATGATGCACAAAACTAATTTAAAACAAGGAATAATGAAAAAAATAAAAATAAATAAGAATATTAACATAAACAAACAAAAAATCATTTACTGTGGTGGCTCTGAGGCTAAGGAACTGCACTGGTATCCCAAAGGTTGCCGGTTCGAATCCCTGTCACTGCCAAAAGAGATCCTACTCTGCTGGGCTCTTGAGCAAGGCCCTTAACCTTCAATTGCTCCAGGGGTGCTGTACAATGTCTGACCCTGCACTCTGACGCGAAAAGTAACAAATTCCTAATATGAGAAATTGTATAAGGCGAAATAAAGAACAAAAAAAAAGAAAAAAATAAGGAACCCTGGCTTGTACATAACAATGAAAACAAAAATTTAGAATCCTTAAGTAGAAGCAAGAAAATAACAAAACTAGTAAATCCACACAGAAAGCAACACTTACTAAATTCCACAGAAAATGAATGATCTTCTGCTCCTAGGCTTTCTCAGTTCTCTTATATTGCTAGAATGGGGGCTCAGGAGAAGTGATGCCAAGGTGGTCCCGTATTCTAGAGCTCCAGCCACAAAGAGAAACAAGAAGCAGCAGAATTTTTAAAGAGAGAAAATGTAATTATAGAATTACAAATGAAACCAATATAAATAACATAAAGACATGAAAAATATGAACTCGGTATTAATGAAAATGACAGTAAAACAAAATACTCATAATGTTAAACCAATGTATAACAGAGACATCTGAGTTACATTTTTAAGCATCAAAGACTTTTCTTGAATGTAAATGCATTAGACAAAAAGTGGCTTTATAATCCGTGTATTTTCTTAAACGATTGGCCGAAGTCTTCCTGTAAGGCAAGCAAGGTCTTGTCAGTTGTGCTATAATAAAGGAGCTGCACTCCATTCACACATACTCCTTTTCTTCTTGAACCATGATTATGTCCAGTTCCACTGATACTGCATAGTATTTAATGAAAATTATCATCATCCAACACAAGATGATAGAAAGAATGAAAGTGCATTGGGTGTTGCAGTATATCACAAACTGTAAAGAACAAAAGAAGGGACTTTACAAGTCAAAAAGTAATACTGTATGTTATTAGGAAAGTCATTAATAACATTCACTATAAAGATTTCTGTGTCTAAAATCTCAGAACTGGGAATTTAAAGACCACAGAATAAAAACTAAGCAGAAAAGGACTTCAAAACCAACACTTGTTACACTTTAAACTTTTGTTGTTAAATTTCATATATATAAATAGCCAAGAATGAGTTAAGCTCTCAATGAAAAGCTAAATTATGGCATTTGTCTTTCCCCACCATTGTGCTGATGAGCTACAGTGAGCCCTGTGCGCATACCCCAGTCCAATGCCACCTCTCCTTCTCTGTGCAGATACTAATTCATTCTACTTTTCTTTCTAATTATACACTATCAGGAGAATTAAAAGGTGACCTACCGTTGCAATACTTTTTATTTTTCACATTTTTTTTCTGCCTTTTTATGCTTCTGTGCAAAACTACTGTGGTAATTCTTCTTCAAATTAAACAGTAACCTGCCTAACTTCAAAGTATTATATAGTGGCATTAGTGTTTTTGAAATGTACTTTCAAATGTATACCTTAGATTAAAAAGATTCTGCAACCAGACTTTTTTAAGCTAACTTTTCCATTTAGTGAAATATCAGACCAATTTAAGAAGTATCTAAATTTGGTCCTGCTTAAGCTGCTCTTGAGCATATATCTTAATAAAAAATCATATTTGGGAACAGTGATATGATAGGAGGATCACATATTTTACTCACAGACCAAAGGGTTTATCTCAAACATGAAAAAGTGAATTTTAATGGAATTCTTTGGGAGTTAATCCAGTGGGCTTGCAATTTTAAAACCCTTTTTTAGAAGGCCAGAAGTCATCAGTCAATACATTAATTTATTATTGCGGTATTTTTTTTTTTGAAATGCAAATTACTTTTGAATAATTCCAAGATATTAATTGTAATAGCTTGATAAAATGCAACACCATATATATGAATACATGAATATTCATAAAGTGTGCATATATTTTTCTCTACGTGTTTATGTTAAAATGAGCCAACGTCTAAAGTAAAAGGATTTGAGAATCTTTAATGTCTTCAGAAAGTCTGTTAATTCAAGAGAACCTGGAGCAAACTAGTTAATTATGTTATAGGAAGGGTTAAAGTTTGAATTTGAATGGCTAAGTGGGTCTGGTCTGAGTGCATTAAGGTGGGACAGTGAGAAATTGGATACTTAAATCAGCTTTATTAAAAATGTATGAGTGCCTACCACATTTTATCAATATCTGATTTAGCGGTAATGAGTGAAATTAGAGCCAAGGAGAAAGAAGGATTGTGTGTGTTTTAGATGGAGGGTCGTTCCCTTAGAAACCACACGCTCAGGCTATCCAGTTAAACCGACTCGTGCAAATATGAGGCATGTGCAATGGGATAGGGCATGAATCAGTTTTCCCTAATTATCAATGGCAGATGAATACATGAGTTAATGTTGGAAAACAGAAATGTCATAGGAAGCCAAAAATACTTTCATTTTTTACAAGCACTGGTTTACTTCACATGGCTCACGGTCTGTCTCGGGCTCTTTTTCTCAATATAACAGTTTGTGTCAGGCCCCATCTCAGACTCTCTTCATCTTTATATTAGCTTGTGACAGGTCCTGTCTAATATTCACCCTCTCGATATATAAGAAAGATTGTAAAGCTATGTCTTCAGCTCAGTCCTGCTTTAATTGAGTACATCAGAAGCCGACACAGAAATCTCGCAATATGTTCGGAGTGTATCAGCCCTTACCTCAAGGTCTTTCTCTCTCAATATTGCAGAATCAGTAACCCCCGGTCCATGCTTTCACTTCCTATATTTGTATGTCAGGCTCTGTCCGATTCTCTGTAGAAATACAGTGGAGTTCTTCAGCTCCGTTTCTGCCTTCCTCTTGTGTTAACAAAATCTGGCAGATGTTCTCCTATCAAATAGCCTTCTCTGTCTCAGAAGCCAGGCACTATCTTCTGATCCCTCTTCAGATACCAGAATGAGTAATGCCCTGTCACAAACTGTCACAACCGTGTGGCAGCAATTTTTACATATATACATTTACTCTCATGCTCATTCCATTAAAAGAATGTGAAATGAATGACTGTGTAGAGTGTCCTTGCAAGGCATATGCCTGTCTTGGCCATTCTTTCTTAAGTGCAAACTATATGAAGAGAGTTTCCAGTCAAATGTTATTTAGAAGAAAGAAAATGTTAATGAGCAGGAATTTGGATCCGCTTGTCATGGAGGAAATGTGTGTGCACACATGTGTGTTCCTTGCTGTTCTTTGAAGCATTGTTGTGTAGAAAGGTATTCCTGATATAGTTACCCCTAAAAATTGTTATAGGATGAGAAGCATGGTAGTTTTCTATAATTCTAATAAAACCTCTCGTTAAAAAAGCAATGGCGAGGATCACTCTTACAACAACAACAACATGTACAGTACAGGCCAAAAGTTTGGACACACCTCCTCATTCAATGTGTTTTCTTTATTTTCATGACCATTTACATTGGTAGATTCTCACTGAAGGCATCAAAACTATGAATGAACACATGTGGAGTTATGTACTTAACAAAAAAAGGTGAAATAACTGAAAACATGTTTTATATTCTAGTTTCTTCAAAATAGCACATTTTCATACAAATAATGTAGCTCAAAGTGGTTTCCATGATGAAGAAAAGAGAACTAAAAGACAAAGTAAGAATTAAAATAAGAGAACACTAATTAACATAGAATTAGAGTAAGGTCCGATTGCCAGGAAGGACAGAAAAAACAAAAAAAACTCCAGACAGCTGGAGAGAAAAAAATAAAATCTGCACGGGTTCCAGACCACGAGACTGCCCAGCCCCCTCTGGGCATTCTACCTCACATAAATGAAACAGTCCTCTATGTATTTAGGGTTCTCACGGAAGGACTTGATGATGATGGTCACGTAGACTTCTGGCTTTTAATTCATCAATGTAGGAACATCATGGTGCTTTGATTAGGTGGTAGTGGCGCAGGTCGCCATCACAGAAAACCGGGTAAAAAGAAACAGAAGAAAGAGTAGGGGTTAGTACGGATTTTAGAGCGATCAAGAATAGTAATTATAATAAATTGAATATACAGAGTATCAGGATTAAATTAAAATGAAGTTATGAGAAGGCCATGTTAAAGTAATGTGTTTTCAGCAGTTTTTTAAAGTGCTCCACTGTATTAGCCTGGCGAATTCCTATTGGCAGGCTATTCCAGATTTTAGGTGCATAACAGCAGAAGGCCGCCTCACCACTTCTTTTAAGTTTAGCTCTTGGAATTCTAAGCAGACACTCATTTGAGGATCTAAGGTTACGATTTGAAATATAACCTGTCAGACATTCCGATATATAAGATGGAGCGAGATTATTTAAGGCTTTGTAAACCATAAGCAGTATTTTAAAGTCAATTCTGAAAGACACAGGTAACCAGTGTAGTGACATCAAAACTGGAGAAATGTGCTCGGATTTTCTTTTCCTAGTTAGGACTCTAGCAGCTGCATTCTGCACTAGTTGCAAACGATTTATGTCTTTCTTGGGTAGTCCTGAGAGGAGTGTGTTACAGTAATCTTAGAACCATGAGAGTTCCAAGAGGGTGATGATTGCTAGGACACCATAACACTTTCAAGCTTCTAGCTGTATGATTTGTGTTTGTACAAGTGTGAGAAAAGGTCACCCCAGTTTGACTTTGATTTGTGAAGACAGACTTTGTATGATATTTGAGTGTATGTAGCTGACAGTGATTCAACGTGGGTCTGGTGACTAAAAAGGACTCCACCTTTTGAGTTTTGCTGGAATATTGTTCATGTGGGGAATTAGTGAAATAGCTTGAATTATATGACTTGAGAGAATGGCTTACTGATTTCAAAGTAGTGAAATGTTACAGTATTTTTATCCATCCATCCATTATCCTACCCGCTATATCCTAACTACAGGGTCACGGGGGTCTGCTGGAGCCAATTCCAGCCAACACAGGGCACAAGGGCAGGGCGCCAGCCCACCACAGCAGTATTTCTATGTTTTTCTAATATGATTCATGAGAGACTGCTGTTAAGTGTTCTGGTACAAGAGTTCTTTCAACCAAATGGTCGACAGTAATTGCACCAGCTGGTCCAAGACTATATATCCTGGATACTCATACAAAAGCGAAATTCTAAACTTTCAAATGAACCCGATTTAATGATGAACTGGCCCATATGCTCAAAGTAGTTATGATGATGTGGTAGTTTATAATTCATTGCAAGACTGTTTTGTATTTAGAGGTTTTAACATATGGAGAATTAATTTCAACCATTATTTTTCTCTTTTCAGTTAAGGTTCAAAATATTTCTCAACTTTTCATGTGAACTGCTTGCTAACATTTTGTTTCTCACAGATGCTTGCAGTTTTTGCTAAACACTTTGTTTCCTTTTTTGAGCTATTGCTTGTTATTATCAACTGTATTTAATTTTCTGGTCTTTTTCTATTAGACCTTGTGGTTTCCTGTTTTATCTTCCAAAGCGGCAAAGATCTGGAACCCCAAAATGTTGGCAGACACATTCTAAAAACAGTTGGCTTATGAATTTGTATGGGATTAGTTCCCCCTTTTCAGGAGAGGTCAAGAACACTGATTCTGAATGGATTCTGTTCAAGTATAAGGAGTTCTGAGCTGTCACCAAAACTAGTTCAGTGTTTGTTATGGTGGCAGTCATATAGGAATCCTGAGATCACTCTGTGGCAGATTGAGGAACTCATCGATTTACAGGATCATTGTGCATACTTGCTAGAGAGCTCAAAGGCTTAGCTGTTAAGTAAAAATGGACTGCACAAAGGTAGACTAAAATAAAAGTAGAATAATTGCTGAGCCTTAAATGCCACATCACTATACCCACTGAAGGTATTATGTCAGCCTTCATTAAAAATTGGAACACCAAGGCTGTTTGCTCTGCAGGCTAAATTGAGTGATATTGCCAGGAAAAGGAAGTGAACAAAAAGAAAGACAAAAGATTTATATTGTTTTAATAGCTTGCCATTGGCTCTAATTAACAGACAGCTTTAAAAACAGATGATTCAGCCTCCTTGACAGATATACTGAAGATTTTGTAGACAGTAGACAAAAAGAAAAATGTACAAAGGAAGTAGAAGCCCTGGTCTGTCACTGTAATGTTACCTTAAATCCCCTTTTTGACTAAACTTTGATAATCATTTTCCTGTTATTCTTTCTTTCCTCCACCCACTATCTCTTCTATGGTAAAATCTCCCCAAGATAATTAAATGATGATATGTATCAGTATATAATTCTCCATATAAATCCCCTTAGTCATTTTGAATACTATTAAACTAATATACTAAATTACAACAAAAAGTAACACTTACACTGGAAGAACCAATCTTGGGTCAAATTTACATTAACTTTATAAAATTTGTGGTGAAATCTTACATTTTTCTCATCACACCTGTATCCTTATTAGGTACGTTCTTGTATGTCATACACAAGTCTCATGATGTGAAGAGTATAAGTCAAGGGAAGTTATGCTTACGTAATATAAGACCATCGCTTGAAGGACTTTGTTCAGTTTCGGTCTTCATATTACAAAAAGACAGGGCAGCAGGCGGCACGGTGGCGCAGTGGTAGTGCTGTTGCCTCGCAGTTAGGAGACCCGGGTTCCCCTCCCTGCGTGGAGTTTGTATGTTCTCCCCGTGTCTGCGTGGGTTTCCTCCGGGTTGCTCCAGTTTCCTCCCACAGTCCAAAGACATGCAGGTTAGGTGGACTGGTGATTCTAAATTGGCCCTAGTGTGTGCTGGGTGTGTTTGTGTGTGTCCTGCGGTGGGTTGGCACCCTGCCCGGGATTGATTTCTGCCTTGTGCCCTGTGTTAGCTGGGATTGGCTCCAGCAGACCCCTGTGACCCTGGGTTGGAAAATGGATGGATGGATGGACATGGCAGCACTAGAGAAAGTCCACAAAAGAATGACTAGGTTGATTCAGAGACTGCAATATATCAGCTATGAGGAGAAATTGAAGGAGATGAACCTTTCTGTTTCAGAGAGGGATATGACTGAAGTGTTTAAAATAATGAAGGGAAATTCCGCAACAAGAACACAGGGAGATGGTTGGAACTTTTTAAAAGCAGATTTCACACAAATGTTAGAAAGTTGTCCTTCACACAAAGAACCATAGACACACGGAATAAATCACCAAGTAATGTAGTAGAGAATTTTAGGGAATTTCAAATCTCGACTTGATGTTATTTTGTGCAAACTAAGCAAATAGGATGGACGAGCTTGTTGGCTTGAATGGCCTGTTCTCATCACAATTTATCTAACGTTCTAACCAAACAACTTGCTTGCCTGAAAAGGCTTAAACCTATGAGAATTGCATTTTCTTCCAATCTCTCTAATTGTCTATCTATTTCTGTGATTTTTAGGAAATGTTAATATGTTTTAATTTCATGGATCAGAGATTCTGTCCCACAGCTTAGAGAGTGCAAACAGAAAACCCATACCCTTCATATCAGTCTCTTCTAACATAACATCCTGCTTTGAATTATGGTTTATTTACTTTGGCATGTGGAATTGACTACCTACATACGTATGGCATGACCAGTACGTAAATTTGTGTTAAATATCAGCTACTAATACTGCGCTCACTATAAAAGACCGAATACATAAAGGTGCACTAAAAGTAAAACAGGTGATTCTCAGTAAAATGTTTCTGATATTCAGTACCTAAACTGAGTGTTTCTGTCAATCCCAGACACTTTCCTAAACTAACAGGGCCAAATGTTAATATAAAACAATTGGCTTTGAGTTTCACATCTTTGCTTTGTGAGCATTTTGTGATTGTCAGCTCACATTAACAGAACAGGTTGTATGTCAGTTCCTATACAGAGGCTGTAATGAATCAAAAAACAACATACTCGTACCAATGAATAAACAAAGCTGCAGAATCAGACATCTTTTCTCAAGTTTTTTTTTCAGTTTCAATGATATTTGTAACTCAGCACAGATTGATTCAAAGCTGTGCACAAGAGTTCTCTGCTGTAAAATCCTAAACTTCTTCAAACAGCAAAATAGTAGGTGCATTCTAGCCACTTAGAAAGCTATTAATTCTTGAAATATTAAACCCAAAATATTCTGGGCCATTTTGCTAGTATAAGGAACAACCTTAAAAGATTGTATGAACCTATAAATAAGAACAAATAGATTTTTTTTAAATAACTGAAATTTAGCTGACTCAATATGTAATTTTGTTGTGCCTTTGAAAAGTGATTATTTTGCATTAGAATGAGTGGACACAACAGTCATTGCTACTGCCTCATGGATCTTGCATACTGGGTATAAATCCAACCTGTCGATGTGGAATCTATGCATTTCTACCATGTCTATGTGGGTTTTCCCTTGAGTGTTTTACTTCCAAAGACATGCAAGTAAATTAACCATTTTAGATTAGATTAGATTAGATTAGATTCACTTTATGTGTGCATGGGGCCTGTGATGGACTGCTGTTCTGTGTAGATCTGATTTCTGCCCTCAGCTTAGTGCTGTTGGGATAGGCTCCAGACCCCTGCATCCCTCACTTGGATTAAGCAGGTTTAAGAATGATATGTAGGTTATGATGAGCTCCAAGCAAAATCATCATCTTTTTTTTATTACATTATTCAGTTGTATGCAAATAATTAAGAACCCTGGGTCAAATTGTAAGTTTCAGAATCTCTAAATAAATTGACAGTAACATAGCTTCTGCAGGGCACAAACTTAAATATCACACATTTCTGTTCATTTTAATGCACAATTACTATTTATGGACTGAATTTAACAGGACTGAAAAAAAATTGTACAAGACCAGATATAAATTGAGCCATCCAGCACAATTAGCAGGCAGTTTATAGGTATTCTTTCATTAATATGCTGGAGTTTTATGAGGAACATAAACATTTAATTTCAATACAGTATGCTACATTTTTATCCTGACCTTCAAAAAGCATAAGCGTGCAGTGAAGCTGCAAGAGTCATGTATTCATGCCACAGCCTACAGATCAGTACAGACTTCTCTAAGCTCATAAAGCAATGAGATAAAGTGAAGGGTTGGTTTTCTGTATTAAGCAATGTGAAAACTGGGGTCTTGGGGTGATCAATCCTGAAGCCACTGCTCTTTTTTGTTCATACAAATGATCATAGAAAGAAAAACAACCAAGCTAACTACATTTGAAGGTAATACTATTAATAATATTAGGTAGATTAACAGATGCCCTAAAGTCAGGCAGAATTGGTACAACTGGACCTGGAATTATGCCACTACGTTGGATACTCATTAAATTAAGGTCAATGTAATTAACCTTAATTTTGTGAATGTGTTATTTTGAAGAAATAAAAATATTCAAATATAATTAGAAAACAGAAGGTCCAAATCTAAAAGGTCTTATGAAACAGAATAGGAAGTTTCATTGGAGTGAAGTGAAGATAAAGGTTTATATAAAAGGCAAAAATGTCAAGAGAAACCTATGCTTAAGCTATGTAATGCACTTTATGAGGTCACTTCTGAAATGCTGTGTTCTGTTCTAGTGTGTTCAAATTATAAGGATAGAACAGCACAGGAAAAAGTCCAGAATGCGGGGAGAAAGATAGAAGTAGCTGGATGTGTTCAGCTGATGAAAACAGAAATTAAGGGAAGACATGTTTGAACTGTTCATAATTTTGATGGGATTTGAAAAGGTGGATGCTATTAGTTTTTGAAGAAAGGCATAATGCTTTCCAATGCTAATGCTTTTGCAATATAATCACACTTTCTTTTATTTACTGTTTACTGTCATTGAATTTTTAGGGTGCAAATGGTTACAATTCTACCCTATATCACTAGTAATCTAGCCTATCTAACCTCTTAGATGTCTGGGCACAAAAATTGAAGTCATCTTTTGCAGTGGAAATTTAAGCTGCTCCTTCTGCGCATTGTAATTAATCAGTCTTATTGATAAATTCAGCTTAGCACCATCAGCGTTCGAATGAAACTTAATGCGTTTTTCAGGTATGGAAGACTGAAATTTCAATGTAAGGTTGTTATACTCACTGATTATGACACAGGAGATGTGATGTGACGTGTTGCTTCTTGAGTAGCACATGCATTTCATTGGACTTATGACAATAAAGATCCTATAAACCTATAGTCAAAAAAAATATATATATATAAAAATATAAAAAATATATATATTGTGGTGGACGGCCGGAGCCCTTACCCGGTTGGGACACCCCTGTGATGGAAGGACCAGAGGAGAGGACAAATTTAGGGCTTACACTGGGGGTTTGGAGCTCAGAAGCTCAACTGTGATGGGGCCTGTGGCCACCGCCAGGGTGTGCCTGGACAGTTCCAAAGCCCTGGCATGCAGCACTTCTGCCACACAAAGAAGTGCAGCCAGAAAAGGATCCAGGAGCACCTCGAGCACTTCTGAGTGCACTATAAAAGAAGTCACCTCACTCCGTTCAAGGAGCCAGAGTCGGGAGGAGGAAGACAAAGCATGCTAGGAGAGGAGTGGAGGCAGCAGAGAAAGAGAGAAGGAAGAAGAGAAAGAGAGAGAGGGAGAAGGTACTGAGCAGTATTGCTGTGGGTACTTGTGTACTGTGCTCTGAAGTGGGGAGTGAGGAATAGAGTGTATTGTTTTTGCACTTGTGTCTCTGTGCATGTCTGAGTCTGGGTTTGGGGAGCTGTAGGGCCTCAGTATACCACAGTATATATATTTATATATTATATATGGTAAACATTCAGCCCGACTGCAGACAGACACCGGGATGCACGGAAGTCCAAACACACGTTTTTATTTGTTTTCCTTTACAGCACCTTCTCACAATGTAGCAATCAGCAAGAACAATAACTCACAGTCCTTTACTTTTCTTTCTCTCTACTTTTCTTCCTGCCACCTCCACTCCTCTCCTCACAAGCTCTGTCCTCTGCCTCTTGACTCTGACTCCACGAATGGAGTGAGGTGGCCCATTTTATAGTTCACCTAGATGTGCTCCAGGTGCTCCCTGACGATCTTCCTGCTGAACTTCCTGGTGTGGTGGAAGTGTTGCATGGGCACCTGGAAGCACTCGGGGTGTGCCTGGATTCCCTTTTAACAGTACTTCCGAGAGTGGCAGAAGTGCTGCAGTCCAGGGCACCGGAATTGCCCAGGTACCCCTGGCAGTGCAATTCAGGGGGGGCTGCCCTGTTGCGTCCCGAGGAAGATATTGCCCCTCTCCCGGTCCTTCCCTTCTCCAGGCATCCTAGTGGGGGAAGGTCCCTGGTCGTCTGCCACACTGACCCTTCCCCAGCTGAAGCTTGTAGGGTGAAGTGGCCCATCTCGCAAGGGCTGTCCTCCAACAGGATGGAGTGCTGGCATATCCCAGTTCACGGTTCTGCTATGCAAAACAACCCCAACAAAAGGGTAGGGAGACGCTTCTGCAATGCCATCCCATGGTGCTCTTTGCGGACAGCTTCTTCACCCGTGACCGAGATTTAGTCACTCAAAGCACTGGCACTTCTCTCCATGTCCCCGTGCCCTCCAGGCATGAAAACAGGACAGGTAACTCCGCTCCGCCTCATCCCCAGCCAGATTTGGGTTTTCTCTCCACCCCTGTGCAAAGCAGTACTGTACCACAGGTGATCCCAAACATCACGCTGCATGTTGTTTGGACACCCTGCCTTCCTTCTCTGGGGCCTCCCTTTATTTTAGGGTGCAGTAACAGCCTGGATCCCCTTATGAGAAAATTAGGGACCTCCTCTCAACCTGGACGAGACCGCTGCGGCTTCTTGGGGAGGGGTGGTCTGGGTGCCGACACATATTGTGATGGGTGAAAGCAGCAACTTTTGGACACTGCCTCCCCCATGATGCTAGATGGCAGCTCCCCTGGAGTATAGTGGTGCCCCGGATTCCCACAGGGCATCCTGGGACTTGGAGTTCGGTTTCACAGCCCTGTTGGGTGCCGTGGGTGCCACCGGGGGAGCTGTCAGAGGACCGGGGAAGTCATACTTTCCCTATAGCCCGGAAGTAGTATTGGATCACGTGGACAGGAGCCCTGAAGTACTTCCAGGCTGACTAAAGAAATTGAGGTCTACATCTGACCTGGAAGTATCCGGGTCGGGCATTATATAAAGGACTGCTGAAGACCCAGAAGGTGAGCCGGTGTCGGGAGGAGTAGGACAGAGCTTGCTGGAAGGTGTGGAGGAGAGAATATTGTGTTTCTTGCTTTATTGTTGTGTTTATTGTGGCTGTGGTGCTTTGGAGGCACTGTTTTTGAAGAAGAAAAAATATTGAAAGTCTTCTTAGTGCTTTTAACCTGTGTCTAGAGCGTCTGTCTGGCGGGTTTTAAGGGAGCAATAGTGCCACCTGTTGTCCACACATTTACAATATATATTTAACCTTTTAGATGTATGCAGCTTTTCTTTCAATAAAATTATGTAATTAAATTGGTCTAAAATCAAAATTCCAAGGTTCACCCCTCTGAGTTCAAAGCCACTGAAGTATGAGGATGGTAACATTATGTCGTTCAGCTTCTCTTCATCAGCTGAGACTAGACATCTGGTTAAAACAGAATGAAGGATGAGTGGTGGAAAATACAAGCAAATACTCTGCAAAACAAAACTGAAGCCTAGGTGAAAGTTTATATTTCACATGCATAATAATCCCAAACATAATTGCAAAATAATCTTGGAATGTTGCAAGGGCAAGAAACGTGGATGTCCTAAAATGACCCAGGCAACACTGTGATCTCAGTATAAATGAGAACCTGTAGACTTTTTGAATTTTGTGATGTGGAAGTTTGGTGCAACTAACCTGGACAGCCTTGGGCAAATCTACCTGGAAAAATGGGTGACAATCATTTACAAACAATGTGCCAAGTTGATTTATACTTAACATAAAGACTTAAAGCTTTTATTGGTACAAAAGGTGGCTGTGCAAAATAATAAAGTATGACGATTGAATACTTTATTTATTTTTTCATTCTTGAAATACATTTTTGTACTTTGAAATAAACAAATCACATGGAGAATAAATCTCAGTGTGAACCTGTTACTCAGTACAGTTAGAGGAATGGCCACAGGTCTGAATTGTTTTGCTGGGCCCAGTGTATGTCTGTAACGTTTGCAGTGCCACACTTGTACTAGAAAGCAAACACTACATATTTCACATAACATAGACATATGTATTAATTGTCTTTATTGGAGTAATCGACAGTGGTGATACAGATTTAAAAATGTGATTGACTTTGAGGGGTTGTATAACATTTACAATGTTTTGTATGGAGTTGTACACATAACATAAGAAAACATCCATCCATTATCCAACCCGCTATATCCTAACTACAGGGTCACGGGGGTCTGCTGGAGCCAATCCCCGCCAACACAGGGCGCAAGGCAGGAAACAAACACCAAGCAGGGCGCCAGCCCACCACAGATAAGAAAACAGGGCATACCTGATTCTCTATTCTTAGTAACCAATGAAAATACCTATAGGAAGAAGTAAAGTCTAGGCTAAAAATCAGACTCTCTGTACTTTTAGATGTTAGATGGCTGGAGATGTGATTCGCTCAGATCTAGGTGTTTGCATTCTCATTTAAAAGGTGGCACCTCTCAATCCTAGTTTCTTAATAAATGGCTAAGTTGGATTACTGGGATGCAAGCACCTTTTCTTTTTTGTTATTTCTCTACCTCCGTCATCAGTTAATGAATACACAGTTTACTGCATGTGACTCGGTTGCACTGAGCATTGTCCTGAAGGACAGTCTTGGCACATGAGACATACCCATGAAGTAACATTTACGTCAGAGATTTAACATTGTAAACAATCTGTGCAAAGTATGCATTCAGAACCACAGTGGTCCATGGCTACATCTTAATATTTGACAATCTAAAATTAGCATGCCAAATAGGTTCTCTGTATCTTAGGAAGGTTTATTTTTGTGATTTACTTGTTTATTCAAGAATATTGGCTGGCTTTTTAACATATCTATATTTACAACTCTTCTCTAATCTGTTAATTTGTGACCACCTGCTTCTACACACTTCATTTGTTTAAACTGTAAATGCTTAAATTATGTTGAAAAGGTGTACAGATTGGTTGTATTAGCTGCAGGGCAAGTCTGATTTGAAGAATCTAAATATGAAGCAAAAAGGCTCAAATTAAAATATTCAAAATATTGAGATTTTATCACCTTCTAGTCTTAATAGGCTTTGCTCGTTTTATCCCCAGTCCCAATATACAGGGTATTATGATGTTTAGTAGACAAATAATTTTATTTGGAGAAAAACTTGTTTGCTCTGGGATCATTATTAATCTTCGGGCAGTATTTTTAAAATAAGGTTAGGAGTTTCTGTCTGTTTATTATGACTTTCTTCAGATGTAAAGTGTTCCATGCAATCTTACAGCTTTGGGAGATATCCTAAAATTCCTAAAAGCAGACAGAGATAATAAGAACAATCCTTTTTCTTTCAAGCTGAACAGTTTGCCTTTCTATATAACAAGCACAGCTATGCCCTAAGGGATAGGATGCTGCCCTATGATATTGATTTCCTTTTGTTTTTTGAAAAATTTATTAAACAAAATTAAATAAGCAGATAAAATTAAATGTGTAGTGCTTTACCTGTCATATTTAAGGAAGCACAGTGGGATATACTTTATGTCAGAAATATCAGTCGATATGTACAGTAAATTTCCTGGGGCATTTTGTGCTTTGTATTTCAAGAAACAAATGAATCCACAATTTGATTTATAATAAAATAAAATTAAATAAAATAAAACAGGTCTTCCAATAATAGGTTTATGACAATTGAATGAAAGATGATCTGGATAAAAGAAATGTAGCAGTTGTAAAATTATCCAGCATTGAATGAAGGTTTATTTAACATGGAAGATATCATAGAATTTGGTTCAGAGGAAAAGCACACTTCTGTTGTTAAATTTCATCAATTCTTTTTTTGAACACTCTTGGAGCACCATAGCCCAGATGTCAATGGGGCACTCAGTCGTAAGCCACCCTTACTCACACTAGATACATTTACAGTTGCCAGTCAGACTAACAAAAAAAACAGAAACAGGTAAGGGAAAACATTCAAAGAGACAGCGTCTTTCTGTCAAGCCCACCCAGAAACCAACCCTTTCATGGGACACTAATATATCACAGCACAAACCCACAGATATCATTTCTACAAAATAACCTGCACTTTTTTGTAATGTGGTAGGAAGCCCAAGCAGGCAGAAGAAACCCACAATAAATGCAAATTCCATAATAGGGAAGGATTTGAACTCAGGACTAATTGTTATACTGTCTTACTAACTTACAAACAATTAATTAATTTGTCCATCCATCCATTTTCAAACTGATACAGCAGAATCACCTGCAATGTAAAGTGTCTTCCATTGATATCCCTGATGACAAGTTACCTAGGTTATTTTAAGACTCTAAGTTAGCCTCAGTAGTGAATGAGTGTGAGTTTGTGAGAGAAGCTCACTGTGCAGGTTTTTGTCCTGACTTGCACCCAGTCCTGCTGGGATCGACTGCAGCTCCTCTGCCCCTCAACTGGACTAAGGAGGTTTGAGAATGTGTCTATAATATGTAGTAAAGAGTGCTCGCTCATTCCACAGTATATAGTAAGTAAGGTAATAGCTTACTATGGGTAAAAATGATTTATCCTTAAACAAAATATGAATTTCACACCAAAAACAAATTTTGTATTTCAGTTCAAGGATATGAAACCCTGTCTCTAACTAAAGAAATAGAAACAGGACCAGTATATGAAAAGTTCTGCAGCCCACAAGGTCTCACTCATAAAGATCTTTAATATACAGAGCCAGGTCCATTCTACTTTGATCTACCACTAAGTGAAAAAGCATCACATGGTATGATATTATTGTAAAACCTTTCGTTTTTATAATTTCTATTCATCCAAGCTAAATGTTACAATTTAAGTGCTGTACATTTCAAAGTGTAATGAGTATATGAATTTAATTCTACTGTTGTAGGCAATATAGAGTAATTAATTACATATTGGTTAGAAAGCTTACTCTGAAGACTCCAGGGGATAGGCACTTCTGGTAAACTTTGCTGTTTGGCAGGTAGGAATGCTTGCTCAGCAACAACCACCTTCCGCACTAAAATAAATCTCCTCTGGAGAATCCACAGTGCCTTAATTGTACTTTCTTGCTTTTATATTTCTGATCATCCCACGTTACTTACTATATCAGCTGTGCACACTATTAAGGAGACACGTTGAAAGATCGAGTCCGTAATAAACTCTGTATGTGTGCGATTTTAAAGAGGCAGATATCCAGTTCAGACTTTGTTTTATAATGCAGGCTATGCTGTATTCACAAAATTTAAGCATGGCTTTTTGTGGCACAGGATAGTGTGCTCTAGTATTCCAGTATTATGTGTTACATTGCTTGTATTAGGAGATGTAACAGTATGCAGTATGCGAAAGTACTGAAAAAAAGCAATGTGAACGTCACATTTTGTAACTTCCTTCCATCTATCTCTACACTGCCATTTTCTTTTTTTTAATCAAGACATTAGAACATTAAACGAATCTAGACAAAAACAGACCATTCAGTCGAACAATGCTTGCCTGTCCTATAAAGTTAATTCTTAATTCCGAAATAACAGCAAGTCTAGTTTTGAAAGTTCCTCAAGCCCTACTGTCTACTGAACCACGTTGTAGCTTATTTCATGTATCTATGGTTCTCCACGATAGGAAAAAAGTCCTAATGTTTATGTGAAATTTACCCTTATCAGGTTTCCAACTGTGTCCCTGTGTTCTTGATGAACTCATTTTAAAATAACAGTCTTGATCCACTGTATTAATTCCCTTCATAATTTTAAACACTTCAGTCATGTCTCCACTTAATATTATTTTGCTTTAACTGAAAAGGCTCAGATTTTTATTTTTTACTCATAACTCATCCTCTGTAGCCCTGGAATCAGCCTAGTCACTCTCCACTGGACTCTTTTATCACTACTACAGTATGTCCTTTTTTGCAGACTGGAGACGAAACCTGCACACAATACAGTACTCCAGGTGAGACCTGACTAGTGTGTTATAAAGCTTGAGCATAAATCACTGGGACTTGCACTTTACACATCGTGCTATATAACCTAACATTCTAGTAGCCTTCTTAATGGCTTCTGAACACTGTACCACTATGACTCCTAACTTCTTCTCATAAGGTGTAGTTTAAATTTCATACCTCCCATTGTGTATTCAACTCTAACATTATTACTTCCTATGTGAAATACTTTACATTTACTTACATTAAATTTCAACTTTCACAAATCTGCCCAAGCCTGTTTGCTGTCCTTGTCCCTCTGTAATGATTCAATGGATTCCAGATTATGTGCCAATCCACCTAGCTTCATATCATCTGCAAACTTAACCAGCTTGTTACTAGCAATCCTGTCCAATTAATTAATATATATTAAAAAATTATTACTTCAGACATGAGCTTAAGCTAGTGGTGTATAGAAACACAAAGGCTCACACACCTATAGTCATTCACAAAGGAACAATTTAGAGTTGCCTGATATGCATAGGAAACCAAAGAAAACCCACATGGAGCATGTCAAGGGCTGGGAACTGAACCCTGGCTTTTGGAGCTACCAGTAGCAGCACTAATGACTAATCACTGGATTAAAGTATTACAAGGATTTCGAAGACCATGAATACTTTTTTTTTGGATGAGACAGGATGCCAAGAGCTATGTTTTAATTAAGATTGTCTCCCTGGCTCTGGATCACTGGGTATTCTGCCATTTCAAAAGCACATTGTGAAATTTCCTTATTTTTAGTAGGAGTGCTTGGTGACAGAGTATTTTCCTAATGAGAATTAGTATGAGAAATACAGTAAAACAGCTAGGGTGCATTGAACATGATTTAATAATGGAACAATAAAAACAAATCTGGTACTCTTGGCAAACCATGGAGTAGTCTACAATGCTTAAGTAGTCGTGTTGTCGCTCTATGAAAGTGGTCTTATTTTGTTTTCTTTGGGTCAGTACTATAATGAAGAGGACTCTGAAGATACAAAATACAGGAACATTGTAGGGATAAGTTATAGAGTGTGAGAAATTGAATAAGAAAGATGGATTTAATAACATTGTGCATAAGTCAGGAGAGGGGTGTGAAAGAGTACATGAGAAAGACACACAGAAAAACTGTTTCTGAATACCAAGGGGAAGCTGTGTAGACAGAGGCAGTAGGGCCACGTATGTGGTCAGGAAAAGAGTATGTAGTGTAAATTAGGAGTAAAAGGTGCTTGGGCTGATATTAAAAAAAACACATGTATTAAAAGTCAAGCCCTTTACCCTTGTTTATCTGCAGTATGGTTTTGTTGTGGTTAGTTTGTGACTCAACAGAAAATCGTAATGCTGCATTTGTTTTTTGTATAGTAATTCAAGAATAAAATCGTCTAAAATATTTTAAATATTTGAACAGTTTAGGAAGATGAAATATTCTCTCTTGCCATTCTTGATAAAAAGATGTAAAGGGTGAACACCTGTTTTTGACTGGTAAATAATTCAAGCCATTTAAAACTATGTATGAAAAATTGCCACACAGAAGTCAACTGATAATTTTACAAATCAAAGGCAAGGGTAGAATTTGTCTTCGCTGATGCATCAACAATATATGATGTACTTTGCATTTTTAGTAATAAGACTTTGTAGAAAGGAACTGTCATAGCCTAAAAAAGTATCATATTTTGATATCTGCCAAAAGGATTCCCCACAAGAAAAATACATCTAATAAATAAGGAAATAGACTTTATGACAACTCTTTGTTGAAAGGCAAATAAACACACTAGGTGCCTAGCATATTTGGTAATTCTTTTATGTTTACTAATTCTGGGTTTGGATTTTGAATTGTTAACAGCACATTTTATTTTGATGGTTTTTCGATGCAGAATCCCTTTCCCCCACCTCCCTTTTTCCATTCTTTCCATTGTCATTTATTTTGTGGCAGACTTTAGATCTACAAAGAATGTGAATTTAAGTAGGAGAGTTATAAGGCCCCTGTGACCCTGAATTGGATTAAGTGATTTTAAAAATAGATGAATGGAAGAAATTATAGGGCAGTTTTTTGAATTTGTGAAAGACTGCCTTGGGCTTTGTTAATGCAAGTGACCACATAATACACAGTATAAATCTATATTTTGAATTTCAGTTAAAGGCACAGGATAGATTTTTGTGACACATTTCCTGATTTGTTCTGTTTTGCAGGATGGTATTTTTTTTACTGACATATATATATATATATACAGGTAGTCCCCAGGTTATGGACATCCGACCCACGACTTACGAACAGGCCTGTAGCTGTAACGCATGCGCCTCAGTAACTGCCGGTCCGTCATCTTCGGCCTGGGGATGCTGCAAGCGGTGGCTAGACGGAGGCTGGAGGGGTGGCGATTTCGCTGCTCGCGCAGTGTAGTGTCCCTCGAGTGGCTCCTGACAGCAAGCGGTTTCACTGCCCACCCACCACACACGGCTGCCCCGTTCGTTCTCTGTGGGCGGCTGGTAATGCTGCAAGCGGTGATCCAGTTGTGGCTGGACGGAGGCCTTTGAGGGTAAATGGGGCGGCGGGGGGCAGCATTGTAGTGTGCCTCAGGTGGCTGCCTGTTGAATGGCGGCGTTGGTGGGAGATTCACTACCCGCCATTGGCCGCACCATGTTCGTTCTTGGTGGGTGGACGCTGCAGGCAGCCTATTGTAATGGAGGTGACTGTGAGGTGGGCTGGTGATGAACCGCCACTTGCCACCCCCATTCATTCTCAATAGCAAGCCTGCTTGTACTGTTATGTACATAGCAGGAAGTTGTCTTTTGTCAGTACATCAGACGTGTTGACGATTGGTGCCTTCCTGCTGTGATAGCGTGTACAGTGCTGTGCAGAAGAGCTCATCTTAACCTTTTGTCTTCACCCTTCAACAATGTCTCTGAAACACAAATCTAATGCAAGTGCTGGTGATACAGTAAAGAAGAGAAAAACCATCACCATTGAAAATAAAATAGAAATTATAAAAAGGTCAGAGAGAGGTGAAACGCCATCATTCATTGGCAGAGCACTTTGTTACAGTCGGTCAACAATAGCATTTATTAAATTTATGTACTTGTTCCAACTTACATACAAATTCAACTTAAGTACAAACCTATAGTCCCTATCTCGTACGTAACCCGGGGACTGCCTATATATATATATATATATATATATATATATATATATATATTGTTGATGATGGAATTTTTTTGTCCATCCACAGTTTTGCCATATGGTGGGTGTAGCAACGCGCTGTAATCAGTGCACTCTCCCAACCTCCTCCTCCACAGTATCTGTAACACTATAATGCAGGGGTGGGCAAAGTCATTCCTGGAGGGCCGCAGTGGCCGCGAGTTTTTGTTCCAACCCAGTTGCTTAATTAGAAAACAATCCTTGCCAATAATTACATTTCATGGCTTGTTAGTGCTTTAACTCTGCTATGTCAAGTCATTTTCATATTCTAGATTTTTTTTCCATTCTAAGGATATCATCCAAATACTGTAAAACGGATGGATAATTCTCAATCCTTCACTTTTTTCTCTTCTCTTTCCTTCCAAGTATTTAATTAAACCAAATAGTGCATGATAAATACACACAGGTGTAAAGGGTAACAAGCAAAATGGATAACTGCTGGTTTCTTTTGTCATTTGCATCTTATTAATAAGAAGCAATTAAAAACCGAGAATGCAGCTGTTTAAGACTTAAATAAGCAATAAGGGTTCAAAATCTTAATGAGTGAGATAACTAAAATGAAGCAGAAGTGTTTCTAGAGCAATAAGTGCTTCTTATTAAGTAATTGAGTTGGAACAAAAACCTGCAGCCACTGCGGCCCTCCAGGAATGACTTTGCCCACCCCTGCTATAGAGTATCACATATCCACCCTGCCATCAACCATCTGAACCTGCACATTTCAAAATAATGTCACAGCATCTATCCCAGCAGCATCACATACATTACAGAAGCAAGTCATGGTCATGGATTGGGTGTGAGTCCACCAATCAAAATAACATGTCTTTAGGATATAAATGAAGCTGGAGTATGTGAAAAAACTCATGTAGACAAATGGAGAACAAAGACAGTGCCCAGTCAGTACTGAACCTGGGTCTGTGAGGTCCTTAGTCAGAAAATTACTACTCACTGAACAATCTCGCTACTCTAAGCATCAATTATATATATATTGTGACAGGCGCCTGGCGTCCATGCCCAGCCGGGACGCCCCTGCACACTGTATTCAGGGGGAGCTGCCCTGGACAGTGCAATACCTCCCCCTGGACGCTAGATGGCCGCCCTCCTGGGCTGGCGTAGTGCCTCGGTTTCCCACAGGGCTCCCTGGGAATTGGAGTTGGGGCAGCCCTGTTGGGTCCTGCAGGTACCGCCAGGGGGTGCTGTGTTTGGGACTCCTGAGCCGTGTGGGCAATAGATTCATCACACTTGGAAGTGCCGCTGGATCTTGCTGATCAAACACCTGGAGCACTTCCAGGTGACCTATAAATGGGACTTAGCAACCACCACTCATCGGCCAGAGTCAGGAGGAAGTGAAAAGTGTTTGTGCTTTACTGGTGCTTGGGACTGTGTTGTGGCTGGGGGGATTACGGGGAAGACGTGCCCTGCAGCTGAAGAGAAATAAAAGTCCAATCTGTGTCCAATCTGTGTCGGGTCAGGCGCTATATAGTGCCTTTTACTATATATATATATATATATATATATATATATATATATATATATATATTACTAGTATGGATTCTCTGTGTCAACCTAATGTGGGCTTCCTGAGATGTAAATGAAATTCTCAATTCCACATTAACAGTTTTGCACTCTATTTGTTCTGTGAAATACACTATAAAGTCTTGGTCCTTTCTGGCTTGTATTACCAGCACCCTCTTCTAACATACTGTTTAACATGCTATCTTTTACCTCCTTCCAGGTATGTTCAGCTCTGCCTTTAGGGTCTCATGTTTTGTCTTCATAGAGCTCCATATTACTCTGCTTTCCCCTTTTGTATTCTTTAAAATGTAGCCTTTGTCAGAATGCCTCAAATCCCATAGATTTACCACTGTTTACAAGGTGTTGTACTTTATAAGTTCTCCCCACCTTCCATTCTACATTTATAACCTCAGGCAAGCAGGTGTAGTAAAAGATAAGCAGGAGTTAAGTTACACTATAAATAATATATAATTGATAATATTCATAAATAATAACAATAAGCAAAGTACATTAGATTATTGTCAACCATACAACCTGATACATGCTGATGTGTAGTTTCAGGTGGCACGCAGACTTGCAGTTACTTTAAATCATCATTTGCAGCTTTCTTCAGGGCAGACCACATGCCTGTCTCAATATGGGTGCTGAGCTGTGCTCTTCATTGTGTTGTCCTTTTCAGTCCATGGTGTGAGAGATGCTCCTTCATGATGGTGGTGTAAGAGAGAGAAGGAGGGATAAAGGAAGTAAATTTATAGACTCTTTGTCCAAACCCTACAGCCAATAGGGCATCATGGTACTTAATGGTTTCTGATTTAAAACCAAACAGAATACTTTACACCAATAGAATTCTGGTGCAGCACAATAGTTTAACACCTGCCCTCAATACCATTTGTTAAGGTGAATCTTGCCATCTAGGTAGTTGACCTCTATGTGGGGGTTGATTGAAAGAGTCCTGCAAAGAATCACTTGCCAAACTGGTTTTAGGCACTTCCCCTGACCCTGTCATAAAATTGCAAAGACTCAGTCCTTTAAGGTGGGAGGGGTGTGGGAGTGGGGGTCCTAACCATCAAACCATTGCTGTTCTTATCAATGATATTGCACACATATTACATTGCGTTGTCTAAGTTACAAATAAAGACATATAAAATATTTATCAACTTATATACAGAATTTCACACCACAACATCTCATACTTGTTTACACCAATAAAATCCAATTAACGGTTTGATTACCTTATCAAAATGTAATAGTCAGAAGTGTAGTTAATATATTCCTATTATTTATATCTGTTAATCCTTCATTTATTACCTGTTTGTGGGTGTAATCTGAGAATAATACTGAATACCATAACACAAATCCAGATCCCTTGCAGTGGACAGTCATGATATAACATTGTATACAGTAGATGTGGGGTTCTTATAAAGCCATAAAATGGTAATAAATTCAATACGCTGCAGCTTATGGCCGGGGCGTCTTCATGCTGGGAGGACCGGCAGAGCAAGCGTGGAGTGGCCAGAGTGTTACCTCTCCTGGGACGCTAGATGGCAACCCCCCTGGCTTGCAGTTGTGCCTCAGACTCCCACAGGGCTGCATGGGAATTGAAGTGTGATGCAGCCCTGTTGGGATGCACAGGCGCCGCCAGGGGGTGCTGCAGCAGGAGCTCCTAAACCTTTATGGGCAGTTCTTCTGCCACACTCGGAAGTTCTGCCAGAATAGTAATCAACCACCTGGAGCACTTCCGGGTGCATTATAAAAGTAGCCAGCAGCCACTACTCAGGGAGCCAGAGTCGGGAGAAGGAGTGACGAAACTTGGGGGTGAAGGAGGAGAAGGAAAAGAGTAAAAGAAGGGATTCATTGTTTGTGCTGTGCTTCTGCCAGGACTGTGTTATACTTGTGGGGAACAGGGAAGGTGTTTCCCACAAGGGAAAAAGAAAAATAAAACTTGTGTGCCGCGAACCTGTGTCCCACGCATATCTGTGTTGGGTTTGGCTGCTGGTGCCAGCATGGTGGGCCACAACACCAACAAGAAATTTAAATGTGTACTCATCAATAGTGGTAACCTTGCCTTTACTATGCAAAACAATTCAAAAGTCATTAGCATCTTAGTATAAATATTAAAATGCCCAAATATGTTTTAATATCAGAACATCAGACCATAGGGCAATGTACAATATTCATATAGACAGGGACTAAGTCTGCGATGTCATCCAACTCTCTCACAGCTAACTACTATGCCTCAAAGCCACACTGGATAATGCATGCTAGATAAAATTAAGAAAACATTTTGTGCTTATTTGCTTAATATTTTACTCTTTCACAATTTATTTCCTCCATATGACAATGTCTATGAGAGAATATGTGAATTTAAGCCAGTATGAGATTTTATCATTTCTGCCCAAGACCTTGCATTTTTGGGTAATCATTATAAATAGCAGATGGTTTAACCTAACACAACTGAAAATATCAGGATACCTTATAATTACTTCCAATTGTTTTAAACATATAGGAGGAAAGCAAGATTAAATGACTTATTGAGGGGCAGTATATTAAGGTATAAGTGGAAATTAAACTGTCACCCTTAATGTTTAAGGTCCATCACCACTGGACCACATGTTATCTTTCTACCAACATCCACTATTATCTGCATTCTTTCGATTTAAAATTGTAGGCTGTTAGCAATACTATAATAAATATTTCAGTAAACCTGATGTAAAGTAATAAATAAGTGAAAATAATAATATTGACTTTGCATTTATTTATAACATGTTGTAGTACACAGGAGTGTACGAACATTTTTGTGATTTATTTTTTTATACCTATTCTGTGGTGTTGTAAATATCAACAGATTTATGTAAACTATACCGCACTACACTTTTGCATTGTCATCATGATTGCTACTTCCTCTCCCCTTAAAGGCTTTTCAATTTATCTAGAAATAAAATTCAGAAGAGCAGTGGGTTTGACAGTGTTTGATTGCAAGAAATTCCCCCTAGAAGCCAAGAAAATGCAAAGGCTACTTCCCTCCCATTCCCTCCCGTCAGCCTGCATTGCACAATGGCTCAGCCAGATGTCCCTGCTGGATAGAAGACCCAGTGCACCAGATGCTGTCACATCAGGCCATGCAGTACAGTGCACTTCTCGTTTTCTGGATGGTTTGTTTGATTTTCTTTCTTTTTTTTTCAATTGGTTACTTGTATTTTTTCCTGCTGTTTTCCAAATGGCATGCTATTTTCTAGCCTTTTGTCATCACCAATTCAAGTCAGCCTTTTCCACTAACAAATTAGGCTTGTCTCCATGGAAATATGGCTATGTCTGTCATGACTGCCCCCAGAGTTGGGAGATGAAACCTATTAAAACAGAGCAGCAAGACTTTCTTAGTAGAGCTAAGAAAAATATGCTACAATAATCAGTCCCTTTGTATTTGATTATTATGGTGTTCATCTTAAAATATATACATGGAATTCATGCTCAGCTAGCAAAGGCTCTGCAAACACACTCTGGACCAGTAAATGCAGTGGTGATCTAATGCACGTGTTGCTGATATGCCTCTCATATTTAAAGAAACAATATCCAACTTAATCTAAGTACAATCATCAGACATCTGCTTTATCTTGCATGCTGTCACAGTAGAAATAATCATTTTTTGTTCAAATATCTTTGCACGTGCAGCTTGCTAAAAGTTGTGTCGAGAGTTAAGAGTGTTAGCTCACTTTAATAAGAACAGAACACACTGGTGCAGGTAAGAGCGAGTTATATTGTGCCTCTTGAAATTAAAATAACATGCATTTGTAATTTTAAGGCATTTATTTTTTTGAAGGGCTGCATTTATTTATAAATAGGCCTTATGAAATGGTGACAATAGTTTAAAGGAAGGCCCTGTCTCACATCTCACCCGGTGTGATTCTTTCAGTGTAGAACACCATAGAACAGTTCAGCAATGAGCACAATATGTGGAAATTGTTCAAGAACACTCATGAAAGTAGTTTTTGGAAATACATCTGTGCCTGTTCATCTCAAGGGTATGACCATTCTTAACATCTGACTGTCATAGTGGACAGAAATACCTAGGAGACAGTGCCTATAAAAAGTATCAACCCCCTTGGAATTTTATACATTTTATTTTTATACAACATTGAATCACTCTGTTTAAATTTGGCTTTTTTGACACTGATGAACAGAAAATGCTAAAGTGAAAGCTCTCTGCAAAGTGATCAAAATTAATTGCAAATGTGAAACATTAAATAATTGATTGTAGTAGATTAACTTTTGGTAGCCATTGACACCATTGAGTTTGTGTGCACAAGTCTCTCTGTATCAGCTTTGCACATGTGGCTCGCAATAGTTCTCCATTGTTGTTTGCAAAACTGCTCAAGCTCAGACAGGCTGTATGAGGATTGTGAGTGAACAGCCTTTTGCAAGTTGAATTGCGATCTGGACACTGACTCAGCCACTCCAGGATATTAAAATTGTTGTTTTTAAGCGATTTCTGTGTAGCTTTGACTTTATGACTGGGGTCATTATCATGTTAGAAAACACATCCTTTCCCAAGGTGCCAGTTTCTTGCAGACTGAACAACGTTTCCTCCAGGATTTCTCTGTATTTTGCTGCATTTATCTTACCATCTATCCTTACAAACCTTCAAAGGCCTACTGCAGAGAAGCATCTCCACAGAATTTATGCTACAGCCACCATACTTCATGGTGAAGACAGTGTCGTTTGATAATGTGCAATGTTGGCATTAAGTCTGGTGGCCAGAAAGCTCTATTTTGGTCTCATCAGGTCAAGAACTTTTTTCAGCTGAATTCAGAGTCTCTCATTTGTCTTCTGATAAGATTTCATGTGCATTATTTTCTTTGCCACTCTCTCTTAAAGCATAACTGGTGAACCACTTGGGCAAAGGTTTTTGTATGCACAATGTCTTCAGTCCTAGATGCTATAGCTTGTAAATCCTTCAGTGTTCTCAAAGGTCTCTTGGCGGCCTCCCCTCACTCAACTTCTTCTTGCATTATCACTCCGTTTTTATGGACAGTCTGCTCTAGGTTAATTTAAAGTTGTGCCATACTTAACTTGTTAATGACTGAGCTAACTGGACTTCAAGGGATATTCAATGAATTTGATATTTTTTTTTGTATTAATCCCTTACCTTTTGCTTTTCAGTCTTTTCGTGGACTTGCTTGAAATGTTATTTTGTCTTCATTATGTAGGTTAGCCCACAATATTGGCTCACCACAAGTTATAAAGGTGAATTTATACTATAGACAATCAAAGTACCCTGACTACAGACTGGTGGTCTCAACTTAACTAATGATATAACTTCTAAATCCAGGTGGCTGTACCAGTAATGATTTAAGTGTGTCAAACTTAAAAGGACGAACACCTATGTGATCAATTACTTTGTGTTTTGTATTTGTAATTAATTTAGACCACTTTGTAGAGATCTGTTTAACTTTGACATTAAAGAGTGTTTTTCTGTGGCTCAGTGTCAAAAAACACAAAATAAATTCATTGTGATTCAATACTACATAACACCTTCCAAGAGGGTGAATACTTTTTATATGCACTGCATTCAGCTCCCTAATGTAGGTATGTCTCTCAATTATGACAGTCAAATGTTAAGAATGGTTGTAACCTTTTAGGTGACCAGGGAGAAATGTATTTCTAAAACCTCTGTCTGTTGTAGTAAAATAAACTAAGTATGACTTGGCTTGGCCCCATGCTGCATTATCTACTTATGAAGATGCAGCGCAGCCAACTGCTTATATCACATCACCTATGTCAGTGGTGGACTTTGGTGCAGTCCTTGTGTCCTTTTATCAGAATAGTCTAATTAAAAGAGTCCTGGTGTGTGTGCCCCTTGCTTTTGCTATGATTTTTTTTTGACCTCTGTATAAATCTCCCAGATTTGCTTCTGCCTTCTTTTTATTTTCTGATTTTAAATGTCCATGACCTTTACCTGACTTTTGGTTTTAATATTTGTATAAAAGACTACACAACTTTTGTTCTTTATTCAGTCTTCTGCCTTTGATGGGGAGTCTGATATCATTGGGTTTGTATTGTTTGAACAAGGAAATAAATGAAAAAAAATGCAGGGGAAAAAAAGACCTTTCCTATGTCATCCACAAAAAGGCATGCAAAATCCTTTTACGTAGTTTTAAAAAATCCATCATCATTTACAGTAAATTCCTAAGGATAACTTTTTAAATATGTTATTAATATCTAAGAGATGTGCCTTCAAGCATTAAGCATGTCGTTAATGAAGTCACTTTAAACATCATTGGTTGAAGATTAGTTATAGCACTACAACAACAACTTCAGTGTTCTTCCAGGAGCAACAGAAACTTGACCATACCTGATCCACCAACTCCTGAATTCTCCTTGCTGACTGTGACTATAGCTGTCATTATTATTACTGAAGATGACAGATTTACAGTACTGTACATACCTGTATTTGAATGTGCCCAAAAAATTGTAATATACTGGTAACTAGTAATAGGCTAGTTTCATGCAATGTTAGACTTGAGAACTGCTTTCTGGTCTTCAGATGGTGGTCCCCAAGTAATGGTAATTATGTTCGAAATCTGAAGTGAATTGTTATATGCTTGATATCTCCTGGCAGACAAGTATGTCATTTCTGAAATGAGCACTGTGAACCACTACGTATCGTGGAAACAACTTTCATTCCACTGAAGCCAGCAAGCAATTTGGCTTTTATATTGTTAATTACATTTGTGGCAGTAATTTGAGATGTAGTGCCCATGTTAAAAAGGTTGAAGAATTTGCAAGGTTGCGTTTAAGTATTTTCAAGGGAGAGGGTGGGTCGTTGCCTTAGAATGCTGTATTTCAGAGAACACACAAATCAGTGGCATAACTTGTAGCTGGTGGGCATGTAGGAAAATATTATGTAATTATGGAATTATTATGATGAATGAGTCTGATGTGCTTTTACTACTGATGCTTAGCTGGGAATAAGTACAAAATTAGCATTAAAAAAAAAATAATAATAATAATAATAATTTGAAAAAATAAACGTATGAAAGCCTGAGTTCTATCATTCATCACCTTACACACCAAGCTATAGTTTCCCATTGTTTTGCTGTAAGTATTTTTAGAATTCAAAGAAAAGTGTGTATTTCAGTAATATTCATTTGAGAAAAGCAGCAAGACATGCTAATTTATAAGATCACATGTTTAGTGTCTGAAAGTGTATAGCTAGACGTGGTGTAACTTACTAGACAAGAAGGTGAGAATCCAAATTCAGTCAGAGGAAGTATTAACTTTGCTAATTAATATGCATCACAAATAGCACTGCTTCATGGCTACAGTCCAGATGTGTTACGAGGACATTTCCACCGGGGCACCTTGATCTCCAATAGCTGCACAGATGGCACAACTTTGCTCCTGGCTTCTGATTTTCTCAACTTCATATTTCTGTAATGTCTTTTTTTTCCCTAAATCTTCAGCCTGTCTTTAATTCTTGTATAAATGACCAGTCTTTTATTTAAAATTAAATAGGCCCGCCAAAAACCTACTGTATGGGATATACAGAATTCTTTTTTTTTAATGTATGCTTTCTTTTTCCCTTAGTGGGATTAATAGTATCTAAATCTCCAGTTAGTTTGAATTGTGTTTAATGCCACTTCTAATTATTGTGTGCTTCCTATTCCAGTTTTGTTTCCTAAAATAATATGGAAATCACAACACAATTATCTTATTTCATAGAGGTCATTTAGGTCATTTTGCTATTTATATGTACCATTAGCAAATGTCTTTCACATTACTGTTAAAAAAAATCACCTGCAATACACATCCATCCACTTTCTGAACACACCTGGTCCATTATAGCATTATTGGGAGCTGAAGCCTATCCTGGAAGCATCTGGCACAAGGCTGACATCAAACCTGGAAGAGACCACAGATCTGCCAGTGGGTACAATCGTTCACTCCCACATTTCCATTCACTAATCTGCCAAGAACGCTGGGTTGCCACTTATGCCAACAAGCTTGTCTTTGAAAACCCACGTGAGCTAGTGTGGACTGGTCTGTTCTGGTTTCTATCCCATGTTATTAGTGCTGCTAACCAATGTGCCACTACACTGCTGTTACAGGCAGTAATCCCACATAAAACCCTACACAATAAATACATCTGAGTATAGAAAAGCATTTTATCCACAGCAGTTTCTCTACCAAAGTGTGAAAATTATTTCTATATCTCAATTAGTTAGGTTGTGTTAATATGCTGAATGTTATTTTTCTTTATTCTTTTTCTTCTTTTTTTGTTTGCTTTCAATGCACAATGTCTAGTGGTGTGAGGCTAACCCAGACAAGCCTTTCATGTGTGTAATAAATAACATTCCCTTCATTAAAGAACCATGTAGGCTTAATTATTCAGACAATGATCACACAAATGGAAACAAAATCTGTTATTATGAATACAATTTGAAAAGCATTAGGAAGAAAAGTAGGTGGGAGTGACTTGCACATCTCATTTTGCATGTGAATGTGAAGAAATGCAAAATTACTTTGCTTGCTTGCCATTTTATGCTTCTTAATGCAAATATTACATTTTACCCAAAAACAAAAACAGTGTACAGGCTTAAAAAAAGATATTTTTTATACATGTCAGTAACACTTGAATCACTATCCATCAGTTCACTTAAGCTGCTGAAATATATCTTGAATTAGTTTAGATCTTCACTAACAGGGTATCATTACATTTGTTTTAAAAAATCCTAAAAATATGAGCATCAGCACTTATCACTTAGATCTCTGAAAACATGTCGCACTAGGTTATTAATGTGTTATTGTCAGAGTTTTCATATGTAGCCAATTAATATTTGCCACTTCAAAAATAGGAATATAAAAAATATCTCTAAAGTTGTAGTGGTTATATATTAGTAGATTATAAACTCTTGATATTTTTGACCTCACCTTTCTCAATCAAGACTAGCACCCTAGTAGTTAATGTTAAACATTCTGTACTTTGAAGTAATATTGTGTGTCCACCATCTATTTATGATTTCCTTTTCATTCGGTGGCTTTCAAACTATCAAAGTCCCATATCAGCACTTGAATCTCTGCAGATGAGAGCAACCAAGAGAATCCCAGGACTTAAGCACATGATCTACTGTGACAAGCTCACAGAATTAAACCTGTTTAGTCTCAAGCAGACATGGCCATGTACGGGATCTAATTCAGGCTTTCAGAATTCTCTAAGGTGTGAAGTAGATCAGGAGAGTTCTTTGTTCAAAATAGCAATTGGCATATTGAGAACAACATTGGAAATTAAGGAAAGTCCATTTAAGACTGAAGTCAAGAAGCACTTCTTTATGCTTTTCGGGACAAATCAAAATAGTTAAAATAGAAATCTTGAGAACTATTTAGAAGTACTTTGAATCCATATTGTGATAGATTATCTATTAGATTAACCAGCTGGCTTGATGGGCTGAATGGTCTCCTCTGGGTTGTCAAATTTCTTATATTCTTATATTCAATCCATCTGTTGACCACATTCATTGTCCTGAAAGGTCTGACAGTGCCATATCTGGGGCTGCGAATGGACCTCTAAATTTGGAAAATTAAACGTTCACATTTTCTAACATTGCCTTACAGGAATCACGTTTGAGGGTTTTATAGGGGGTGGTAGGCCTGTCCTAATCAGGAATGCATGCAACAGGGGAACAGGACATCCATTTTGGTATGTGAAAATACTAAAAATACAGTTCATGCACCTAACTCACGAGGCCTGCAAATGAAGACTACAGTACCTGTAAGGTTGAAGAGTCATTTTGATAAAAAGTGTATGGATTTTGAATGTGCCAATGTATGGCCCAAAGTGTCCACTAGCATATAAATTTGGTGGCACACAGGAGGAAAAATAGCAAAAATGTTTCAATGTTGTTTGCCACTTTGATGGTAACATGAATGTTGGAAATTTTTAAACAAAATCAGATACTCGGTGACATATGTGAGTGGATTTTATTCTGAGATCAGGCATGTTAGTCATTGAGCTCAACAACATTGATTTATAGCAAAGCGACAAAAGAGATAAACCCTGTGTAAAATGAAATTAGCATACACCTCTGCCTCTAACAGGTTTCACTGAGGACATAAGTGTGGCACAGTGGTTAACACTTTTGTTCAAGGTATCCACTGTGGATTCATTACCAGTCCCTGTCACTGTTTCCACTTTGCTCATTCCTTTGAGTCTTCTTTGTGTGTTCATGTTAGATTAATGGGAAACTTAAAGCTGATCTTTTTTCAATAAGTGCATCAGTGTGTGTGTGTGTGTGTGCATGCACTCACGTAAGTGTACATTGTACTGTATTAATATGTTATCTGGATATTATTTAATTACACTTATATAGTACTGTTCTGTCTACTCAAATTGCATTATATAGATAGTGAGGAACCACATCAACCACTACCAATGTGCAACATCCACCTAGATAATGCGGTGGCACCCATTCTTGTGCCAGTGTGCTCACCACACATTAGCTATTAGCTAGTGAAGAGGTGATAGCCAATTGGAAAACAGGTGTTAATTATGGTGCCAGAATGACCAGGCCATGGTGGACAATTTAGTCAAAGCACTGGGAAGCACCCTACTTTTTTCAAAAGATACCCAGGGACCTTTTATGAGCACAGACAGTTAGGACTTATGGATTTACTTCTTATCTGGAGGATAATGCCAAATTAGAGCACTTTATCCCCATCACTGCACTGGGGCATTGGGATCCACATAAAAAACACAGGGTGAGTTCCCCCTGCTGCACTCACCAGCAGCTCTTCCTGCAGCTTTCTTGGTTGGTCTCCCATCCAAGTACTGACCAGTCCCAAACATGCTTATTTTCAGATGGATTACTGTATCTGTTCTGAAGTGCAGGTGGTATGGCTGCTGGAATAGGCTCTAGCTCATTTCAAGCTTGTCACAGAAAGAGCCGACCTGGAAAATGGATGGTTTCGCATACATTGCCACTATAACTATAATCAGTGGTGTCTAGGCATGCAAATCCATTTGAAATCCTTATAATACTGTGACTGGTTGACACAGGCTGTTAAAATGACATAGTGAAATGAGAGAGTAACGCATTATAACTTGTATCCTTGAATACATTTCAGGTATAAATGGAGGCTTTGTCTGACATTTTGTTTACTGTAATAGTCATTTGATTGCAGCAGATTACTATTTAGGTTACACTCATACCAGTATCATGAGGATAGTTTTTCTATCCATGCCAGTCTCGTTTTTATTCATGTGCATTTACAGTTTAATTTAACACTGAGACTAAATATCAAACAAATATCAACTGTGTGTTTGTGTGGGCATTTCTGTTGCATTGTTTAACACAATTGAGTCTGTCATGCACTAAGTGTTAATGAACATAAACCTCCCTGTCACCGTTATGTGTTTAATTGGTTAAGTAATTATTGGTGCTAATTAAATAACTAATTGGCTTGAATACTACAATTGATTATTAAATACTGTACATAATTTGAAGAAGAAGCTCCATTGACCTCTTGGGGGAGGACAGAAATGCTTGCTAGTGAACAAAGAAACTGAAAAATCAGCACTCTACTGATGTTTTTTGACAACTTGTCTTTAAGATTAGTATAGAAAAGTGCTGCTAATATTATGCACTGGTAAGGACTGTGCTAAAACAGATACACTGAATAAAGTAATGTGTAGATTTTACCAAGATAAGATAAAACATGTTAACAAACAGATTAGATTAAGGCATTTCCTTGTCTTTGAGATGGTTACAGATTTTCAACTTCTTGTAGAACAGATTGTTTTAGTAGAAAGGTGCAAAACAGACCACAGAGCAAAGAAGAGGGATAAAACTAAATAGAGGGCATGTCAGTGCCTCAGTAGTTCTCGAAGACTGTGCTACTTGTCCTCATGTACTGTATGCTTGTCTCTAATTCACAGTATACTTGAAGTAAATTTAACTAAACTTCAAATGGAATTCCTTTTGTTGAAGGGGTGGCCACATCCGATAGAAAACCTATGCAGAGGTCTGTAGGTTTTTTCGCTTTAGGATAAACCAGATCTTTTAAATTTTCCCCAAGGAAATCATCAAGATTTGCAGGTCTCTTTCTCTTTTCCTTCTCTTTGTGATGATGACTTTTCATGACCCTTGGCACAGAAATACACGCAATGTTTTCTTGGATCTTTACCAAAGTTTACATTTTAGTTGACCTCTAGCTGCATTGGTGTGATATACATTAATGAAAATGGAGGTAAGCCTGAGCTGGTATTGCTTCTTTAAACTGTGTTGGGAATGAAAATCTAATTTAATTCATTCATGTGCATTTGACCTGCAACTATATGCCAATAACAATTATCTGTGTACTATATTATTATTCAGAATATCTGACTGCCCAAAAAAAAATGCTATCTACATTTTTTGCTGAATGCTTAGGTCTGGATCATATTGATAGGGCAAAATATCATAACGCTGCATTTTTGTACCGAGCTGTCTTGTCCAATGATTGTTTTCTAGAGTCTGATTGTTTTTAAATGGGCTGGAAGACCACATAGCATAAAAAAAGCTTCTCATTTTTGTAGTGAATGCATTTAATTTAATGATATAAATTTTGGATAACCTACACATGACCTTACATGGAGAAGCTGGCTATTGTACAATGAGAGTAAAGAAAACAAATCCTGTTTGTAGATGAGCAAGCTTCCCCTACTGTTGCAAAATATTGGCAGAAATTAAATTAAAAAATAAAGGGAATCAGAGCAAATGAAAAGATGAGCATTCTTTTCATATGTTTTTCTGAGATAGAAATGTGTGCTGAACCTTGACGGTTTAAGAATAACATCTAGGTGCTTTGTAAAGGACACCATGAGCAAGTTTTCATTGTTAAGTAGTGAATTAAGAGAGCACTGATCTCATACTTCACTTGCTAGTCATATTTTACTTGAACAGAGCCAGGAAATTTAGTGATGATCATCGAGTCTAGTTATGATGCCTGGTGTTAAGCTCAAGCTTACACTGTAAACTGGGGAATTAAAAGACTTGCTTTGTAAACTGAGTCTGTGTACCACAGCATTTTACACCTAGGACTCTTTATCAGCCCCTGCTCCAGACTCAAATGTTAAGTGGGACATCTTAAATGCTGGATTTTGGTGTGATAAAATCCTAAAAATCCAACATGTAATAGTATTCCCAACAGCAGAGCTGGCACGTTAAATAGTATGAGTGTGAAGCCAGCAACAGTCAGCAACCGACAAGGGGAGTTTCTTCTTGAGAGCACAGTGATCTCAATACTTTTCATAATACTGCTTGTGGTAAGGTACATTTTTGCTGCCCATTCGACCCAACCCCTCTATATTTTGTTAGACATTAGATCATAAACTTAATTCACATCCAATACATATTGCTGTAAGGGCTTTGTGCAATTTCCTGAAGGATGGACAAAAAAATCTATAAAAAACATTATTTTTGGAGGAAATTGTAAATAAATTAAAAAGATCAGATTTAAAACAATAAAGCACACAAAATAGGCATTACAAAAAATAAAAGGTATAATAACGAAATAGAAAAAGAAACAAACTTTATCTGTTTTGTTCCTCCTGCACATTGCTACTATAAACTCCTTGGCTGTTTGCACTTCTGTCCTACAACTGAAAGGCATCTGCTCTTTTTACCTAAACATGCTTTGCGCAAATTTATGAGACTTTTAGTCACTATTACACATATACGTATTCATTCTTTTCAACTCAAAGTTCTGTACTATATGTCAATGTTCTATATGTCTGCATCAAAAAACATTACATAAATCTGGATAATTAGTCAAGGCCTATAAATATCTGTAACAACAAGTAAATTATGAATAGCTGCAATGCTGTAATTTTAATAACCTGTCTAGATCATATAAGGCTCGCTGTAATTTCTTTTCCAAAATAGTTAAAGACAAATTGTTACAGACAAAGGGTATGAAATTGAATAAAACAAGATCCAATGACAACATTAATGAAATTACCGGTAAGTGGCAGTTTGTGATTTCATTACTGCACCAAGGAGGTCAGTCTTATTAAAACACTGGGCTCTTGGAGAAAAAATGATATTGGGCTTTATGAAATTGGAATGCTCCATCCAAGGTGGAAGTATCATCATGTCAGGTTCAATTAACCCTATCAAAATACAGACTACACAAATGACACAAGTCTGAATTCCAAAAGCAAGCATGAACAGAGTTGTTATGAGCTAAAGTGTTCCGAAGCATAAAAGAGGCAAAAATCCCAAAAATGCACACTAGAGGTGGAAATACAATCAACCCCCACCTAGTAACAAAGGGCAATGAATAATTATCCAAAAATTCTCTCTGGCACAAAATAAAACCTCTGAGGCACACAAGGCAAATGGTACAGAAAGCAGATGTGACATCCTGTGCCTTGGCATTTTTGCACACGCTCAGAATGTTGCCGTCTACTCAACAGACCAGTGGTAGAAAAATGCAAGCATAGAATCAAAGATAACATTAAAAAAGAAAGCAATTTTGTATTATAGTGCCAGCAAGACCAAACATTCTAATGTCATGCACTTCAGATTAAAAGCTGTCCTCTGCAATTCCCCAGAATTAATATATATACAATGTGATGGATGGCTGAGGCCCTTACTGGTCGGGATGCCCTGACTATGGGATGACTTGGGGAGAGAGTATTTTCTGGACAGTTTTTCCCCTGGTCTGACAGAGGGCAGCCCCCTTGGCTTCCAACGGGGCCACGGGTTATGAGCATGGAGGTGTGGCCACCAACTGGGGGCACCTGGACACTTGTAGGGCCCTATTTGGCAAGATATACACTGCAGCAGCTTGTTGGGCAACTTCCGGGTGCCCTATAAAAGGAGCCAGTCACCACCACTCAATGGTCTGAGTCGCGAGGAAGTGGACGAAGTTTGTCAGGAGGAGTGGAGGAGAAAGGACTGACTGAGAGAAGGGACTGTGCCGTATGGACTGTGTTTTTTGTAAATAAACCATGTGCTGTGTGGCAATTAGTACCCTGCCTGTCTGTGTCGGGGTTAGGGCAGCTGTACGTTTTCTTAAGCATCACAATAACAACAACAAAAGTGAGAAAATATCATAAGCACAAAAAACACAAGAACAAAAACACAAACTCACTATAAAACTTATTATATACAGTAATGCTGTATAAGGATTGCTATTCAATTTGCTCAACTAACCTTTCTTTTCTGGACGTCAATAGTTGCACATGGGTGCATACGTACACACACACACCAACAGGTGACAGGCCTCCTCACCCCGCGTTGAACTATCAGCAGTATTTTAACTTTTGATGTGCTTCCATACCGTCACTACACCCTCATCTGCCACGCAGGTAAGTACATTTTTTACACCTCAGCAACACACTGGATTGAAAGGTTATAGCTTGTTATTATAGTGTCTCAAATTTCTTGAGATTTAGCCTTTCACAAATATTCCTTCAAAATGGGAAATTCCAGAACGGAACAAAATCTAAGTATACAAAATTCAAAGAACGGTTTAAAAACAGAGAACAGGTTCAGAAAATCACAAAACACTCTAAAAAACAAAAGAGAAATTCACCACACCGTGAGCTCATTCAGAATGAATTGCAAAGGACTGTGGGTTTTACTCAGCCTTTATAGGACTGAAGGCAGTATCTTATGCTGATGGGGAACCACCCACAAAACACATGGAACATAACAGAATGTATATTGACTCATGAAAATTAAATAGTCCACACATGTAACCTAAAACATAAACAAAATAGGTAAAATTAGACATTTAAACCCAGGCCAGAGGAGGAACCCTGGCTGAGATATAATAATAGCAAACAAAAACCTGCTGGTAACTAAATGCTTGCACTTAGTGTTGGTGGTGTATTTCTTAAACCAACATCACTGATGACCTTCTGTATACCTGCCATCATACAGAACAGTTCACTATTAATTCGTGTCTGCTCTTCAGGATGGCCAGATTGTCTGTTACTGAATCTGGAATGCATTCCAGAGTATATTTTATGTTTAGGATATTGTTATTGGTAGAAACAAACTTTATACAATAAATAGGTATATGTATTATATAGGTATTAGTACTCCTGTCTAGTTAAGGCATTCTGAATCTTGTCTCAAAGTTAAGAGAATGCATGATCTCCTAATTTATGGTTAACACATGGTAATATCCTGATGTATTCATTTTTGAATGTGCCTCTTTTCTTGTTAGTGTGGTCTGAGGTTGCTAGTATTCTAATTTCATGGACAGTGTGGTGGGTTTTTATTCCACAGTATTAAGACATGCTCTCAAGTCACTTGGTGAGTCCACATTCTTATCAAATGAACATTTAAAGTTGTTACAATTAGTTACAATTCAGAAAGGTCTGATGATACTATATTGCTATGTGAATTAAATGTGGAGTTTAATTTTAATGTTTTACAGTATATACACTTTATTCAATTTTAGATTATTACAGTGAGTTGGTTACACTGCTGATTTGCCAGTTAAGTTACAGGTCTTATATATTAAATACAATGTTTACTTGTATTTACATGCATTACTAATCCAACCTACTTCTGTCCCCAGTTCTATGTTTGGAATCTGTTCTTCTGTCAGATGGCCCTTCTCCCACATTTCCAAAGATAGTGGCAGTTAAGTTAATTCACTCTTTGTGGCTATGAATTTGTGAATGTGCATATGATTGGGCCCTGCAATGGACTGGACCTCCATTTAGAGCTCTTTCATTCCCTTGGTCCCAGTGCTGCCATTATAAGCTCCAATTCCCTGTGACCCTTATTTGGATTAGGCAGATTTGAAAATGTTATCTTATGTTCATTTCCCATATCCCTTTCATTTGTTCTGGTGCATCTGTGCAGCCAGTGGTTTTTGTGGCCATACGTTTCATACTTCACTTTGTAACTGCACTCAATCCAAAATACCAAATTTGAGATTCCCATGTAAGGAAGGTATGGAAGAGCAGCATTTTTATTTACAGGAAGAAATTTTCTTTCTATGTGTTTCCGTTATGGTGTTATTTGTTTCAGAACGCAGATGCAGTGTGAATGGAAGTGAATTAACTGCTCCTGTTTAGGACACATTGTCATTTGCATCAGTGCCTGCTGTCAGTTAATTGTCATTTTTCAAGGAAGCAATTTAGCAGCACTCAAGGAAACAAGAAAATGAATTCCCAAAATGAAAAATTAGCATAAAGAAACAGTTCTGTGCTAAATCTATAACAATAATGTGCTCATCTGCTTATCCTCGTTGTACTGGTAAGTCAATAGCAACCAGTTTTACACGAATTACTGGGTCAGTATCTGACCCTCTAGTTGAGTACAAAAGAAGAGGAATTAAAAACAGAATTGGGTCTGCCGCCATGTCTGGGTTGTTTCCCTTTAGGGTTTTACTATTTCTCCCATATTCTATTGCTGCACTGTGGGTAAAGATGAGATTCAGTGTGAGTAAGTAAGTGTGTCCAGCAATGGACTGGTGTTTCATTCAGGGTTTGGTTCTGCCATTAATCCAATGTGAGAGGTCAAGTAATCTCCAACCCCCATGGGCATGCCAAGTTAACTGATGAATCAAAATAGGTTCAATTTGAATGAGTAATAAAGTAAATATGCATGGTGCATTGTGTGAGATCTCAGGTTTCGTCCTGCTTTGCCCTAAGAAGAGACTTCAGATCTGAATCACTTTGTAATGAGTACAGCAGATTTATAAAATTGCTAGATGAAAGAGAAGCCAAGAGCTTCTGGAGAGATACTGTACCTAAACTCAGTCCCAAGGATTATTGCTTTCCAGTAAAGCTCTTAGTTGCTCATTTGATATTCTGTCAAATGATAACTTCCTGAGTTTAGTCCCTTTTAAATGTGAATGTCAATTTATTTATATAGCACATTTAAAAAAACATAGGAATGTTGTGGCCAAACTGCTTTACAATATAAGAAGAAAATACAAAAATAAAATAAATGAACATAAATAAAATGAATAATAAATAAAGTCAGATTACATAATCACAATGAGGAAACCATCAGTATTACTGAAGGTCACGGAAAGCAAGTGAATAGAAATGAGGCTTTAATCTTGTTTTGAACAGTTCAATTGAAGACAACTCCTTTATGTAACGAGGTAAAGAGTTCCACGGGCGAGGAGCAGCAGCTGCAAAAGCCCTGTCCCTCTTGGCTTTACACTTGGTACGAGGGACAACAAGAAACAACTGACCAGAAGATCTAAGCACTCTAGATGGCTGGTGTAATGGACACAATCCAGATAAATAGGCAAGAGCAAGCCCATGTAAAGATTTAAAAACTAGCAACAAGATTTTAAAATCAACTTGAAAACTGACAGGCAGCCTATATAAAGAAGCTAATATTGGAGAAACAGAATTAGACTTTCTTGCCCCAACCAGAAAGCGAGCGGCAGCATTCTGGACCAACTGTAACCTGTGTATCAGGGATTTGCTAATCCCAGAATAAAGTGAGTTGCAGTAATCAAGGCGAGAAAAGATAAAAGCATGAGTAGCTTTCTCAAGATCCCAAGAAGATAAAAAAGGCTTGATCTTACCTAAGAGACGAAGCTGGAAAAAGCAACTCTTGACTACAGAACTAATCTTTTTCTCTAAAGAGAGGTTACTGTCAAAAATAACACCAAGATAGAAAAATAGATAGATGGATACTTTATTAATCCCAAGGGGAAATTCACATACTCCAGCAGCAGCATACTGATAAAAAACAATATTAAATTAAAGAGTGATAAAAATACAGGTATAACAGACAATAACTTTGAATAATGTTAGCATTTACTCCCCGGGGTGGAATTGAAGAGTCACATAGTGTGGGGGAGGAACGATCTCCTCAGTCTGTCAGTGGAGCAGGACAGTGACAGCAGTCTGTCACTGAAGCTGCTCCTCTGTCTGGAGATGATAGTGTTTAGTGGATGCAGTGGATTCTCCATGATTGATTGCGGACTTGAGGTTTGCAAAAGACAGAGAAAGAGCCGAGAAGTCCAAGACCAATTTGGGCTTTAGCTAATGGACCCACTATAAGCACCTCCATTTTATTTTAATTCAGATCAAGAAAATTATTAGCTGTCCAGGATCTTAGTTCAGGACATTGTTCCTGGTAAAGTGCCTGTCTTTCGTATGGCCAGCAATCATCCCAATGTCTGCTATTCCAATATTTCCAGTTATTCGTTAATCAATACAAATTATTTGCGCTTGTATTATTACAAAAATGCTTGCAATGTTAAGGCCTGCTACTTGTAGACTACTGGGCAGTTTGAGCTGACATCACCAGTGTGTGTAGAATGAGAGCAAAAGAGGTTGGCTGCTCTTTAGTATAATGTGCTAAACAAGACAAGTAACTGAAAAACTTTAAAGCATGTTATTTATAAACTTTTATTTTGACAATGAATTCTGATTGAAGGAGTATCCAATGATTAGAAATTTGCCAGAAAGGAGGGAAAATAGCATTACTTTTGTCTTGTGGAGACTACTTAAAAATAAAATATAAGACTGCTTGCATAAAAATATTATTTAAAATAATTTTCAGCACAGGCTCATGTGATGAAGATCCTGACAAAGCAATCTGTTAGTGTTTTTGAACAGGCAACTGGCATTGAAGACAAAAGCAAATCATATGACATACAGTAATTTACTTAGACTTTGAAAAAGCCTTTGATTCCGTTTCACCCTGAAGATTATTTCTGAAGCCAGACGTCATTGGCATCTGTGGTAACTTTCAAAATCAAAGTTCAAGCTAGTTAACTAATTAGAGAAAAAATGAAAGATAAAATGAGAATACTGCTGCTTATAGTGGAAGGTGGTCAGTGGAGTCCCATAGGGATATTTGCTTAACCTATTATTCTTTCTAATTGAAATTAATGGCATTGATTCTGAATTAGTTAGTATACTTGTAAAATGGGGAGATAAGACACCCCACTAAAATGAATCCCAGACTGGGCTATAACTCTGCATAACGTGAAGTCAAAACCTGCTCTTCTGCTTGAACAAGAACCAACTAAGTGTAGAAATTAGTCTGTGGCTAATAATTTATTTGCCTCAGTTCTACTATAAGTCCAAATTTGGGGCAACTCATTTTGATCGTAAACATAGCTGGTAGTGATTGGTTCACAACTCTTTATCACCAATGAATCTTTATGTATTAGACTTATCTTTTAGATTTTTTGTCAACAGGCAATAGCTATAGTTCACAAAAACAAACCATACAACATCATGACTTTTTGATATGGTTCAACACCAGAAATTAATTCTGTAACTAGAAGCTGTATGCATTAGAATGCATTAAAGACACTGACCTAAAGGAAACAACATCTGAAGAAGATTTAGAGGATTATATTGACAAATTTTCATAATTTAAGCAATGTTTAGAAGCAGTTAAAAAGGCAAAAAAATGGTAGGTTATATCATAAAAACTGTTGAATTTATGTCAAGGGATGTTATACCCAGACTACAATAATGCACTAATGAGACCTCATCTGAAGTATTGTATACAGTTCTGTTCACCTAGCTACCACAAAGACATAGCAGCACTTGAAGCTGTGCTGAGGAGAGAAACCAATTATATCCCAAGACTTAAGGACATGTTCTACTCTGACAGTCTAGAGCACAGGAGACTGTGTGGGAACTTAATCCAGGTTTTCAAAATTCTTAAAGGATTTGATAAAGTACATCAAGCAGAATTCTTTCAACTTAACAGTTAATCACATACTCAAAGACATCAGTGGAAATTATGGGGAACTGCTTTTATAACCAAAGCCTGGAATTACTTCTTTACTCAAAGAATTGCGGAAATCTAGAACAAACTACCACGACATGTAGTTGAAGCTGAAACCTTCACAACATTTAAGAAGTATCTGGATGAGATATTGGGACAGCTAAGCTATTAGCTAAACAGACAGACTTGACGAACTGAATGATCTCCTCTCATTTAATTTCTTCTGTTCTTATGCTCTTTCAATGGATTGTTTTACTTAAAAAATTGTGAGGGGAGGTTAACCAGTTAAACGGTGAAAGTCAGGCACTCTTCATAAGGGTTCCTGCAAAAAATAAAATTGGTCAGATGAGATACCTGTCATAATGTTGGTCATGTTTAGTGGCTACAGGGTAAATTATCATCATTACATTTGTTTGGAATAAAACTATAACACTCAATTTTGGGGACATCTGTCAAAAAATGAAAATCATTTATACAGTTCAGAGTTGAAACAAGACTGTCATTGGATGCAACCAGCAGTAGTAAGAAATGAATTTCCAGCTTGCAGTTGTTATTTCATGACATGGTTCGAAAGCTGCAATTATGTCAAGGTTTTCTTTCTGCAGATGAAGGTTTTGTTTTTACATTATATTAGCAGATTTGTGTTAAACAGTAATGACTTAGTTTTAATCTTCTTTCTACATTCCTTTGACATAAAGAATAGGCAGATTGTAGGCTTTTTTGTCTTTGACATTTTTCTTAAACAAAAATGGCTATGTGATGACTTCAATTTAAATTCTTAACATCATTGATAATGATGATTTAGTAAACTTATTTTATGTAAATTGTAAATCAAATAAAATATTAGTAGTGGAGATTAGGGGAGAGCACACTCAGGATGGAATCCAAGAAGCACTTCTTGATGTAAAAGTAGTAGGAATTTAGAACAAACTATAAAGTGATGCAGCTGAGACAGAAACCTTTATTTGAAAAAAATGTGTTTTCAATAATCTGGCATATAGATGTGCCATTTGATTTTTTAAATTGTGCATTCACAAACACATAGACAAATCATTGTTCTCAGATCTTACGATATTCAAAATAATGCATGCTTTGATTAATTAAAAGTCCAGACCAGCCACCTGAGCAAAGGGTCTGTTTGCTTACATGTGGATTTCTGAAAGGTTATATTATCCACTTTGACTTCTTCCTTTCATCTGAGACACGACTTCTGTTAATTAACTAAGCGGTCTAAACCAATTTGACTAATTAGAATAATATTCATAGCCAAATCATTTTACATATCTACAGGTGGAATTCTTAAGTCGATTTTTACAGCATTGCATATGCGATAAGAGGCTGAAGAGAGGCCTGAAAACTACCCCTTGCCCATCCTAAAAATAAAAAAAGGCAAGACTTTTTTTATTTGATCTTTTTAAATTATACAGCTTAGAGGCTACCGATCACACCTGGCACTCTGAGGGCTCTGGATGTGTTATGTTTCCACCAGGGTTATTCAGTTGCTTTTGTGTATTTTCTGTTTTATTGTTGATATTTTTATGTAGTTTCTGTAATGTTTATTTATTATTGAGTATTTATGTGCTATTTCATTAAGTTTACCTATATTCCTTGTGTCATGTGGGTGGCACTCCAAGATGTGGGTCCACGTTGACATCATGCCAGAGTGACTGCCCTCCTCCTATATATTCTTAAGATGAAATGGCTTCCCTCAGGTTGTCCTTGAGTGTTGTTTGGAGATTTAATAATAATACATTGTATTTATATAGCGCCTTTCCCATGCTTAAGACACTTATTTTAACAGCAGGGTATATGTAACATTGGATACAAATATTTTCTGCATAGAACACTAAACAGATAAATACAGGATATACAAAGCATTAAATAGAATAAAAGAAAAAATAAACCAGAGTGAAATACTAAGTTCAGTACTAAAAGAAATGCCTAAAACAAATAACATCATCTGTGATATAAAACACAGGCAAATTATCCTGAGCATCTGGACAGAGAGGTGAACTGAAAGAATAGATGAAGTTATTTTTTAAAAGAATGAACAGTGTCAGCTGATCTAATTAATTTCGGGAGGTAATTCCAAAGTCTGGGAACTATACAGCTAAAGGCCCTGTCTCCCACAGAGTGCAGGTTAGTGAGGGGCACAACATGATTGCCAGAATCACAGGACCTTAGTGGGCGAACAGAAGCATAGTGATGGAAATCACTGATGTAGTCCAAAACAAGGCCATTTAAATTTTTGTGGGTCATTAGTAGAATGTTAACTTCAATTCTGTAAGACATAAAAAGCTAGTGAAGGTGAAGCAGGATGGGTGTTGTGTGCTCACTCTTGCTGGTTCGTTTAAGGACTCTTGAAGCAAAGTTTTGAATCAACTGGAGATATTATAGATGATTAGAAGTGGCACCTGCCAGCAGGGAGTTGCAATAATTGATGTGGGATGTGATAAAAGCATGGACAAGTTTCTCAGCATTAGAAAAGGAGAGGAATGAACGAACATGGGATACGTTACAGAGGTAAAAGTAAGGAGTTTCTTAGTGTGGCTTATGTGGGTGGAATAAGAAAGGAGGAATCATTTATAAATGACACCAAGATTCCATGCATTAGAAGAATGTCTAATGAGATCACCGTCAGGAGTGACTGAAAAGGAGCTCATTTTCTTAAGTTGCGCTTTAGTGCCAATTTGCAGGAGTTCAGTTTTGTTACAATTTAATTTTAAAGAGCTGTGTTACATCCAGGTTTTAAATTCACTAAAACAAGTTGTGAGCTGAGAAAGCTCTTGATGAAGTTCTGCTTTTAAAATTGAAATAGAGTAGAGTATCATCTGTAAAAAAATGATAACCCAGTCCATAGCTATGAATAATATGGCCAATGGGAAGTATATAGACACAGAAGAGCAGAAGGCCGAGGATGGAGCCTTGGGGAACCCCTTCTGTGACTGGAGCTAAGCTGGACCTGCTGTAGCCAAGACTTATAAACTCTTGCCTATTAGTCAGAGAAGACTTAAACCATTGGAGGGCAGTGCCAGAGATACCAAGAATGTTCTCCATTCTGGACAGTAGAATGTCATATTAGACAGTGTTAAATGTTGCACTGAGGTCTAATAGAATTAATATGCTAGTTTATCCAGAGTCTGCTGCCAAAAACAAATTATTAGTTAACCGAAGCAGAACAGTTTTACAGATTTTACGGATCAGTCGAGGACCAGGTTAACAATGGCTGCCACCCATACTCTTAGCCAAAAGGGTGCTGGGGGAAATTGGGCTACTGTTGGCTGAAGGATAAGAAGAGGAGAAAGTCACAAGTAGACTGCAGAGCTTCCTGTGTTTGATCGACATAGGCATGCTGACAAAGTACATGTGCAATGCCACTCCTTATTTAGGAAAAGGTCAGTTACGAAAAGTGCCACGGCAGTTTCCACCTGCAGCTATAGACACTTCAGTACGCGAGCAACTCTCCACGCTAGTGTTTAGATCTGGCAGTGCCATGCTGACACTTCAGTCTGAAAGAAATGGTACCGAGAATGCAGTCAGACTTCTTTTTTTGGGCACATACACCATCAGGATGGATTTTGACTCCCCAATATTTTGACCTTTTCCCATACAATGATTCAGCTTGCTCCTTCTATTTTTTTATCCCTTAGTCTGTTATATAACATTTTCATTTGCTTTTAATCATTTCTAGCAAGATCTGACTTATCAATGGCAGGAGGAAGGGACCAGAAAAATTGTGACATTGAAACAAGATATGAAGGAAGTGTTTTATTTATACTTTGGATGTGGGTTGGCCACTAAATAAAGCAGACAGAACATCAACACCAGTAATGTAAAGCCAAGAAGTCAGCAGAACTTTTTTTGTTTTCATTTTATGTTGTATTTTGTCTATTTCTTCCTTGCATGTTTTGAATAATGAATTTACTATTTTCTAATTCCTTTAACCCCATTGTCATTATTCTGGTAGTTTGTGTGCTGGTCCTCTCTTGTGTCTTTAAATGTTAGCAGGAGTACCACTGGAATACACAGGAGTATTTGCAGTTTGAAGAAGTGCAAAGCACAAATTCAAGTTACATCATGGGATATTAAATCCTTCTGTGGTTGCATGATGCACAGGCTGCTAACCTCACCTTTTCATCTAATACATGTTCTGGAGGCCAACTTGTCTATAATGCGCTTAGTGGCATATCTGAAAGTTGGCATGTGCCATGGGATAAGGCAAAGGGAAAGGCTACTATATGTGATTCCATAAGCTCAGTAGCACACTGGGCCAATATATGGGAGAGAATAGTCTATTGAGTGCTTAATTATGGTTTAAAGCAATGTGTGATTGCTTAACTGAGTAAGTGACTTAGGGAAATTACTTTAGTGTCTGAAATATTGGAGGAAGAAAATGTTCAGTCTTAATGTGTGGTGTATTTATGAGCATTATAGTATATAGGGTGGTCCAGATCTAATTATACAATTTTCATTACGCTATAACTTATTAAGTTTATTACATAGAAAATCACCTGAAAAATCCCGGACCATCGAGAAGTGTGTGAACTGAAGAAATGAAGAATCATCTTTGCGCCGAACTGAAATCGTCCCCGCATAAATCAAAATCATCCAGATGATCTGGATCTGCATAATTAGATCTGGACCACCCTGTATATGCTGTTTCTGCCTCATGGATCCACCGTCCTTGTTTCATATCTCTCATGATGTGTGAAGTGTGTTCACATGCTCTCCCCATGTCTGTCTACAATTCTCTCTGGGTACTCCATTTTTCTTTCTGTGTACCAAATAATTGTATGTTAAGTGAACTGACAACTCAAAGTTGGCTTAGTGTTAGGAATGATCCCTACCTTGTGCTTGATGTTATCCGGATAAGCTGTGGCCTGTTGGAATAAGAAAGTCTCATAAAGTTATGTTGTAACTTTGTTAAAATATATATTTTGTAAAGTTAAGACTAGAAGACTTATAATAAAGATTTGTCTAATTAAAAAAAAAAAACACTGAACCTCCACACCTTAAATTAGAGGTCACTTTTTCAGGTAAAATTAACGCAAGAGCAATTAGCAGCAATTCAATTTAAAGGTAAGCCAGTGATGAATAATATATGAATAAAATACTGAGCTTTACTGCGTCACAGAGAATACAAAATGCATGTAACACCACCATGTGTACTCTATCAGGAGACAGTGCTGCCAAAAGCAATTTGCAGCCTCATTATTCGTTTTTTAATTTCAGTTTTTCAAATTTGTTCTCCCAGAAGGGGAGGCTGCATTGATTCAGTTGAATCTATATTTTTCCTGTTGACTGCCTTCTTAACACATATCTTCACACTCTATCACATGGTCCTGGGGCAAACTTTAAAAGCTGGTATAAACTATGCTCAGCGCCTTCCTTCAGATCATTTATGCTTGTCTGACAAGCTATAGATTTGCAAAGATTTACTATTGTTAAGCCAGAATGAGGGAAAATATTAAGTGTCTGTATCCTGACAGGGAATGAAAAACATGAAGCCCATTAGTTTGTGAACAGATAATGGAAAGATGAGCAGTAGTTGTTGGCTGCAAAATTTTATCTGGAAAACATAACGGATGTATAAAACAAGATAGATGTCATTCTGCACTGAATGAGCCATAATTTAGCTGCAAGACTTCAAGACTTATGAACTGGAGCGCTCCATGAGTGCGCACAGTAATGGAAATCTCTGTTATAAACACTGCACATACACACAGGGCTGGCAGATAAGATCATAAACAAAAGTAAAAGTTCATTTCTGAGTTAATGTTATTTTATGTTCTTGCAATAATAACCAATAGATTTTATCTTCAGTTTACATGAATGGCACAGAGAGCTGCTGTTATTGTTTGGAAATCCAAGCAACACGACAATCAGGTCTGGCCACATATTAGTTACAGACAAGGTGTGCTGGAGTCAAATTTAGAAGGCTGAGAATGAAGGCAATGAGAGTGCTCATGAATAAAGATAAGCAAGTGTGATCTTGACTGACACTTCACTATCCAAAGGACATAGTGCTGATGTAATTACTACATTATTGTAAAGTGGTAGCTTGGTGGTGTACTGATTAGCACTCCTACCTCACGGCTCTAGACTAATGGTTTAATTCTCAACCTAATCACTGTCTGTGTGGAGTTTGCATGTTCTGCTCTGTGTCCATGAGAATGTTTTTCTGGGTGCTCCATTATTTTTCCCCCACATCCAAAATCCATGATGGATAGTTAGTTAGGACGAATTATTGTAAAACAGCTGGGCTATAAGAGCAGTATGATGATGGAGAGATTAGTGTTACTCTTTGGTGACTCCAGAGTCTTGAACTCAGATCCTAGCCCAAACGTTGACATGTTGCCTCATTTTACCTGGCAATCTCTTTCTACTTGTACATCCCAATGTAATGCATGTTTGGTTGTTTGAGGACCAAAGATTGGCCGTCTTTTGTTTAAGTGGACTGATGTCCCATCAGTTGAATTCCTAGCTTACACTTGATTCTGCTGTGAATATCTCTGCCATTATGTACCACAAATGGAAGAGTGGTCGAGGGTGAGCCACACCTTACTTGGACCACATAGATATTTGTTAATTAGATTATGAGATGTCTTCAGATCATTTTATAATATATGATAGCCATATTTTAATTATTTACTATTAAACCTTTCATTATTCCTGTACATCTCCATTGAGAACAGACCAAACTCTGACTATGATAGTCCTGTTCTTTTTATTTTAAGTTGCCTCTGTATTTACTAGAACCAGGAATATTGGAAGAAGGTTGAATACTGTTAATGAGCTACATGAGTGTGCATTAAATTGTTTACATCATTGGTATTAGGAAACATAATTTTTACACCTACACTTGACTGTACCATGTCCAGCCATGGTGATAAAGTCTTATTTTAGTCTTGCTAAAGTGTTCAGTTTTGTTTTGCAGATATCTTAAATATATGCTCCTCAAGCATAAATCTAAGTCATGCGAAAGAAGCCAATTTAATTTCAGTTTTTCCCAGTGAGAAGAGCATTATACAATAATAAACTGAGCTAAATTGTGATTATATACCCTGTTTTTTGTTTTTTTTTAATTTAGAAGGCATCTGTACTGTCATTTTTCAAATGGTATGTATCACAGGACTCTTGACCAACGAATGAGGCAGAGAGGCAGTTCTTCAGTTCAAAACTCATTCCATTGTGAATGTGTTTGCTCAGCGCACTCTTCTCTGATTTTACATAAGTATTCAATTAACAATATTGTATCAAAAATACGTTTGGCTCATTGTGAGGATGAGTGAAAGACTTGTGGATTAGAGGGGCAGATTATGTGATCCCAGTAACATGACATTTTTTCATGGCCATTTTTATATTGTTTGCTATGGTCCAGCATTGGTTTTCCTAGATGGCCAATCTATCAGAAAGCCAGTTATCTCCTTTCTCCATGAAAACATGAGATTACAGTTTTTTCTTGGCAATCAATACGAACCACATGGAGTAAATAACATATGAAAAATCTCATTTTTTGATGGAGTAATACTTTAAATAATTGAAAACTTACACAAATCATTGGGAAAGAACTACAAAAGTAAGAATCACTTATCCTGAAGCTGTTCTGTACTTCACTGGAGCACATAAGCAGCACAGTGAAGTTGACAGAAGTTCAGCAGGTAATGTATGTTAGAGTAAGTATGATGAACTAGTCATAAACAAAAGATTCAAAGTCAGACTCTCTGGTGAGACCTGAACATAACCACATAAAAAGTCCAGCAAAGAGTTCCAGAGATGTGGCATAAAGCTAAAAAAAATATTTAATCATATGTCTTAGCAGAGGTCTTGAAAGAAGTCACAACAACTAATCTTATTTGCCATACATCAACTTACCTGTGTTTGGGACGTCTGACCCAGAAATTACAAATCAAACCTAAATTTTCATATTTGAAGTCAGTAGTGATGATTTCATTTGAAAACACTTAACTCAAACACAAGCTACTACAATTCTACCCAATAATCAACAGACAAACAATATACAAATTTGAGGTATTTTTTTCATAGTATTACTACTTTCTCTTTAGGTCAAATATGTTCTCTGACATTAGCTTTTTTTATTTTGCAATTTACTTAAATTGTTATAGCTTGAAAAAATTAGGCAAGAGAAGTTTGTTGGATCCATAGATATGTTTAATATATAATAGCGAAAATTGCAAAGTGCCTATTCTAAAAGAACAATTTCTGATCAAATTATTGTAAATTACTTTAAAGTCATCTGTAGCAGATGTACTTCTATTTGGATGTGACCTTAATAATACAATATTAAATTGGATTTCAAAAAATCCTTATGTTCTGTGGAATTCAATAGAAAATACTTGGCAACATGGACACACTACACAGTAAATACACCATTTCTTGACACATCAGCACTTGAAATAGATTTAGTCGATCAAAATGCAAACAGATCCAAGCAGCGTAGGGTCGACTCCTTATTCAAGCAGCAGAGCCCTGGGCCCTTGTTAATTGACCAACTGTTTGCATTAATAATCATTATTTGCTTAATTACTTTATCTGTGATTAATTGCTGTTTTTACTGAACTGGCCGTTGCTGTCCTTGATTGATTGTCGAGGAATAAATACCGAATTGATCGTTTTGGACAGGGCCCAGCTCTTTTAAAAATATACAAAAGAAAACATGAGCATCCCTTTTTAAATAATGAAGATTCAGAGTTCAAGTTTCATATTTTTTATTTGGTTGAGTATTGATGAATAATATAAAATGTACTTTCTTTAATGCATCCATTAACTAATTTCACAAAACTGAATTGCATTCTTTTAAACCTTTAAAGAAACTTTTGTAACATTTGAAATTACAGACATCAACATCTAAAAATAACCTCCACCATAAAAAAATTAACTTAAGAATTTATTACAAATAATACAAATTTAAAAACTGTGTTGTTTGTTAAAAACTATCCTAGTTTGCTAACATCTTTCAAAGTACACAACTAATATTTTGAAACAGTGAAATACCCTACTTGGACTTAAAGAGCATTTCCTGACAGTGACCCTCTTTACACACCTGGGGCCTCATGTATAACGCTGTGCGTATAATTCACACCATAACATGGCATAAGCACAAAAGCGGAAATGTGCTTACGCACAAAAAAATCCAGATGCATAAATCTGTACAAATGCCAACTTCCACATTCTTCCGCTACATAAATCCCGGTGAGCATGAAAAGTAACGCACGTGCACACGCCTGCTGTCCCGTCCCATCTCCTCCGAGAATTATGCCTCTTTGAATATGCAAATCAATATAAGTAGCCCTTAAGTTCAGCATTCTGTGAAAAGGCAATGGCAAAAGCACGGGGGGAAATAGAAGAATTTCAGCGAATACCAAGTGAAGGCAAAGAAAAACTTACTATTTTATTGGTTTAAACAGTGGTATAAACAACAAAAGGAAGATAATCGAGTGACATAGAGTGTTGGAGAAACTCGAAAGCTCAAGTTCACAAAGTCGCACAGTGCCCGAAATAAAAAAGAAGGCGAGTCATAGCCCATCGTCTGAGTTTCATATGAAAGCTTATTAGGGTACAGGGAAAAGAAAAAAAAATAGGCACACAGTGGAAAAAAAGCACGAAATGTCAACTTTAATCTCGAAATTTCCACTTTAATGACGTAGATTATTTTGTCATTAAAGTAGAACATCATAAACTTCATCTTAAAATCATTTAATTTACCAGTTTCTCAAATCCCATCGTAAATAAAGTAGCACGTTAATTGCTTTGTTTTGTATTTGATCTTCTATGTGCTCTATGTGTGTGAATCACTATGTGCTTCCGGGCTTTCTCTTCCTCTGACAGGACACAGAATCCATTACATTCATAATATTACAGCTCTCTGAATAATTAAAATACTGAGATGTATACTTGATATCATTTTCATGATGATAGGAGTTAAAGCATGTTATTTAACATGGGAACACGGTGGTGCAGTGATTGTGTACGACCTTCGATGAAATAATTTTTTGTAGCAGTACTGTCTCTTTCAAACATACTAACCCCCAATTCCTGTCCTTACTTTTCTTTCTCCAAATACCCAATCGCCACACAATCAGCTCTGTAGTAGACATTAAGCCATCTGTAAGCTTAGAACGCCGATTCTTCAAAACTTTTAAGGAACATTGAAATATCTTCGTAGCACATGTTTAATTATTCTATCCTTCCAGTGTCCAAGCAAGCATACAACGCGAGGCAGGAACAATCCGTGAACGGAGCGCCAGATCCTTGCTAGCGCAGTGACACCGTGTCCTCACATGTTTAATTATTAACAATATAGATTATTTAAATGAAGTTAAAGTTTTATCTGTATAATATAATAAACATATTTTGCTGCATTTCATCTAAAAAATGATATCGTCATCATATGTAAATACGCGCATTATAAAGTGGATCAGGTTGTGCAATATTATAACTGTAGTGCAAGTTTACAGTGAGGTAAATGTACTACTAAGTACAAACAGTTCTACAAGGAGCACTTGATGGACTGATTGAGTGTGTTTATAGTTCTTGGGATGAAACTGTTTGTGAACCGCGAGGAAAGGCTCTGAAGCATTTGCCATATGAGAGCAGTTCAATAGACAGCATAGTTGAGGCAGTGTTTGCTTGATGCTGTATACCGATAATGGGAGCAGCTGAAAAAAGAAAAAGAAGGTGCAGTGAGAGTCACAACGCTAAAGCAGCTATGGTATTCGGAATAGTTTGGCCATTCCGTAGACAATTATATTGTTACAGGTTAATTACAATCAGATGCATTAAACTAATAAACAATATGCGGTTAATTTCAGTGTATTTATAAAGCCGCATCAGGGAAGTTGATCTAAAAAAGAATGGGAAACCACACTGGAATAGTAGCACTGCTTTTACGCTGGGTGCCACCAGTCTGCAAAACCGAGCGCAGAACTTGCATACGCCAGGGTATGAGCTACCGTGGAAATGTACGTGGCTTTACGCCAAGTTTAGGTTTTATACATTGCGATTTGAATGTGGAAACAGGCTTACACAACATTTTTGTACTTACGCACTGTTTATACATGAGGCCCCTGGTGCTTTGCAATTAATTGCACTTAAAATTAAATAACAAAATATATCATTAAGTGCTAGATCTATGTCATACCTTGGATACCATGTAGTAAAACTGATTATTTTTATTAAAGCGCCTGACAGTTTCACACATCCACAAACTATATACTGTATACCGAGTATTCCTGGAAGACATCTATCTATCTATCTATCTCTCACTCTCTCTCTCTCTTTCTGTCTGTCTGGAAAACAAAGAAGGCAAGAGAAGAGTTGGGGTCTCAGTTGGGGAAACCCTATTTAGGAAGGGATTAGAAGAAGAAAGAAAAATAAAAAATAAAACTATGGACGTATCATTCTATGAAAAGCACACCAAGTGTGACTTGTAGTGTTTTTTCAACCACCCTTTGGTCATCTGACACTCTTCTTCTGGGAGGGGCATTTCACATTACAATGCAAGACCCTTAGAGCAATCTTGACAAGGACAGGCCATTCAGCCTAACAAGGTTGTCAATAATATTAACTTAATTTCTGTAACCTGAGGAAAACCAACAAAAATACTTTATCAAAATATCCTTAGTGAAATAAATGAGAGCATGGAAATCACCATTTCAGTTAATAAGCAAGAAAAGCAAACACTGCTGAGAAATTCTGAAAGAGAAAATTAAAAATCATCTCTGCATCTTCCTTATTGTAAGTGGATCAAAACATGTTATCAATGTAGAACTTGGCCTGAGACCCTTTGAGACAACATTGCAACAATAGCCTTGAGGTCAGAAATGAGAAAGTAGTTCAATTCTACTCAGGTTTTTTTCTTATATAGAGTTCTTTACTGAGCATACTCGAAGAAAAATCAACACAGATTTAAAAATGAAAAACCAGTAGAAAAGAATAGATCCATAATAAAGCCATTAACTTTAAGCTAGCATATATATGTAAATAATAGCAAATGGTTAAAATAAAATAATTTCATGCTTACTGAGCCCCTGCCAATTAATATACAGTATGGCCATTTCACAAAAGAGAAGAGAAAAACAAAAAATTCAGAAAAACAATGCAGAACAGTAATTAGTTAATAGCCAATGAAAAATGGGATGGTGTACACACAGGTGACATTGTGTTCAGGAGCCTGACTGCATGTGGGAAGGAGCTGTTGTTCAGTCTTGCAGTATTGGCGGGCAGACTCTGATACCCACTGCCAGATGGAAGCAAAGAAAATAGTTTGTGGTAGGGGTGGGAGGGATCTACACAATGCTGGAGGCCTTAAAGAGGCAGTGCTTTGTGAAAATGGCCATAATGTAAGGGAGAGAAGTCAAGGTGATGGTCTCCATAGTGCACACAATCCATTGTATGGATTAAAGTTCCCATACTAGACAGTGATGCCACTGGTCAGGATGCTGTTAATGGTGCCATTATAGAGCATAGTGCGTGTAGTGTCCTCTTTAGCATGGTGCAGAAAGTGGAGTTGCTTCTGCACTTTCTTGGTCTACAGGAGGTATTGATAGACTACATCAGGTCTCCCACCAGGTGCACCACAAGGAGTTTGGTGCTTTCACTCTGTCTGCCATAGAACTCTTGGTGAACTCTTGGGCGTTGGGTTCGGTAGGTCTTCCTGAGGTCCAAAGTCATCTTTCTAGTTTTATTAACACTGAAAGGAAGGTTGTTGCACTTGCATCATTCCTCCAGCTGCTCCATTTACATTCTGTATTCTGTACATTGTCTCATCATCACCAGCCTAATGAAAAAAGTATGTCACTGAAGAGAGCCTCAGTTCGTGTAGGGTAACCCCACTTTTTCTTTATCTTTTTTTTTCATTTGAATAATGGATGCTACTGGGAAGTAAAGTGTTTATGGGACAACATGTCTAAATAGAAACCCTCACTCATGGAATGCTACTGTACAAACCTATAATAAGCACATTTACTTTGTTTTTCTGGGCATTTTAATTGATTTAATTTTAATCTCATGGTAGGGGTGGGCAATGAAAAGCATGCTTAAGTCGAATCTACTGAATGAATTGCTTTATGATTTAATTAAAACACATGTAATCATATTAACATAACAAATATCAGATTGCACTCATTAAAGATTCTTTCATGAAGGACCACTAAAGCACATGCAGGCTGTCATCTTTTCTTCATTGCCAGGTATACCCATGTATACTTTTAAGTTCTCAATCTACCTTCTTCAAATTTTATCCACAAATGAAGGCTGCATAAAAAGACCTGCATAAATAATCTGCTGCCTGATTTGGACTCCATTTATAGGGCAGTGAAGCGCTCTTGTGTTCTTGAGATTTATAGTATGCTAATCTACTGCAGATCATGCGAGGACTGTAGACGGCTCTGAAACAGGCTCTGTAGATTTCATTTCATACACGCATCATCGTCTGACAAACCATTCCATTTATTTTAAATGCATTCTGCATTACGAGAGTATTACATGCATTTTTAAAATATGCATCATAAATTAATTTAAAACTGAAAGAATCTAATTTATGTGGACTGTTAATGTTTCTAGCCACTGCTCATGTTCAGCCGTTTACAATATCATGGGCTCCTAAATGTGTTCACAGTAAGAGAATGCAACTTTAAATAAACCAAAATGATGAAACTGTACTTTTGTAAAGTCAGGTAAGTATATTTATAATGTGGACAGCCTGTTTAGCACATCCAGCTCAATGTTTTCTTCCAGTGTTTCAGTGTCGCCTGTATTCAAGTTTGCTGTTTTAACAAGCTGGTCTTTACTTCAGCAGGAAGCGCTTTTTACCAGCGTGCCTGACCTTCTGCTCTGTGTTGGTTTTGGTCACAGATAGTGAAACATTAATACTCAGAACTGCCTTTTGTATTTTTGCTCAGATCTCTTTTGATGAATTTAGTTTGTTTCATAAGACTTTAAGGTGAAACATTTGTTGCACTACTTGTTCTCTTGTACGGAATCCAAGGATGTGCTTTGAACGTGATACCTTATAAAAAAGCTTACTTATTTGTAATACTTCAGTCACAGGTAGGTGGGGTACAGTGGCACAGTGATCTGCTTTCCCATATTTCAAATCCTAACCAATCACAATCTAACTGTTGGCTAACTGGTACCATTAGATGAGCCCAAAGTGAGGTTGCTCCCTGCTTAAACCAAATAAGTTTGAGCTGCTGTGACCACAAATTGAAATAAGAAGAAGAATAAATTAATTATAGATCAGGATGAGGCAAATCTTGCTGCAGGGCAGGCACCACAGTAGACCTTCAGAACAGAAAGAGAACCACATTAGTAGCAGACAAAGTTCTGAATATGCCAGCAGCTGCTAAGGGGTCCTTTTCAGAATCATTAGATCATTAAATACCAGAAGACAGGAGACAGATTAAAGTGTAAAAGTGCAAGAGTTGGGAAACTAGAGAAGCAAACAAAACCCATTATCACAGTCAATGCAAACCAAGAACAATGTTTAAACGAGTTTGGTAAAATTCATATTACAAACTTACTGTTTTTGCTCCTAACTATACCATAAAAATTTAATTTGTGATATTTTTTTTAGGTCAAAAGTGGAACTAAAAAGTGGAGCTTTGTGCTACTGTCTCATATTGGAAACTACAGTAGCTGTACTACCTGTCTAACATGGGTTGAAATCTAAGTAGTCAACATTCACCTCAGCAGTAACGTTTGCAGTATAGTGTGTCTATATGGTCTCTCTGATGTTATTACATACCTTTTGGTAAAGTAGTTGTAAAAGCAGTGCTGTTTGTGATGCAAAATCTATTGAATTACAGAGACACAGCAACCAGATGCACCAACAGATAGACACTTGTCCTTTTATTAAGGTGGAAAAAAAGATCTGGCCTCTTGACACATTATCACATCATGCAGCGGGCAACAATCATAACAATAGTAAATGAGATGTCAGTGTTAGTGACTGACTTCTCAATATTGTATTGCCCATCAACAAAACATAAGTCTCAAAATGCCAATGTAACAGTAAAAATGATTCAAAACCATGAACAACAAGAGGAAACGTCCATATCTGAGAGAAAAGCGTCCGAAAACTAGAATTCATGACACTCACTGCTAAGCCTTGCTTGTAAAAGGTTCAAACACCTTCTGGCTAAATGTTGACAGCACTTGATCACAAATTAGAAGTCTTGGTGTATTAAAGGGGAGGAAAGCAAGAAGGCCACTTGGTAAATTCACAAATGTTCAACCTTACACATGGATCTAGCCTGGCTTCATAAGCACTGAAGGGTCTGGGTGCAGGTGTTGCTGCTGAGAATAGAAGGCTCTACAATTGTCTCCAGTTGGTGCATTGGCATTCTCTGATACTATGATAAACAAGAATGAATCAACACAAACATCTTAATTGTATGTACAGTAATATATAACACAAATTAGCTTACTTATAAATTAACAATACAGTAAGGTACCTGAAGTGGCATGATCCTCCATTGTGAAATGAATTATTGTGTAAGCATTCAGCTTTGATTCATATGTACTTAAAAATGTATTTGCTAGTGCAGTTCTGAGGTAACCATTGCTCCAGTGGGTTGCCAGGAGATCCTCGTCCAATCAAAAGGGTACAAATCCACTCTGAATAGTGTCCCATTCAGACTGAGTTCCTTTATTCCCTTTTGTTGTTTGTGACACTCTCTAAACACTCTGATGACTTTTGTTTCTCTCTAATTTTCAGCATCTTACCTATTAGTTTTAGTCTTCACCAGCACTTGATCATCTAAGACTTTATAATTATTAGCTCATCTCTGTCACTTCTTACTCAAAACCTGCCTTCCCCTAAGTAATCTTCCTAAAGAATACTAAACATGAAAATAAGCATTCTTGACCTGTGTTTCTTATACTATTGAAGATTGTACATTCCTTTGTTCTACTGTATGGTATAAAACTTTAAAATAATAAAGAATACCAGTGCTGGAAAAGAAGAGAATTTTAACTTGTTAATTATCAGTTTTGCCTTCAGCAGTAAAAGTAAGTAAGGTAAGGCTTCCCCTTTATTTTCTTTACCTTTCTCTGTAGGAGTGGGGGTCATTGGCTTTTAGACTTACAAAAACATAACTGAATCACACTCATTTTAAGAAACAGAATAATACAATTTATTGATAAACACAAAGATTAATGAAATATAATAACTCCATATATATCAACACTGAAGGCAGACGAGAGAGACAAACATGCAACAAAGAAGAGGCTGACTGTTTAGTGGTTATTTAGAATTCTAATTTATCTTTGAAATGATTTGGTTTTGTCATTGGTTCTTTTGACTTATTTTCATAGCATATGGTTATGTCTTGTACTTGAAGTCAAGGATTCTGTTCCTGTCATTATTTGCTCAATTTTCCTAATGGTTTAGGTGATGTGTTTTTTTATGGATACCACTTAAGGTTCTTTGATAGCTGCCATTTTAAGGACCCATCATTAGGTCCACATCCCACAATGCTAAGGGTGTGGTCAAAGACATCTAGACCTGTTTGTAATCAGTATGATAAGATAAAAGGTCATCTGGGGATTCTCTTCCTTGTCTGATCTGTGGATACCAAAAAACCTTCAACAAACCTTTGCTAATATTCTGCTTGCCAGTTTTGTTTGGTCTTTATCTCTTTGCTTTTGCCTACTGACGACAAATTGTGTCTCTCACTTTGGCTTTGATTGCTATTGACCCCCTTTGTTGCCTTTATGCCCATCTAAAAGTTTACTTGCAGGTTTACTTTCAAGATATTCTTGACACAAATAAACAGTTTTTACAATGCCAAGTCTTTAAGGATGATATCCCTTGTTGTGTGGAGTTGATAGTTGTTGGTTTAATTGGATGACTTTTCTTGAGTTGGAGTGCAGTCTTTGTATTTTCTTACATGTATAATTCGTCCATGGTGTGCCATGAATCTGCCCTCCTCAGCTCACTATTAGGCTGTTTACTGTATCCTCTGCAACTTCATAGGGAAAGTGTTACTCAGACTGGGCTTAGTCACTGGAACAGAGCTTGGCTTAGCAAAGTGGCATTCAGGTCCCCAAAGAAAAGAGGATTGTCACCTTTCAGCTCACCAAAGAGAGATCATCTAATCGTCTTTTAGCTTTCAAAGAGATGAATGTAGCTTTTTAGGTTTCAGTAAGAGTGGTTTCAGAGAAAACAAGAAAAGATGAGTGCAGCTAGTTTTTGACCCTCAGATGATTGGATCGAGGTAATTTCCAGGTACATGTCCAGTGTCTGCTTATAGGAGCATTATTTTGTACATCACATGCAGGCAGATTATTAGCCTAAAATTAATTTCCATTCAGTAGCCTTTTTGACTGAAAGAATCAGTGAAAACATGTCATATCAACTCTGATTTACACCTTTGTTATTAAATGAAGTTCAGGACTGGCAAGAGTGTTAGTATGAGCTGCAATCCAGGAATCCAGGGTGAGGGCAGGTGCAGTTGGATTTCTGTATCTCTGATACCAAGCCTTGCGTGCCACTAAAACTCCATCAGAATATAAAAGGCCCACTTTCTTCTACTCCAGTTAAGTGAAGAATGATGCTTCTAAGTATAAGTGGTGTTGTGGCACAGTTGGTTTAGCATCACTTTGTCGTAATGATTGTTCTTTTGATTCTTTTGTAGAGTTTGCATGTTCTCCTCCTGTTCAAGTGCTTTCCTCCAGGCTGTCCTCCCACAGTCAAATGACATTTTGTGAATTGATTGGCCACTCTAAATTAGCCATGTGTAACTGAGTGTAGATGTATACATTAATGTTCCCTGTGCTGAGTGGTTATCACATTTAGAGTTTGTTCCTGTCATATGTCTGGTACTGCCTTCACAGACCATGTCCCTCTGCCACAATGACCAGGTACTTGATCTTGATGTGCTGCAGCCTCGAGTGGGAAAACCTTAAAACTAAGCTTGAATGACGTATTCTGTCAGTTATGTAGGAAATCAATACAGTAACAATACATATGATATCATCCATCAATCCGTCCTTTAAATTCAAAGGTTGCAGGGATCTTGAACTTTTTCAGGTAGCATTAAGGTAGAAACTAATACTCAATGGAAAACCATTCCCCAGCAAAACTGCTAGGTCATATCTTGAATAAATTTCTAAAAGAAATGCCCAAAACTAGAATGAATGGACATGAGTTTAGTGACAGAGACCTCTTCTTAAGCTGCCTGATAAAATCAAACCTTTCTTCAGGATTTCTGGATGAGGCCTTCAGCGTAGTCAGATGCCTGTGCCTGCAGCATTGTAGTTTAGCATAAACACATTGACCGCATTGTGCAGTTTTCTGATGTGTGCAGCTCTCTGGAGATCAGATCCCATAAAATATGAACATCTGGTTTTCAGCAGGTTTGCCGAGGGGCAATGTGAGAACCTTGCTTTTAGCACAGCTTGTGTAACCAGGGCTGTGAGGATAAATGAAACTACAGGCTGCTGCCATAGCTTTTTCCCCTTTGAGAGCATGATTTTATAAAAGTGATAAAATAATGAAAATGCTGCATTCATATAAGCTCTTGTTACAAAGGATAACAATCCAATAGGCTATTCTCAAATTAAGCTAATTCAAAATTTGGGTGGCATTGATTTGCAGATTGATTGCAGTTTGAAAAAGGAGGTCTAGCTTGTCATTTGACTTTGTATGTCCCACAAGGACAATTAAAAATTGCAGACACTGAGCAAATAGTTCTTTTCTGAAAATGCCACTGCCTAGCGGCCTTGCAGCTAATAGCTTGAGAGGAAGAATGGCAAGGTGTGTGTGGGGTTGGAGAGATACTGCCAAAGTGGTAGACGATCAGAATGCAGGGACTGAGAATGACAGAAAGCAAAGATTTAGTGTCCCGCAATTTATTGTCCGCTGACAAGTCGGAGGTCAGCCTGCTGTCGGCTTTGAAAAGTAATTATGTGGCGTTTGCTGAAGTGTGGGGTAATTTATGGGCATATTAGACTAACGGATGGCACGTCACTGTCTGTAATCCAAGGCCGCTGGGTGTCTGTGGATGACAAAAATGACACAAGCTAAGCAAGAGCTTCTGTTCTTAGTTGTGCTAATCTGTATATTTTCAAGCAGAGACTAAGGTTTGCTCATTCTTTTTAAAGTTAAGTGCCATGCTTATCTATTTTTGGAACCTGTTTTTTTCCATGTTTACAACCTTTAAAATATGACCTGTAGTATGTAGGCTCTTGAGGATGTAAAGCCACCTTGTGTCCTACTAGATGTTATCTTGTGGGCTGGTTTTCCTCCTATATTTTCTTTCAAGAGTTAACATCAAGAACAGTTACTCTTTAGACTTCTGTCTTTATTTGTACAATGGTTCTCACATTCACGTGATAATTAAAATAGTAGTAAGAGCATTCTATATGACAATAGTTGTTCTCTAGCAGAGGTTGAAAAGTAAAAAAGTTTTAATTTCAAGAACTTTCGTAACACTCAGGTTTTAAAAGTTTATGTATATTATGCTGCATATATAAGATACCTGTTGAAGACAGTTAGTACAATAAAATTTAATATTTGATATTTGATATATCTTTCCTTACATATACCCTCATCTTTATCCTATGCTTTTCTTAAATTTCCTTATGTGTCTGAGCCTCTCTTGCCTGGTGTTTCCTCTGACTATCATGTTCCTGAAAAGCTTGCTATTCAGATTATGTCATTTTGAGGCACATCACTCGCCTTCTGTCCACTCTTGGACTACTACTGTACCAATGGTGATATGAAAATTTCAGTATTCCTCCTACTTCTCTCCTTGGTAATTTCATGTGTCAACCTCTTTTACCACATCAAAACTGACCAATCAGACCAAAACCAACTTGCTTGGACAGAGTGGACATAAACACAGACATTAGTGTTTTATTATACAGATAGATTGCAGTGCCACACAAACCAAGATCTTGCTACACAGCAGTAAATGACTAGACGCACAATATGTAGCCCCTTTTAAAGTATTGTCGTTAATGTTTGTGAATCTTATTATGAACAAACAAAGAGTTTATTAAGGTCTTGTAACGAAGCAACAACTGACTCCTTCTCTTACCAAAATTCAAAATTCTGAGAAACAAAGCATTTAGCTCTACAGACCTAAAGAATCTAAGCATTGACCTCAGCATATCATGAGGCACATATTACTAAATTAGGCCCAAAAAAGCAGTAACAGAACACATAATGGTAAAAGTGAAGATAATGGCCCCTTGAGATGAGTTGATGCTACTTGATTATTACTTATAAATATGTATTCATTGATTTTTATTTAAATACTGTTTCTGTCTTTGCTATTTTATTTCAAAGACTTCTTCTGGTAAAACAATTATGTTATTCAGTCATTTTCAATTCCTGCTTGTACATATGCTTAAACAGAATATACACTAAATATAAATGGATACCATAATAATTAGCACTGTTATTTGAATCTAAGTTGGCTTTAAGTGAGCAAAAGAAAGTTTTGTGTGAAGGACTTGGGTACCATACAGGGACTTGTTTCTTCCTGTCTTGTGCTGGACACTCCTAGGATGGCACTATACAGTTAAAAAGTGGATAAACAGATGATACTTCACACGCATTTGTCTACTTGCATGAGTGAGCATCCTCCTGCTTTTACCATTATCGCTTGCAAACACGGTTCTCTTGTGGTTTCCGCCTGCTTTTCCCTTTAATCATATTCTTACTCTGTAGATCCATTCCGCCTATATGAATACATTTTAACTCTTTTGAAGGGTAACTGTATAGTACACATTTACTGAGTTATGGAAAGTGTTATAGGCTGGCCTATTCATGAAGAAGTCACTACCACATAACATCAGGTTCAATTGGTGTGCCTGTTAAAATTCCAGTGGTTTTAAATATAATAGTGATCTTTACACCCATATACATATTTACCAAATTTCCTTTTTCCAATATAAAGTTGTGAGAAAGCCAAACTAATCCAGCCAAAACCACACACAAGACAGGAACTGACACAGGTTAAATTCAGAGTCACTGGTTACCAGCCATTACTGGCTCGCAGGGCCATTAGGAGAGTGTGCAGACACCATATAGGCAGTGCCCATCCTGACTGGCTGAATTCAAGCTCATTCGGGCTAATCCATGATCTGTATAGCAGCTGAGGTAATCAACGTGCATTTGTACTGTAAGTTTAAGTTTTATTATGTTGTATAAGATTGTTAATGTATACTGTACTTGGTTCAAAGAACCATTTATGAAAACAAAAACAAAATTATCAGAACTCAGACTCATCCTAGCAACCTATTTTAGTAAAGGAGAATCTGTGCCAAGGGGATTGCTTAAGTTAGTCAGTGAAATGTATGAAATCCATCAAAGCAGATTCTTGTTTTTGTTGCATTAATGCACGCCTCTTAATAAATGAAACTGTGTGGCACTGCGTATTGTTTATTTTGTGCAAATGCTGGAGCTTTGCAAACTATGTTGTTTGTCAATTGTCAGCTTGTTTCGTTGATTGATGTGAACAGTAAACTTAAGCACTTTGTCAGATGACAGGTGCAGGGAATATTTTTAGTGATTTATTGCCCTTTTGAAGTTAATTTCACCACAGATTAATTTTACTTCTGCAGCAAAACCACTTTTATAACATTGTTTAACAACATCCAAAGGCAATTTCATGTTGGATCGGGTTTGCAATGGTCTACATTTATAATACCTGAAACTGTGACAGGAACTATGCATTCTCAAGACAGCCTTGAACAAACATCCCTTTGGTTTCAAAGTTTGCCCTCTGGCTTGTGGGCTGTTTCAATGGTGTAATCATTTGAGATTCCACAGGGAAAAGATAGAAGGAAAAAAAAGAGAAGCTTTTTTTTTTATCACAAAACTTTTATCGACTTTCTCAGGAGGGTTAGACCCACGGTAGGCAGCAAAGAAAAGTGTTCTCCATTGGCTTTGTGACTCAGGGTGCTGTTAGACCTACTATAGTTCACAAAAGCCCTTGAGCTCTGAAGTAAACAGATTTAAAGATTTTCTTTACTGCTCTGTGGTGTGAATTATTCTACTTTTTTCTAAATAAAGTAAATCAAAATTTAAGTTGTAGCCCATTATACTAAAGGTTATGCCAAAGTAATTGAAATGCATCTGTATACTGCTGAAATATTTATTTTAAATTCAGGAAGATAAGGAACTTTATAGTCTGTCTCATTTGCTTACTCTGCATAGTACTTTACTTCCTTTTGTCTCATTTAGTAAAATAAAACATTTGATTCATTCATTTTGATGACTCCTTAAAGGAGTGTGAAAACGTAGCTCAGCATGGTGGTGCAATGGTGACCATGAGCACTGCCCGCTCCCTAGATGATTTTGAGAGATTGGTTTGATTTCCAGCTTGGTCACTCCCTATACGTGTTTGCTCTGTATTGGTTTTCTTTTAGGTGCTCTCATCCCAATTAAATGCACATTAGTTATATTTGTGACACTAAATTGATCAAGTGTGCATAAGGGTGTTCTGGTGCCCCACATCAATTCCTTCCTTGTGCCTGGTGCAGTTGAAACAGACACTTCAGTTACCTACTGCACAGTAACGTAAAACAGAGATGGCAAAAACAGACTGGTAGGGTAGATTAGGTCCTCACAAACTGGGCTTCAGGACAGTATGAATATTGTAATTGTAACTGTAATTGCAATGTTGTAATTAACCCCGTGAACTTTTTTTTTTTATTATTGGTGATTTTATAAAAAGTGTTTAATATATCATCAAGAAGAACTGGACTTGCAGGAACCCAACTGTGTTTGATAAATGAATGACCTGAAAACAAATGAGCAGGTAACCCATAGTTAAATAGAACAAAGCCAATATGATGAATGACCAAAAGAGAGGTGATTAGTGACACAAGTTCATTATAAAAAAATGATTGTTAGGATTTATTCCTGAAGAATGCTAAATATAGGGAAGGTTAAGCAAAGCATCATATGGATTTAGCAGTGAAGAGGCCTTAAATGATGACAGAACCTTCTCCTTAAATGTCACTTTTAATTTTCCCAGGCTTAATGACAAATGCTAAAGTGATTTAATTGATTACATTGGAATCAGGTAATGATTAATAAGAATTAGCAAGAAAAATATTGAGCAGTTATTTCTAAACATCACAGAAGACTAAAGAGTGGCTGAAATGTTTTATTAATCTTTTAGTCAGAGGATTTGTTATACTGAAGCAAAAGCAACAAAATAGTGATGAATAATAAAGCTGTAATGCACTTTGATTGAATTGCTTTTTATTATTTTTTAATCTCTTTGATAAATCAAAGTAAAGTCACAGCTAAACAATAACATTGTATAAAATTAAATGATAATAAAACTTGAGATGAATAATAAGACATCCAAGCTAATATAGTTACTGTGCTGTTGAAAAAGAATTTATAGGTCATAGGAAAATAGCATTAAACAAAATAAACTAAAGAAATGTGTGGTCTTTGCTTGGTGGAGCTCAATGAGAACGGTGATCTGAATTTTTCAAATTGAAATTGAGAGCATTGACAGTGCTTATTACCATAACCTGGAATAGCTCTGAATAAAAAAAATCATTAATGACAGACTACCAGCTTCAGAATAGATAATGAAGAAGATCTTCCTTTATTTAAAGTACATGCTGTACGAATGTTATCTTAGTTAGGAAGAATATATTTGTATTACCTAATATAACTCCATAAATATGCAAAAATAACTATCAGCTAGAATGGAAAATTTACCTTTAGAACTTTTAAAAAAATACATTAAAGCCAGACATGAAACAAACACCGAAAAACTTTTTAAGGAGCAGAATCCATAATAAGGTATAAGTAATATGTCGGATGTACTTGTATACAAAATGCCCCTAACAACCAAAGTTAATTTCAACTTTTAACTTTTCCAAGCAGACAAACCTGTAAACCAAGGGTGTCAAACTCAGACACTGGTTGGCCATACTGCATGCAGCCTTTCACTCCAGCCACTTTCTTAGTAACCAGTTACTGTTGTGAATTTAACATATTGGTTTGAATTGATTTTAACTGACTTGATTACTTGCTGTTTTTTTCCTTTACTGGTATCCAGACAATACTGATGAGCCAGCAGATGAGCAGCTATCACAATGTTCTCAAGCAATCCTAGAAGGCCACCATTTTCATTTCAGGAAATGCTGATTTTAGTTAAAGAAACCCAATATTTAACTCTATGGCTTTTTAGCATTCTCATTCTGCCACACCATTCATTTTTAAAGCTGATTTTCTTTTTTTTTTTGGAAATTACCAACCAAATGCTTTATGGAACACAGTAGATCAATATTTCTCAGACCTTCAGCTTTTTCTTTTAAAATCTTTTATTGAGACAGACATTGAATGAAAGACAAATGGATGCAAATGAGATCTAAGTTTGCTTGGTCAACTATTGGCTTTCTTTGCATCACATTATTGTTTGGCTGCAAGTTAAAGAAAAAAATAAACCAATTAAAATGCAAGTCAATTAAATTCAAGGTAGCACCATACATACATACTCTGTACCTGGCGTGCAATTTAGACTTAATTGCGAATTTCACCATTAGGTGTAGCATACTTACAGTATTCTGTGGCAGTCTGCCCAGTGGCATTGCTCTGTATTTTTTGTACGGCATTTCGTGTTGGTTTTTCTTGGTGCTTATTAAATATGTTCTGCGATTTTTGTGATGGGTGATTATAAAGAACAGCAAGTCTACGTTAAATTTTGTATTCTCTTAGGGAAAACAGCTGCTGAAACTGTAGTGATGCTTGAAACTGCTTTTAAAGAAGAAGCTTTAAGCAAAACACAGGTCTACGAGTGGTTTTTGCATTTCAAACGAGGGGAAATGTCATTTGAAGACCAACAAAGATCTGGCCGACCTTACGCAAATAGGAATGACGAAAACCTTGTAAAAGTTCGCAATGCAATTTACGGAGATCACCGTCAGACTATTGAAGAGATTTGAGAATTGACTTTTGTGTCTTGGAGTTCTTGCCACCTTTCCTACTCGCCTGATCTTGCTCCGTGCGACTTTTTCTTGTTCTTGTGTGAAAAAAAAAAAACTCAAAGGAAAGCGTTTTTGTACCGTGGAGGAAATCAAAGAAAATTGCTGTAGGCCTTGGACAACGTTCCTCTTCAGCAATTCCAAAAATGTCTCCACCAGTGGGAAAACCTTTTGGCACAAGTGCATTCTTTCACATGGAAAGTACTTTGAAGTAGACTAAAGTTTCAGTAAGTAACAATTATTAAAACAAAGTTTTTTTTCAATTCCGGTGATTTTTGGGCATCCCCTTGTATATTGTCTTTGTAACTGATTACTAAAAGAGCAAGTGGTTGGAATAAAACCTGCCGACACTACAGCCCTCCAGAAACTGAGTTTGACACCCCTGCTGTAAACAGTAAATTAAACATGAATGAGGACCAATTGAGCAATAATGAAAACTCAGCAGCCAAACTACTAAAATGAAAAAGTGACAAAAAAAGACAGGTTTACTGTCAGAACAGACTACAAGACACAAAATGTCTATAGAAAACAAAAATGGCAAAAACACTAACAACAGCACCATGCCAGGAACAAAAAATGTATGTTTTATGAGCAAGGGGATAAACACTTATTTCTAAATGAACTGCACATATTTGTTCAGCATACTAATTAAACACATGAAAATCCAGCAAGTGAACCAGTGCAAGCTGTGGTTGAGGTGAGGAAACTGAGTGAAGGATAGGATAAAACATACTGTAGATCCTACATGCACTCTTAGAGGATGGCTGCAACAATCCATTTTGAGGGTCCTGTACGTTTATAAAGACTGGAATGAGCACAAGGCCATATAATCTAACTAAAGACCAGGGAGGAAAGTGAAATGTGCAGGAAAATGATATCACTGTGTGATTAGTCATACTTATAGTTCATATGAAATCAAAAAGTTAAAGTGGAACTGCCAGTAGGTTAAAGTCTTGAATATGAAGAAATAAATTAAGCAAAAATTTAGTTTGAACGTTAGAACAAAATGTCTGGGTAGTTTAAGAACCTGCAAAGGAAATGAAGTGACCAAAGATAATGTAAATAGCCCGAACATGTAGGCCAGGCAACGGAGATAGCAAAAACCCTTAATCCTTCGCAGAAAGCTCGGGCAGTAGGAGAGTGAAAAATGTAGGGCAGTGAGGTGGTCAGCCATTCAAGAAGAGCTGACTGGTTGATTAGATAAGGAGAATATATGAAATGCAAACTGTTGAGAGAAACTTTTACTGTTGTAAAAGCTGAGTTTAATTATTTAATTGAGATTGATTAATGGCAGGCTGTTCTCTTTTTGAAGTTTCATTAAAAATTGGCATTAAAAGAAATGGTTGTTGATTTATTAATTTGCCATTGTATAGGGTGGTCCAGATCTAATTATGCAGTTTTCATTACGCTATAACTTATTAAGTTTATTACATAGAAAATCACCCGAAAAATCCCGGACCATCGAGAAGTGTGCAAACTGACGACATGAAGAATTGTCTTCACGCTGAATTGGAATCGTCCCCGCATAAATCAAAGTCATCCAGACGATCTGGATCTGCATAATTAGATCTGGATCACCCTGTACAATTTCAATTTTGTGTAACACGCTTCTGCATACAGTACATATCAGGGTAGTGCTTTAATATTTCAGTTAAAATAATAGACAGGGAGGTTGTTTTTTGAGAATCTTTTAGCTGAACGTGCATTGCCTGCATGTGCGGATACATTCAGAGTGTAATTACAGGTGTTTTAAAATGGATCAGGCAGGTGCATTTGAAAAAAAGCTGATCCACGCATCACTAACCAGGATCCAGGAAACACGATGAGTAGCCCTCATATGAAATTATATTACTTTAAGCAGGCATTGACAATATAATTGAGCTACTCTAAGAAGAGGTATAATTAGCAATATTACTTTATGTGACTGTAGATGGAAAGTGAGATGAGGGAAGGACAAAGTTTATTATGTGTATATGAGAGCGGACAAAGATTTTTGAGACTGGTGTATGGTGGGATAAGCCTTCTGCGAAACACAGAACGCAGGGAAAAAGAAGAATTTGTAATTAGTTTATGTGTAGCCTTGCATGAAGCTAAAATATACAGTCTAGCCTCAGGATGTTTTATGAAATGATAAGGTTGCTCATGCTAAATGAAGTAGGTTTCTCTTTTATTTAGTGTAGATATGTTAAATGAGATTGATTCTATAGGATGACTTGATTTAAGAATCATTCACTTCCTTCATGTACTCATTTCTACTTGTTCATTGTGTTAATACTAAGCAGATATTTGAAGAGCACATAAACCTCTCCTTTAGTCATGTTGCTGGGCTTTTATTGCTTAGTTGCTTCTTTAAAGCATCTCCTCGCCAACAGAGTAATGAGTTATGCTTGAAATCGGATCTGGAGTTCTCCTAATGACATGTATATTTATATAATGAGTTGTTCTCTATAATAATGTGACTGTAGTATTCAATAGCATAACATTAGTAACTTAGAAAATACTATTGTTTTTACATAGTACATATAAAAGACACTAAAGTGTTTATTGTTTATCTAAATGTTGTTATTGTTTCAAAGGAGAAATGAAGCTAAATGGCATTGTAATGGGTTATAAATCTTTCACCAGACCCACAGAGAGGCAAATGAAGAGTGACATAGCTCGAGGCCACATAATCTTAGCTTAGATGACAGATATTAAAAAATAAATAAACATGTCAAAATATAATACAGAGGCATAAATATTTCAACACTGAAAATATTACCAATAAGGCATACAGTGTCTGCTGAGGTTTTTTTTTTGCTCAGCTTTTGGAATAGTTCCAATTTCAGAACAAGCTGTTTTAGTTTTTGTCTTTATATGATAAACTATAATAGAACATAATTCCTGTGATTCTACGCATCTTTAATTAGTCAATTCTTAGTTCAGATGAGGGACTTCCATATCCAATCAGCTGATAACCTGCTGGATTAAGATTTAACTTATTCTTTCCACAGATTTTTGAAGGTGTGGAGGACTTTTAAAATAGTGGTGAAACCATTAATCTCACTGTCTGCAATCCACCACTAACGCCAAAAACAGCATAAGAAATCTCCAGATCTGTAGCTTACCTCTGTGTGCTGCAGTTGTAGCTAAAATGTTGTCCTTTCCGATACTCCAGCTGATTCTAATTTCATGCCACAAACTTGCTTCAAGCTGCGTAATTGCAGATGTGATCAATTTTGTACTTAGTAATTAACGTACAATACTTACAAGGTAGACTGGCACCTCTTTTTATTTTTTTTTTATTTAACTACACTATAAAAGTAAATACAACAAAAAGAGGGGAACACAAGCACCAGCAAGTCTCTTTTCTATTTTTAGTATGCCACATTTTAAATACAATCAATAGTTATTAATTTTCTGTTTCACTTCAGTTATCCAAATAACCGTTGCATTAATTTTGTGTCAGTTAACTTAGATTGTTCCATGTGAAACGGCTTACCTGGCCGTTCCTGGACCCCACAGCACTGCTGGCGGAATGGCAGCCTTTTACATTAATGAACTGAATGACTGCTCTCCCTCAGATTTTCTTACGGCAGAGATAATATCTATTTATGTATGTACCGTATATATATTGCATGCATTTATTTATTTTCAGTTACACCCCAAAAAAAATAGAAATGTAGAATAATACCAAGTTAGGTGTGGCAGACAATACGGAGGTCCTATAATCTGTTCTTTTACACACTACATGCAGCAGAACAGATTGATAAAGATTTTCCCAGTTTCAAAGCTTAGTTATCAAAACATTTAGGAAACATAACAGGGTTATCTTCACCCTTCCTGATCAATGACAGTGTTTTCATACTAATACACTGCACAAACCAATATCAAGCCACAACACGTCTGAAATGCACATTTTTCAAGTAAAAGTTGTATGATGGACAGCTTCCTGCTTTTTCATCTGGTCATTTATGCTGGACCAAGGAACGCCAACCAAAGGCATGAAGGTAAGCTAAAAGCTCCCTCAGATAAACTCAAAGTCAAACCAAAATAATACCTTTAATATGTGTACTGTTACCTTTTTTTTTTTAGTAAATTTTAAAACACACTTGTGTGAGTGAGGCGTGACATGGTTTGATTGCAGCCTTATGCCCTTTACAGCTGGGGTAGGCTTTACCATCCATTTACTTTAAATCTTAAAAGCACAAATGCATGAATAGGTAAATGGATGTACTTCAAGAAGAATAATCTGTCTGAATCATTGCTGTGTGTCAAATATGTTATCATGATTGAAAACATATGGAACTTTCTGTGTTGCACAAGATATTATACCATTTTAAAACTAGATTTAGATAGATAAGTAATACTGCATAGGACTACATAATTTGAGACTGCATGGATTTTAGACAAAAAGTGGGAAACGTCAGTATAATTGAAGATACAAATAGGGAAAGTATTGTGGCGAGGTCAAAACTTTGATCTCAAATTTTCAACATAATGACATATTCTTAGTCATCCTTGAAAAATATTTGACTGCAATTCAGAGTGATGTCTTTTCTGCGTGAGGACGTAAGAAGCTGCTATAACTAGGGTATGCAACGTTGCCAGTTAATTTACTTTACTTTCCTCTTATAAACATCTTGAATATTGGTTTCTTTATTTCTATAGTACTGCGGTGGGCTGGCACCCTGCCCGGGGCTTGTTTCCTGCCTTGTGCCCTGTGTTGGCTGGGATTGGCTCCAGCAGACCCCCGTGACCCTGTAGTTAGGATATAGCGGGTTGGATAATGGATGGATGGATGGATTTCTATAGTAAGTAAATCTGAATGAAGACATGTTCCATTTCTGTGCTACATTTATTTAGAATGGCAAATCTTACTGTGCTCACTTTCTTAGCAATATCATTCTCCGTTCATTATTAAAACTCTTCAGGCAGGCAATAGAACACTGAGCATTAGGATTCCTGATTCTCTTTAAGCAGGTCTCAGTTCAGCATTTATCACATAAAAAATGTTCTTGGAGAATCAGGCACCACAAGGTCCAGTACACTTTAACCACATTAACAGATTGTGGCAGATTTAACAACATTAAATACACTTGAAACATTTTGTGTGTAGTAACTTTCCTGTTTGTATACATTTTGTTAGTTGCCAACTTATGACATCATTCTGGCCTACCAGACCACAATACAGGCAAAAGATGCCAAGTTCATGTATTTGACTTTATCAGTTGGTGACAGCAACTACCAAACAGTTCTGCTCCTTTTATACAAGTTTTGCTGAGGAAAATCTTGCTACAGGCTATCAAATATAATTTGTTATGACTATTGGAATGATTTGGTAACTCCCTGATTTTCTGTCCTCTTAAGTCTGCCACTGTATGCTGTTTAAAATACATTTTGTGAGAGACGTTCTTTATTTCATCAATGAACAAAAAACTAGCCACCTTCAATTAACTACCATCTCTGTCTGCTCAGACTTTGCTCTGTGCTTTTGTCTTCTACTTTCTCAGATGGTATTTTATAAGAGGTAGACTATTCACCTCAAGATTATTGATTTTAATTATTCCCGTATGCCTCATGCTCATAATATTTAAGCTAATTAATGTCATCTGTATTTTCATCACACATATTTGCAATATCTTAAATTGTGGAAACTAGATACATTTTCCAAATTAGTTAGTTTACAAAGCTCTTTCTATTTTGCAATACCTCCATTTTATAGATTCATTTAGTCACAGTTAACAGTTTGGTCATCCTACATGTAGTATAAAGAACTTTGCATTAAACGCAGTTAATTCTCACCACATGAAATATATCTTCTATAAAAGAGAAAAAGAAACTAAAAATGTGGAAGATTTAAAGGTTTGGATTTATGTTTTTTTAGTGCTCTTGTCCATTTACACTGTTGATCACCTGATTCAGTGCTTTGTTCATTCAGAACTATTATACTAGTGATTCCACCTTTAAAGGCAGGTACTTTAGTCATTATACTATGTTAAGTGAAATTGAGTGTAATGAATGTTATGAGTAGAGGAAGTAATAAGCATGACTTATTCATTACTCAGTGGAGCACATGACAGCCTAGTTGGACATTGAGAACTGAAGTCAAGCAGGAGTAACCCACTGTTGATAGTGATACTGTTGCTGAATCATATTAAAGCCTTTCTAAGTCATATCTTCTTGATATGTGGTAAACTGGTGATTCGTCCATTTTATACAGGCACGTAAAAACAGACTGCATGATTAACTGGGACACCAGATCCACAGAGGAGCTGTTGGAATAAAATCGGGAGAAATATACAGGACCGTAATCCTACTTTCCTTCTCTACGTATATAAAAAAGAGCAGACATCCAAAGGGTATAATTAAAAATATTGTGTCAACTCTTATAGTCCCTGAACTGAAAATGCAATCAATTTGATCCATGCTTTTCTTTTATAAATTCACATAAATGTTTATTACTGTATCTCTGTAGAATACAGTCGACACAATTGTCATAACAGTAATGCAATCACTGGATATTGGAACATAAGCAAGGAGAAGAGTAAGGTGCAAAACTAACAAGCAGCCACTAAACAAACTTTTTTAATTGTTATTTTATATATTTTATGGAAATAAAGGGTAAGTTTTTTTCCAGTGTGTATTTCCTCATTAATTGCTACATATTTTCTATTTGATTGCTGCAATAAATGCAAAATAGGGAATCCGTATGTTCATAGTGTGACAAAACATGTTGTGACTTTAATGTGGTTTTTCAGTATTACATATACTTTGTAGATGCTGAGAGTGCCAGGATTGTAAGAGTAGTGAACATAGCATATATTTTTAAAGTCTAACGGAAGAACTTGTATTTGTTATTTGCATCTGCATGCTTATTAGTAAAAAAAAGCATGCAGAATGCACTTTCAGGCTTTAAGAATGCTTTGACTTTTAAATAAAAAGATGCCAATATTGAAGACTGATTTTTTTTTTTTTTTTGTGTTCTGACTGATACTGCACTAAGTATAAAGTGCAGTCTTTATATATGGGTCTGAGGCCTGAGCTTGTAAAATGTCTGAGTGTTGTTCACCTGGAACATATGAATTGTTTGTGTTTGCTTGGATTTGTACTAATAAACTGGCAAATAATATTGGGTATAGGATCAGGAAAAAAAGAAAAAATGGAAAAAATCATTCTCTTGTATGAGTTAAGGGTGCTACTTGAAGAATCTCCAACAATTCACCATCCATTTCCTAAACCAACTCAATCCATTTCAGAATTGTTATTGGCCAGAATCACACAATTCTGGGTGGTGCTAAGTCCATCGCAGGGCAAATAAACACAAACTCTACATTCACTAGGCTTCTTCAACCTAGTTCATTTAAATTTCACAGTTTTAGATGATTCACACTGAAATACTGAATGTACTATCCAGGAGTCAAATTTGAGCCCCTCAGCCTCACATAAGACAAAAAATACACTAAGAATTAATCAAAAATGGTCAAAGTGCTTGAGGGAATTAAGAATGGTCAATATTTTTTTAAAGAGTAGATAGATAGATAGATAGATAGATAGATAGATAGATAGATAGATAG
>JANRMT010062796.1:25729271-25748616 GCA_026402145.1 Polypterus bichir lapradei
ATAGATAGATAGATAGATAGATAGATAGATAGATAGATAGATAGATACTTTACTAATCCCAAGAGGAAATTCACAATGTGAATTTAACAAAAGTCTGCATATATGAATTCAACTATTAATTTATATATAACCAAGAGCCTCCTTTATTGGTCCTGAAGGATATCATTCAAACTTTAATTCTATTCAAATTTTACTTAAGTTACATCAGCTATACAATATTTCAATATATTATTGAAAGAAATGCAAAATAAACAGAAAACACAATACTGATGTGAAGAAACATCGAGCATTATATACAAAAAATGTCCAACTTCACTATTCAATAATGACATTATTAATTTCTTGGCAGTGATTACAACATTTGTCAAACATAGCTGCAGGTAGCCTTTTTATTCACACAGCTGATGCATGAAAGAAGAGGAAAAAGAGACATAGTTAAATTGTGAGGAAAATTAGAATAAGCATAAGAGTTGAATGTGTCAGTCTGAAAAATATTGTACACAGGATCCTATTATTAAAATATCAAGTATGTGTATGAGGTTCTCTCACCTGCTGTCTGTTGCACAACCTTGATGACACTGCTTTGTTGCTTCAACAATTAATCTCTTTTTTCACATACTGTATGTAAGTGCTAAACACTAGAGCTACAACTGGTGTCACTTGTAGAACAGAAGTGAAAAATCTGAGCTCTTAAAAAAAGAAATTAATATTTTCATTGAAGGAGTTAGATCAAAAAAGAATAGGAGGTCAAACTTTTAATTTGTACAGTGCATTTCATACTGTACACCTCCTGAAGGTGCTGTAGATAAATAAAGAGATGCTTAGATACCAGTGTGCTAGATTTCCTCTTGTGCTGAAGGTGCTTGACAGTTTGTCCATGGTGTCATGCAGCAGGTGTGAGGTGGTGCTTAATGATAGCCAGCAGCTTCACCAACATCCTTCACTCTGCTCTTGAAAGTTCAGGCTAGTGAACAGAACAGAGCCAGCTTTGTTTTATTATTTTGTTAAATCTGCAGACGTCTTGTGTTCTCTTGGTACTGTCTCAACAACAATCACAGACTGATAGAACAAATTCAGAAAAACTATATAGAAACCATAACAAAGCAATCTCAGAGTGGACTCTCTCCAACATAGATTTTTATCCAGGCACTTATATACCTGAACTGATTCAACTGATACTTCCTGGGTGAAGAATGGAGTCTGAGAAACCTTAGTCTTCCTAAAGTTCAACAATAATTCCCCAGATGTGCTAACTCAAGAGGTGAAGATGGTTTACCCTAAGCCTACAAAGCAAATTGATAGGAATGCAATAATAATTCTGGGCAGGGCCTCCTTTTGCTTTCTAAACAGCGTCAGTTCTTCATGGCATGGATTCCAGAATATGCTGGAAATATTCTTTTAAGATTTGGTAACTGCACATTCATGCTGAGAATCTCCTGTTCTTCCACATCCTAAAGGTGTTCTGTTGGATTCAGATTCATTGACTGGGAAGTTCACTGAAGAACACTTAACTCATTGTCATGTTCATGAAGCCAGTTTCAGATGATTTTTGCTTTGTGACATGGTGATTCAACATGCTGGATGTAGTCAAATTGTGGCCATGAAAAGATGCACATTGGCAGCAGTCAAGTGTCCCAAGAAAACATTCCCCACAACATTACACCACCACCAGCAGCCTGGACTATTGACATAAGGCAAGATGAGTGTATGGATTCAGGCTATTGGTGGCAAATTCTGTCCCTTATGTTTGTGTGCCACAGCAGACTTAGTCATTAGACGGGGGTATGTTTTTCCAATCTTCAACCTTACAGTTTTGGAGAGCCTGTACCCACTGCAGCCTCAGCTTTCTGTTCTTGACTGACCCAAGTGTGAAGTGGAACCCAATGCGGTCATCTGCTGTTGTAGCCCTTGTGCCTCAAAGTTCAACATTTGCTTTCTGAGATGCTTTTCTGATCACCCCAGTTGTACAGAGTGATCATCTGAGTTACCTTAGCCTTTCTGTCAGCTCAAGCCGGTCTAGCCATTCTCCTCTGACCTCTCTTATCAACATGGCATTTCTGTCAGCAGAACTGCCACTCATTGGATGTTTTTAATTTTTTGCACCATTCTGAGTAAACTGTAGAGAATAATCTACATGAAAATCTCAGGAGATCACCAGTTATAGAAATACTCAAACTAATCTATGTAGCGCTAACAATCATGTCACAGTCAAAATAATTGAGATATATTTTTTGCCCCATTCTGGCATTTGATATGATCATTAACTGAAGCTCCTTACATGTAACTGCATCATTTTATGCATTGCACTGCTGCTGCACAATTGTCTAATTAGATAACACCCTCAACCCTGCTTATTCATACAATTACTAATAATTTACACAGTGAGTATATGTCCCTTAACACTGTCATTCAACGGATTTCCATATTCTTCCTCTTCCTGTCTGCAGCTTATTAAAGAATTTTCTATAAAATACAGTTATTATAGCTCCCCAATATGAGCATCTGCAGGTTAGACAAACCAGAAGCCTTACACTCCAGCTACCACTATGTCACTCCGTCTTATCAGACATTAGGTTTTTCTATTACCACACTTGTCAGTCTCTCCTTTAGTGTGTTCTTCATGAATCATTTTTAGAGGAAAAGCATGCATTAATAAAGCAGCCAGTAGCTTTGTGAAATATGCCCATGCTAAGGTGTTGATGATCATTCAACTGCTGTAAGGTGAAAAGATGTGCTAAAAAAAAGACAAAAAACATACACACACAAAACCCACTTGCAGCCATTTTGCTTAACACCTTTAGCTCTTACCCTACATTCATCTAATATGCATAACCCTCTCTTTCAGGCTGGTAATTCATAAAGTGTATGAGGAAAAATGGCTCTGACATCAGTTATTGATTTTGCATTAATAGATCAAGCTCTTATGTGCCTAGACCCATTGATTTTGATTTTCTTTGTCAGATGAAAAAACAGAACATGTGGGAATTGAAAAATTGCTCTCATTTCACTTAAATGATAATATTACTGATAAAGCAATGCATTAGCCCATATGGAGCTACTGCATGTTTTGGCCGACACTGCTTTCATGGTGTTCCTGTAATTATGCCAGGGTGAAAATGTGTTTTATCACATAGCATCAACAGAAGCATTTAACACTAAGAAGTAATCTTATCATTAACCATGGGAAAAGTCTCCCAAAGGCTATTAGGCATTCTGAGCTTGTTTCGAGTTTTAAATAGAATAAAAAAATACACTGTCATGAATATGCCCTGCAGTGGGCTGGCGCCCTGCCCAGGGTTTGTTCCTGCCTTGCGCCCTGTGTTGGCTGGGATTGGCTCCAGTAGACCCCGTGACCCTGTGTTAGGATATAGCGGGTTGGATAATGACTGACTGTCATGAATATAGTTTTAGTAATCCAAATTAATAATAGTAATCTTTGCTTTGATTTAAAAAATAATTTTAACTGTCATCAGTATACTTGTTTGACATTGATATTATTGTCATAGGGAGAGCAGAGTGTAGACTTGTGGCACGCTTCCACACCTAATACAGCACCGAGGAGGGAAGAAATAATAAATATTGTCATATTTAACGAAACAATACAAAGTAGAAATGATAATTGGTAGAAAACAAAGTTCAAATAACAAGATTCAAAATAAAAATTTAAACCTCGAATTGAATCCGGCAGTTCAGCTCATCTTAAAAGTATCAATCACTGTGTTTACCACCTCCTGACTTTTTCACTGAACCCAGTCCTCTGTTGTTCATTCTTAGTCATTATCACCAGTTTTATTCCAGACTTTTCTTTGAGGCTATTGTGCTCCAGAAGGAGAGCTCGATGTTTGCTCGATAATCAATAGTATAGAGCTCCCTCTAGTGACACCTGATGTTCTTCCTCCTGTGAGGATTTTGTTTCCCTTAAAGGATATGTTCCCTGACGCAAGTCCCTAGCTGCTTTCTCTGTGAGAGGGACAACATAGGCCCACACATTAATTTCTGGGACATCTTTGTCCCCTAGTGCAACTTATGGTGTTTCTTCCCTGGCTGCACTCACTATTTTAGAAGAGGGTTTGGCATCTTTACCGCCTGCTGGATCTCTTGCTTCATAGCATTCTGTATAGTTATTGCACGATTCTGCCCAAAATAAATACCTTTATTTTACTGGTGCTCATTCACAATAATGTGTTCTGTGTTCTAGTGGCCCTTTCAACACTGCTCCTAATGTGGCTCTGTCTCCAGAGACTGTCTGTGAGACCTCCCTGTGTCTACTCTTGGTGTTGGCTTTGCCCTGGCCAAAGTTCTTCTGAAAAACCACTCACATACAATATTTGGAGTTGCTGACTCCAGAAATGTTTGAGTTTCCTTTTAAGCGATTCACTGTATTACCTGCAGAGGTGCCACATTACCCCAAAGTGGATGCCACTCATGTATGATCATTGTTAAAAATAAATAAATTAACAATAATTGAACCTTTAGTTTGGTTAAGTACCCTGGGAGATACTGCTGCTTTGTCAAGTTATGGCCGACTCCTGATATAGATACAGTAGGTTGGCTTCCAGCTCCCAATAGATCTGTATTAGGAAAAACTGGATCCAAAATTGAATGGATGGATAGCAATGTTAGAAGATACGAGCCTGTAAAGCAAATGTGTCATAAAAGTCCCAATTTCTGGTGTATATTACTTATTCAGTGTTCCTTATATAGTCTTCCATTACAAACACTACCTTACCACCAGGTCTGCTATTCAGTGTATGGAGCAAAGCTCCAATATAATATATCAGCTGTGATGGACAGCCACGGCCACTACGTGGCCTGGATGACCAGCAGGGTGGAAGGACTGGGGAAAGGGCATTGATGAGGCAATACCTCCCCTAGGACACTAGAGGGCAGACCTCCTGGGCAGCTGTGGCACCATGGATTCCTGCAGGGCATGTCGGGAACTGGAGTTTGGTGAAGTTCTGTGGGGGCCACCAGGGGGAGCTGCAGAGCCCTGTAGAGGACTGCCAGTGCACCTGGGAGTGATTCCAGGTAACAGTGATAAGCCACCTGGAACACTCCCAGGACCTGAATAAGAAGAGCCTCCTCACTCCATTGAGGGGCCAGAATTGGGAGGGAGGAGTGGAGGCGGATGGACTGGCGGCAAGTAAGGGAATGAACTGTATATTGTGGTGTTGGTAATGTGCATAAACTGTAAATAAACACGGGTGTTGAGTGAACCTGTGTCCTGTCTGTCTGTGTCCGGGGGTTAGGGTGGCAGTACGTCCTCTAGTGGCTTACACAGCAAACAGCTCTCGTCCTAACAGTTTGTCCTAAGCTTTTCTATCTAGTCTGCAACATTTTCTTCTACTACCACTGCAATTTATGTTTCTCACTGTGGCTGTCTTCTCACTTCTGCACTGCTGAGTGCCCAAGAGAGCCACTTGTGCCCCTAGCTCTGACCTTAATAACTTCCACCAGTGTCTCATCTATGCCTCATATAGTTAAGATGTCAATCTCCCAGCATCATCATTTAAAGCAAACCTGTTTCCTGCTCCCCACTGTTCATGAAGCAGTGACCTGCATATCAAAATGCTTTGAAAATGGCAGGGTGATGACAACAGTTAAATAAAACAATTTAATTATTATTACTTGTCTGACACCTTTATCCAAGGTGACTTACAACATCCGAGATACAATTCAATTCTTTTTGTCTTTCCTATTGGAGCACAAGCAGGTGAAGTGACTTGCTCTTGGTCACACAGTATCAGTAGAAGATTTTGAGCCGCCAGCTTTAGGGCTTGATTTCCCAAGTCAAAAGCCTTAACCAATTATGCCATAAATGACATAGGAATGAAGCAAAAACTCAGCACCTCATGTTGCTCAGTGCACAGCTAGTGTACATGGAGACTGTTTTGTTGTTCTTCCCATGTTTATGTAGTGTGATGGAATCCGGGGGCGTCAGCGAGCCCCAAACCCCCAAGCACAATTACAAAGATCCTGGGATTTATTTAATGATGGTGTATTTACCAATTCCTCCACAAAGTAACACAAGCAGAAAGACACAGGTTCTCTCTCTCTCTCCACAATACCTCTCTTCTCACAATATCTCTTACCACCGTACTGCCGTCCTCCAGCTGAGTGTTGCTCCATGTCCTCCCAGCTCCGACTTGCCTGGATAAGGGAGTGTGGTCCCTTTTATTGTGGCCCCAGGAGCACTTCCGGTGCCAGGGCGATTGCCTGATGGAAGTACTTCCAGGTCACACAGAAGTCCCATAAATTGGGGAGCACATCTTTCTACAGTGTCCCCATGCGACACCCATGGTCCCCAGCAGGGCTGTATTGCCAGACTACATCTCCCATCTTCCCAAATTGGAACCTTCATGGAGGGCTGCTGCCATCTAGCCTCTGGGGGAAACAGAACGTCCCCATTGACCTTTTCCATTTCCAGTGGGCTGGCCCTTCCTCTGTTCTGGCCATCTCTTCTGAGTCTAGTTTCTCTCTTTTCCCTGGTTGGGATGCCTGTCTGCCTTCTAGGAGCCTCCTGTCCGGGTAAGGAGCCATCCCCTCTTCTGGCTGCAGTGTTGGTCCAGCCCATGTGGTATCTACAGTAGTCTTCTTCTGGAATGCTGATGGGACAAATTCCTCCTCCCAGTAACTCTGGACTTGTTAAAGTGACTTAAAAACAAAAAGATACTGGAAATATAGCATTGTGTTTCTTCTTTATTTAGCAGTCTACTGTATTCAAGGCAAACTGGATAAGAAATCATCAAGAAATAATGTGATTTAGAGAATAAAGTAACTTTCTTGAAAAAAATTAACACAAAAACAGGTTTGATGGAAATGGCTGAAAATATGTGAGATCTAATGTATTCTGTGAGCTGCAAAGAACATAAAAGTCTTTTGTTTCAGAAGATGGCAGGACAGTATAATCAAGGGATTTATACATAAACAGACTGAATTGTAATATATTTCTTTTTTATGTTATTGGGACTAAACCAGAATTGAAGTCAATATGCCAAATATTTATTTTAAACCACATTTTCCTTCACTAAAATGCTTTTTTTCTTTTACCTTTTGTTTAAACAGTTCTCTCTAAATGGTCTGTCATTTGAATAGTCAACATTTGGACATGTCTCTTTGCTCGCTGCCTTTTATATTGCAGCCCAAGTGTGCAGCATTTGCACACAAAATCATGGCACCCATTAAAAAACCTGGAGAATGATTATACACCAAATCAACCATAAATAAAAATAAATTATACACAAAATGAAAATGTCATAAGTTAAATGTCAATGTGTTACTTGCCACTGTGTACTGTAACTGAAATAATGATGAAGGGTGATAACAAATAGAAATAACACTGCAAAAAAAAAAAGGGTTACTTTACTGATTTAGGTGAGCTGAATCTATTTCTGAAATTGGAATCTCGATACCACAAACCATTTCCAATATCGGATTCAGTGAATAATGGCATCTAGAAAAAATAATATTGATTTTTAAAAAGTAAGTTATATTTTTTTATTGCTCATGCTCAGAATATTTAATTGAAGTATGAGCTGAAAAATGGCAGTCTTCCTTGTTCTTAACGTTAGTTGAGGTGGAAACAACCTAAAATCAAGTATTTACTTCACATTTTTTGCTTTCAATCAGAATTTTATTTTTCTCTTCTTATTCTTTCAAAACAGCCAGGAATTTATATTTTGGAAGGTTAGAACGATGCCCTTTTATTGTCCAGAAAAGAGAAATTTGTTGTTTAAATGGTTTTTACAGAAGTATGCAAGGTCATGTTGATCTATCCTTTGTCTTGACCAGGCAACAGAAATGCATGCATGTGCCACAATTGTCTTGGGAATACAAAGGTGGAAAGCTATAAGGAACTAGTTGAGGAGGTTCTTTTTTCCTACGTAGCACTTGTGTGTAACTGGTCAACTCAAATGGAGAAACATGATACTGGAAAGTGAGTCCATGTTAACAGACATCTGTTGTTCTTTCACCGTAAAAACTTTCAAATGATTATAACAGGAAAGAAAAACTACCAAGTGAATACTTTTTGTAAGTAATAATTATATTTAAATCAAATATAAGTGTAATTTATCATTTTTTTCAAGTATAAATAATTCTTTTTAAAAAAATGTTTTTTTTTTCTCAAGAGTATCATTTTTCATTTTAAATCTTCAGTACAAAAACTTAATGTGATAGACTGTTACCAAATTTGGATTCAGCACCCTCAAATCAATAAAGAACACCTACAATTTTTGACAGGAGCATTTTTTTTTTTTGCAGAGCAGTGTAATCAACCACATTTCCTTGACAAACACTCCATTTTGTGTCTTCTTTTTCTGACTGTTATCTTCATTGCGGAGCATTTCATGAGAATGTGGGTAGCAACAGTGGTCCAATGCACTGCGTGTCTTTTTCCACGTTACCACGCTTATTGCAAAGGTTGACTTTTTACTGGGCACAAGGACCCAGCTAGTGAAGCACTTGTCATCTTGGTCACATTACCTTGGTTGCATAACCGAGGTCTAAACTGTGGCCCCTTCACTCTCCTCTGGCACTTCTTTTTTTTAAGGTTTGCAACTTACTCAGAGTGACCGTCTTGACTTCTGGACAAAGTGTCCAGTGTAAATACTACTAAAATGGTTAGATGCTGTTGTTTTCATTAAATGTGCCACTTCACTGAGCCATAACATATGGCAATAGGCTTAGTTATTTGAGACATCACAAGCTGCCCTTCCTGGTGGGGAAACTTACCTTTTAATATACTACTGTCAGGTCAGTTGAAGTTGGGAGCATGCACTGATACAGTGTGTTGCTTCACCCCACCACATGACAAACCATCTCAGGATCCCACTGTATCAACAGTTATTCGTCAATCACAGTTATGTGAATAAGGTGTGTCATAAAATGTAATTGGGCATTTGAGTGAATGAACTCAAGTAAGTGAAAAAGAAGAGAATCAAAAAAATATACAATATAATCCAAAAACAAACTTTAGAAAACTTATAAAAAGACTTGACAAATCTCCTAGTAAATGCCAGTTGATGCCTAACAGGTGTTTCCATTACAGTTAGTAGGTGTTATTGACTTATACTTCATCTCCAAATGACGATCAAAAAAGAACAAAAGTGACAAAGGAAAATGGTTTCATTACCCAAAGCAGGTGAACATTCAAAAGAGTGCCTCATAAACACATAGGAATTAAGAATAACGAAAGCCTAAGCCTTCTGGAGGTTTTATTTACCCTGTAGCTTCCTTTCCTTACCAAGTCATTTAGCAAAAGCCCCCTGTTATACTGATTGTATGGCTCTTTATGCCCGGGTCAGGAAACCAGTTCAGGTAAGCCCTCACTACAGTGGGCTGACTTGGAGCTCCCCCTAGCAGCACTAGGTTTCCCTGCAGACTTCTCCCTCCACAGAGTATAATTGGGGAGAACCAGTCTGTCTGACCTCCCTAATACTCCTATCATTTTAATCCCCCAGTGTGCTCTAGCAACATCTGGGATATTAACAAGTGTAGCAAATTGGTTGATTCCCCAATCCATTTGTTTATTTTTGAAATCAATATTTTTCTATGCCTTGGTCAGTAAGGTTATCATAATGGCAACTCCTTGTGATTTGAAACCCTTCTATCTTGACCCAAAGTCACATACTGTTCATCTACTGTGGCTAATTTCTGACTTCGGCAGTATTGTTTTTATGGGAGCTAATGTGCAGCTGACTAGTGAGCTTAATGTCCATAGGGTCGGCCCACAAGACAGGGATTCAATCAGGACTGGACAGCAAGAGGCAGGAAGGAGATATGGTGATGTGATGTTTTTGGGTAATAGTTTGAGTGGTCTGCCACTAATCAGAAACTTACAGAAATATTCATAACACTCAAAATATTTTAAAGAAAGGTGACATCCTCTAGAGCAACTACAGTGGACCCTTGACTTACAAACTCAATTCGTTCGCGAGGGCTGGTTGTAACTCAAGTTGGTTGTAAGTCAAGACTATTTTTCCCATAAGAAATAATGGAAATACCCAAAATGCGCTCCGAACCTCCCACAGCAACACTTACTTAACCTTTTCATAATAAAAAAGGGTTGTATAATGTGCATAATTTACCAAAACACCAATAATTTTTCTAATGTACTAACCAAAAAGTTATAAAACGTGCCTAGCCTACCAGAAACAACAATTTCATACTGTACTCACCATTTAATTTGACATCTTTGGGCTGCAGGAAGGGAGGAGGAAGATAATGAAACGGAAGGTGGTTATTGTTTAGAAGGAGCCTCCTTATGCAAATGTTTTCTTTGTAAAATTGTCGAGATGGTGGATTTCGACATGCTGTACATATTAGCGAGATCGGTCACACAAACACCACTCTCATATTTCCGCATAATTTCCTTCTTCGTTTCGATTGTGATCGCTGTTTCTCAAGTTAATAATGACAGTAGTCGAGCACTCGGTTCAAAGCTGGTCGTGTTGTGAACTGCTGTAATAATACACTCCAAAGCAAGCCGGTGCTGACTCAGCCTGATGACATCATCATGTGCCAGCCCGCTTGCTTACATCCCTTAACAATCGCTTTCTTTACCTTCTCTTCCTTCCTTAGCAATTATGCATCTTGCTTGCCATAGTCTTAGTGAATTATATATATAGATAAATCACTGCACTGACCAAAATTACGTCCACAAACATATGTATCTGGGCTCCGACTGACGCTTACGAACGCTCTCGGCTGTTTGTTTACAATCGCACAAGCGGATACACGTGACCGCATTCGGGTTGTAACACAAGATGTTGGTCGTAAATCAAAACAAAAATTTTGGTCGTAAATCAAGTTGTTTGCATGTCAGGCCAGTTGTATATTAAGGGTCGACTGTATTCCGATTACGTGTTAAGCATGGAAGTACTTAATTTCATATCATACAAAAATGACCTGTTTTATTGCCCTGTTCATAATGTTATACAGCAGTTTCATCTTTTATATAGGTTCTAGGGTCAATATTATCGAAACTGCAGAGTGCAACGAAATTCTTACTTGCATATGATAATCAACATGCATCATGTCCCTCCTCTCTACCTCCAAGATCAGTGAATATTACTCAACATTGTTTTTTAAAGTAGCGCCTGTATTATAACTGATTTTGGAAGCAAAACCCAAAAAGCACACAGACAGTACCGCTGCTCCCTATACGCAGAGTACGCAGGGGGGCACCATCCCAGCTGCTCAAAAAAATCGTTTTTATATATTATAATAATAAATTAATATTAATAATACAGTATACATATACAAATAAACAAAAATATAAACGTATTTATTGCATTTTATGGTGAACGCAGAGTAGGCTAAGCACACGTGATGACGCATGTGCCCTCACCTCTGTTACGGCTGCCTATTTGGCCAAAAATGATAATAATTGAACAATATGCCTGGTCCTGGAAAGAGACATCAACAGTCCGGCGCCGAGAAACGAAAGAAAAAAAAAGCCCAAGATGAAGCCCGTGCATCACTTTCAGGTACGTTCATAATCCTGTGAAACTTTATTTTATTCTGTCAACGTTAATGTGTTTTAATGTCGGTAATAATTTCACGACTAACGCATCTTTCTTAATATGGATACAAGCAGATCTAAATAAACAAAATGACTTAAAATGCATTATATTAAAACACAGAGGCAATTATGATTATTGATTAATAATGACCATATGGTGTTATTAAATAACAGTGTTAAAATACATAATCTAATACAAAATTAACAGTTTACATAACAATTTTAATAGAAATGCCTGAAAAGGGCACCAAAGGCCTGGTAAATGCAGTTGTTACACTTACATGATCTATGGCACAAGAGCGCATGAGTGGTCTGGCAATTGTCAGCATCAACTCTGAATTAGCAAAGGCTTTATCATATGAAGAGCTCATTTATGACTTTGCCTCAAGAAAAAGCAGAAGTGTGCCTTTGTAAATTCTGAACTTTGGAAAGCTCCAGCAGATGACAGTGTTGATTTTATTTCAGTTTATTATTGTTTATTTTATTTATTATAAATGTTTTATTTAAAGTGTAATTTTAGTTTGTATTTTTTGCTGTAGAGCTACAATTGTAATTTATAAATGATACAATTTATTTATGTATTTACTTTTATTTGAATAAAGTTCTATTTTAGCCCCTATAGTAGGTGTTTTTTTTTATTATTTTATTTTTACTTCCGTAATATTTGGGGGAGGGGACACAAAAGTAAATTTCTGCTTAGGGCACCCATTTGCCCATCAGCGGCCCTGCACACAGACAAACCCTGGTGAGTTATTTGGGAAGAAAAAAAAAGCTTAGTTTGCAAGCTACAGTAGCAAGAATATATAAGATATTTTAGATGCATTAGATGCATATACACACACACGTATTGAAACCAATTTTGCATTTTACTGGAAAAATAAAAAAAGAAAAACTGATACATAAAAAAAGCAGAGATCCTGTCTGTGCCAACGAGCAACATCAAGGGCTTGCAGAGGATCATCTTAAAGTGCCTACAATGGCCTTGGCACCCCGTCAATGACTTGCTCCCAATGCTGTCAAAAAATGTCTAGGCTCCATGCATTCTTGTTGGACTTTATAATAAATAAATGAAAAAATAATTAATGCCAAATTTCAAACGTAAGATCTTTAAGTCTGGAAGAAGCATTTCTTACTCATCCTGTGGTCAGAGTACATACTAATTATATTGCTGTTAAATGTCAATGTTCAATTTTTGAATTAAGTGAACAATATGTTAATGAGAAAATCTTTCACCCTCAGCATGACATCTCACATGTCGAGTTTTGGACGGCTGTTAAAGCTGTTTCAATCACTCAGTTAATTGTTATCATTTTAAACACTATGAACAGCAGGAGGAAAAACAGGGAAACGTTGCCCCATGAAATACTGTGTGCTGTACTGAAAGATTCGGTTCACATCAATTAATTAATATAAAATATTATTATTCATCATATCCTTTTTAAATTTACATCTGTTCATGTTTCTCCATGGTTACTGCATTATTAATGTCAGGAAGTCATATAACCAGTTCAGAATATCAGAAACATGGCATGACAACGCCTAAAATGTTTATTTATAAAATAACAAAAATTGGTAGCATTACAGTATGTTTATCCTTAAAATATGCACTATAATGTATAATTTTATTGCAACTCATTGAGCTCATTCAGCACAAAAAGGCAATAAAGCTTGGTGCAATACTTTTGTGCTGCGACCATTCAGTCACAGTTTTAAGAGTTGCTATTATGTGTTGAAGAGCAAGGCTAACAAGAAAACCAAATCTAGTCCTGTGTCTGCAAACATGGGGAAAAAGTGTCTCATGTGAGCACACAGTGTAGGATTTATTATACATAATTTCAGGAAAAGTAAATGCAACTCAAATGCTAGGCAGCTGTCTATAATATGCAGTAAAGAGATGAACTGAGTTCAGAACTGAATGCACTTCCTTTATGCTAGATATTGATGAATATATGCAGTTTTGGGCATCTGTGCACACCTTTACACTCAGTTATGTAGACATAATAAATTATACATTTTATTGCAAAATTCATACTCAAGTCATGCAAGAGTCTATAGTTTTGCACAGGCTGATATATGGTGTTGCTTTACTTGTCTTACTGCTTTAAATAAGATAAAGAAGAAGGTGAGCCTTCATGTACACCATTTAATGGATGTTTCCCAGTGTTTTTTTTTTTAATTATATTGACATTACTGCTGCTGCATTAATATAACAAATAAAATACCAAGTTGAACAATGGGATACAGAAAAAAAAAACACATATTTGGGACTCTTTTCTGTGTCATTAGTCACAGCCAAATGCTTTGAAGTCGATGAGAAAGGAGGACCTGAACTAGTTTTGAGTGGATTATAATGGTGCAATTATGTTTTAAGTGCCCCTAAGGGATAAGAAGGTGATTGCCAACTATGCTTGAGTGACTATTGTGGCAAAAATGTGACCTGTGCTGTGAAGAATCAGTGCTAGTTCTATGCGTCACCCTGTCTCAAACAACTAAAGACACAGATGGAATGATAACCACAAACAAAATATAAAAGGCCACACCAAACTAGCGTTAAGTAAAAATTGTGCTCATAGACTTTCAGATTTGGGGCACTGATTCGCTGTGCAACACAATATTTTTAAAGTTATGGCTTGGCTGATATTTACCTGGAGGGCAGCAGCATCCACACATCTGGTACATCTGATCTATCTGTGCAGATGCATCGCACAATTTTCTTCCATCAAGAACATAGAAATGCCTTGTAAACAGTAAGAAATCTTCCATTATTATTATTATTATTATTATTTCATAGGGTCTTGTGTGTTTTCTGACAGAGGGAGTGGGAAGAAATGGTCTTTTTTTAAATTTGCTTTGACTTGCTGCTGGCGAAATTGCATACAAATTAGCCACGTGGTGTGGCAGGATCAGTATTATATGTCCAACAACAGTACTCATAACACTGTTATTATGGTCAGGTAATGTACACAGTATTCATGCGTGAAAGGTCTGTGCATTACAGCTCTGTAATGTTATACTAGTCTCACAAAGCATCATGGGAAAAAACTTTGTCTAAGACGGCCACGTGGTGCATTTCCAGGAAAACATTTGGTGAACAAGGTCACCGGCAAACACAACAGATTCGCTACCAAAAACACTTTGGCAAATTTTGAGTTAGGATTACAGAATAGAACATAGACAGTTTAATTTATTGCTGAGTACACTGGGAGGAGCTGAAGCCTATTTCAATAGCACTAGGGCAGCGAAGGAAACAGTTCTTGACCGAATACCAGTACATCGATAGGCCTGTTTGGGTTTTTTGTTAATTTAATATTTAAACATATCTTAGGGATGCAACAGAAAAATCAGAGCATTTAGAGAAAACATACATAGACACAAACAGAATGTGTGAACTCCAAAAGGAGAGTACTCAGAAAGGGGATTTGAATACAGGAAGCTGAATACTAAAAACCTTGCCACCCTGGATAATTGTTTTTTTTTTTTTGTTTTTTTTTTTACTTTAAATAGATATTTATTAAATACAGTAGTTGTGAAAATGAACAGTGACAAATGTCTTTGAAGACAGACACCATTGCTTATTTGGTCACTGCAATTCTCACTAACACCAGAGGCCCATATAATGGATTGTTAAATCAGTTCTCCACTGTAGTATGTAAAGTATGTAATATGTTATTCTTTTAACACTTTTGCCAAAATAAAACAATTGCTGTGCCATCTTTGTTCTACAGAGACGAATCACAACCAGAAAAAAAAAATTAAAGGAGCTGTCCATAGTTTGTTAGTGCTTGCAAAGTGGTATTAAAAATGTTAAAAACAGTGGATAATAAAAAATAGCCACTGACAATGTGAATATACATGAGTTTTAGAAACACTGACCAAATATTTAAGTGTACAAAGCCAAACTCGATTCATTGTTGTGAATATACCGGGCTTATCTAGAAGTGTTCTCTATGTGTTTTTCCCCACAGAGCACAAAGCACTCAGCATTCAATACATATCAGTATGGGAAGTAGGCTGTTCATTTACTTAGCTTGTGTTCTGGAAATTTCTGACATACTGACTTTCAAAAGATTTTAAATGAGATGTGTAGGAGGTGTAGTCATCTGTAAGTTAATGTGAATATAAAAATCAAATTAATTTCCTCATCACCTTCACAACAAGGCATTTTCTAATTCTTTTACACACAAGTATGTTCCATCATCTGTGTAACCTGTTTATTGAAGCTGTGCTCATACTCAATTTCATAACTCAGTCATAATCTACAGTTTTTGTCAACGTAAGGGAAATTAATTAATATACAATTCACACAAAGTGCCCTCCATAAGTGCTAGGACAGTGATTACAGTTATTATTTTTGCTCCAATAGATAAGAACATAAAAATCAATATGAGTTGTGATGGTTCCCATAGGGTATAGGGAAATGTTTTTTCTTGATTTGACAGCATATAATGTATAATTATTTTAAGTGCCAAATTTGAATTTTATATTACTGATATTAGAATGTACACACACATACTTTAACTCTGCTCCCACATAAGACAACTCTACAGACAGAGGGCAAAGTCATCCACAGCCTCTCAGGCCGTACAGGATATGTTACTAGTGCACTTAAGGCAAGGCATCATATGACAAGCCAACAATGCACAGAAGACCCCAGTCACTAGCCCCAAACTTTAGTATCACAACCTTTCAGTAGTAATTTGGCACCGTGAATCAATTCTACATATTCATTTTTTTCCAACACTTATCTAATTTTGTTGTTTTGACATGTACTGGCCTTTTTTATGTGATCAGTGTTTAAGATGGTGTCACACTATGTTCATATAGTCAGTATCCAATCTGTACTGCCATGGAGCTGCACAAGCAGGAGATGAGAAAAGACAAAGTCAAAAGACAGGGCAAGGTCAAAGCTAGAAGTCAGAAATCAAAATACCAAATTCCTACACGTTATGATTTCTGATATTCCAGAATTACAAACAAAAGGCATCTGGTTGTTCAGATCTCACCTGCTTTAAAGTTAATTGAAGTATGTGGTGGTAAAATGCCAAAAAATACCAATATCTAAAAATAGGCACAAGAGCCAGATAATTGAGTAAAGCAAAGTGCAAAATGCATTTCTTCTGATATGTCTGCTGAAAAGCTGTCTGAGAAATAGGATTGTTTGTCCAGATACTGTACTTAATAATAACACTCCCTTCCTTCTCTGTCTATCTGTGTCTTTCTCTGTGCATCTCCCTAAAATGGCCGATCCTTCTACTACAAGTTAAGCATTCATCCTCTCCCTCCTTCCAACTCCCACTTAATGTGTCTATGAATTTGCAGTGACTTTAAAATGTCATTTTCAGCCATCACTTCAGGGGTTTGGGGCAGCTGTACATTGTTCTAGAGACATCAGGCTAGAGCTTTCTATAGCATCTTGTGTTGTCCCAGCACCACTGAACATTTCGTAAGTCCTAAACAGTTTGACCTTCACTGTAGCTTCATGTGACCTGTTGCATAGGTAAGCATAGTCTCATGTGTCCCCTACTAGAATAATATGATATTTCTTTTTGGCAGAGAGCCATTCATTCTCACTTGTTGCTGGGTTGCCTGTCTTATAATGTCCTGGGAAAACATAGCATGTTTCCATCCATGTTCCAATTCTCTGTCTCTCTTGTCCCTGGGCCTTTGTATGTCGCCTTTTCAGCTCACACGACACTCATAAAAGGCATAGTACTCCATTGGGGCTATTTATCAACACATATGAAAACACACCCCAATGTTAATGTGCATTTTCTTCTTTCACATACAGTGGGATGCAAAAGTTTGGGCAACCTTGTTAATAGTCATTATTTTCCTGTATAAATCGTTGGGTGTTACGATAAAAAATGTCAGTTAAATATATCATATAGGAGACACACACAGTGATATTTGAGAAGTGAAATGAAGTTTATTGGATTTACAGAAAGTGTGCAATAATTGTTCAAACAAAATCAGGCAGGTGCATAAATTTGGGCAGCACAAAAAATGATAATGAAATCAATATTTAGTAGATCCGCCTTTTGCAGAAATTACAGCCTCTAAACGCTTCCTGTAGGTTCCAATGAGAGTCTGGATTGTGGTTGAAGGTATTTTGGACCATTCCTCTTTACAAAACATCTCTAGTTCATTCAGGTTTGATGGCTTCCGAGCATGGACAGCTCTCTTTAACTCACACCACAGATTTTCAATTATATTCAGGTCTGGGGACTGAGATGGCCATTCCAGAACGTTGTACTTGTTCCTCTGCATGAATGCCTTAGTGGATTTTGAGCAGTGTTTCGGGTCGTTGTCTTGTTGAAAGATCCAGCCCCGGTGCAGCTTCAGCTTTGTCACTGATTCCTGGACATTGGTCTCCAGAATCTGCTGATACTGAGTGGAATCCATGCGTCCCTCAACTTTGACAAGATTCCCAGTCCCTGCACTGGCCACACAGCCCCACAGCATGATGAAACCACCACCATATTTTACTGTAGGCAGCAGGTGTTTTTCTTGGACTGCTGTGTTCTTTTTCCTCCATGCATAACGCCCCTTGTTATGCCCAAATAACTCAATTTTAGTTTCATCAGTCCACAGCACCTTATTCCATAATGAAGCTGGCTTGTCCAAATGTGCTTGAGCATACCTCAAGCGGCTCTGTTTGTGCTGTGGGCGGAGAAAAGGCTTCCTCTGCATCACTCTAGCATACAGCATCTCCTTGTGTAAAGTGCGCCAAATGGTTTAACGATGCCCAGTGACTCCATCTGCTGCAAGATGATATTGTAGGTCTTTGGTGCTGGTCTGGGGGTTGACTCTGACTGTTCTCACCATTCGTCGCTTCTGTCTATCCGAAATCTTTCTTGGTCTGCCACTTCGAGCCTTAACTTGAACTGAGCCTGTGGTCTTCTATTTCCTCAATATGTTCCTAACTGTGGAAACAGACAGCTTAAATCTCTGGGACAGCTTTCTGTATCCTTCCCCTAAACCATGATGGTGAACAATCTTTGTCTTCAGGTCATTTGAGAGTTGTTTTGTGACCCCCATGTTGCTACTCTTCAGAGAAAATTAAAGGAGAAGGGAAACTTACAATTGACCCCCTTAAATACTCTTTCTCATTATAGGATTCACCTGTGTATTTAGGTCAGGGTTCACTGAGCTTACCAAGCCAATTTGAGTTCCAATAATTAGTTCTAAAAGTTTTGGAATCAATAAAATGACAATGGTGCCCAAATTTATGCACCTGCCTGATTTTGTTTTATTGCAATTATTGCACACTTTCTGTAAATCTAATAAACTTCATTTCACTTCTCAAATATCACTGTGTGTGTCTCCTATATGATATATTTAACTGACATTTTTTATCGTAACAACCAACGATTTATACAGGAAAATAATGACTATTAAGAAGGTTGCCCAAACTTTTGCATCCCACTGTACATCAAGTCACCATGTCCCATACAACTCTCTCTCTCTCTCTTAATTTAGATAAATAAGTTAAAATAGCCTGGTGTGTAGCCTGGATCTGTTTGTTTATTCAACAATATTTTGAATTGTGAATGATAACATGAATGAACATAATGCCACATGCACAATAAAATAGCACAAATGATCATGGTAAGGGAAGTGTGTTGGTGTTTCAGACTTTGTGTTTTCATGAGGCAGGAATGGTATTTACAGATGAAGAGTGACATTGTGGATTAACAAAAATAGAATATGCTTACTCATTGCTATACACATCTGAGAAATAATGCCAGATCCTTTACACATCAAACACTAAATTTTTCTTTCTTTCTTTCTTTCTTTCTTTCTTTCTTTCTTTCTTTCTTT
>JANRMT010062796.1:25748626-25783617 GCA_026402145.1 Polypterus bichir lapradei
TTTCTTTCTTTCTTTCTTTCTTTCTTTCTTTCTTTCTTTCTTTCTTTCTTTCTTTCTTATTCTGATTCTGGCAGGGTTAGAGGCATCCATAGCTCTAAGGATAGAAAAGAACTGAAAATGAATTACTGTTATGTTGGTACCCTAGGGCCACTTTTGCAGTTGCAGACTCCCCAAACCCTCAGAAATTACCACCTTACCTGAAGGCCAACTGTCATTAACAAGCATAAAAATGCTAATGGCTTCTATAATAAAAATGAATTAACCTAGCTTTTGTGATATTGTTTGATTTTCTTTTGTAATTACTTGCCACCTTAAAATTCTTACATTCCACTTGGTATTCATAAAATTATATTAAAAAAAAAGTCTTATACTGTATAAAACAATTTTTCCTGAAATTTTAAATCTGCAATTTAAATAAAATGCTGCTAAATAAAAATATGTTTGTCAGCATGTATCATGTGTTAAGAGGAATAGATACCAAAATGACAGACAGGTTTATAGAAGCTGTTCTGACATTTCATTTATATACTGTTGAATAAGACTGGACATTTTGGATAACATAGACCCATGCAGGAACTGATGAAGGTGAATGTGAACCCAATTAAAACCCATAACTGGACTGTGCATCTTTAAATAGCCTTTAAACTGGACAAAGAACAGGACTGCCTATCTATGTGGAGTGTAGTGCTATGGTGACGGTGTTTACCTGTATGTTCAATATAACTATTCATAGATTTTATTTTGAGTTAGGGTGGCACTAACCTTGAATGTTGGTAGGTGGTGCCATTAGAACTCAGGTGGAGAGAAACAGCAAGGCAGCTGCATGGGTGTGCACGGCTGTAGCGGTGCAGCAGGTAAAAGTGGTGGAGCACTGAACTACTCGATACTACTCAGTCATTGGCATGATTAAGTGTAAGGAAACAGGTTAATCACACAGTTAATTAAGTTATCAGTTTGGCCTTTGACAAAACTACTTATTAATTAAAACAATTAACAAAACGCCAACTAAGGAATGCCAAATTATTGTAGGTTGAGTGAGGGATCTCAGGTTCACTTTCTAACCAGGAAGCCTGAAACAAGAACTGATCTTTACAATTTATGAACAATGGTCAGAAATCTGCATACACCCTGCATGGCCTGGTACTAGGCCAAGCAATCTTTTAAAACCTTTTCATTACATCATACAGGTGAACTATGCCACACATTGACCCAAACAACACCATATTTGCAAGCGACTTCACACTCCTAGTAATCAAATTGTTACGGCATTTACATTTAATCTGGTATGAAATCATACCTACAGTGTTTCATAAATTGTCACAAAAAATACTTTGAAAAATTGTCATAATTATTCTGTTTAAGGATTTCCCAAATGTTATGCATCAATCAAAGGGTCCCTACCATTAGATTTCAACCAATGTGATGAACCCTCCCACCGACTGTGCAAACGCAAGCTACAGGCTGAAAACTGGAAACAGTATTACACCATTTTTCTGCTATTTGTGTGTCCTCATATATTACTACACAAAACAACAGCAAATATCTGCAAGTGACACATCAGAACTTATAGTAGATTCTCCTGATTAAAACAAGTACAAGCACATTATTGTACAACTAGACATTAAGCCCGTTACAATAACGGGCGCTAGAACAGTAGTCCATAAACATTAGTAGGAACAGTCTATATTAAATGGCAAGGGACCTTGTATGTGGCTGTAATATGCATCACTGTATTGTGTGCCTTTAATTTTCTCTCTCAGTAATACTGGTTTGTATTTCTGTAAAATGCTTGTAATTTTGTCTGACAGTAATACAATGGAACCTCGGTTCACGACCATAATTAATTCCAATACTCTGGTTGTAACCCGATTTGGTCGTGAACCAAAGTAATTTCCCCCATAGGACTGTATGTAAATACAATTAATCCGTTCCAGACCTTATGAACTGTATGTAAATATATATTTTTTTAAGTTTTTAAGCACAAATATAGTCAATTATACCATTGAATGCACAGCATAATAGTAAACTAAATGTAAAAAGCTTGAATAACACTAAGAAAACCTTGAACAACAGAGAATACTAACACTGCAAGAGTTCGCGCTATAGCCTTACGACCTGCTCGCTAAAAACACATTTTTAATGAGTTTTAAGCACAGGGAAAAAAAATGAACATTTGAAAAATCCGTAATTTAATAAACAACCAAGAAAAGTAACATTGCAACAATGCACGCACGGGCCTGTGTGTGTGTCTGTCTCTGTCGCGGGCCTGCACGTGTGTGTGTGCGTGCGTGCATGCGTGCTGTCTGTCTCTCTCTCTCTGCACACACAGGGAATGCACAGGAAGAGCCTGAACACGTGCCGTGTGGCCCCGCGCATGCACACTTCACCAAAAGACACACACACACACACGGACACCTGGACGCACACAGGGGTTTTATTAAAGAGGATGTATCAATCGAGATATCCTCCAAATAGGAGGAGGTGTGGACCAGCTTTGGCAAGTATATATATATATATATATGTATGTATATATATATATATATATATACAGTACAGGCCAAAAGTTTGGACACACCTCCTCATTCAATATGTTTTCTTTATTTTCATGACTGAAGGTATCAAAATTATGAATGAACACATGTGGAATTATGTACTTAACAAAAAAAGGTGAAATAACTGAAAACATGTTTTATATTCTAGTTTCTTCAAAATAGCCACCCTTTGCTCTGATTACTGCTTTGCACACTCTTGGCATTCTCTCGATGAGCTTCAACAGGTAGTCACCTGAAATGGTTTTCACTTCACAGGTGTGCCTTATCAGGGTTATTTAGTGGAATTTCTTTCTTTATCAATGGGGTTGGGACCAGCAGTTGTGTTGTGCAGAAGTCAGGTTAGTTGGACGATCATTTATTTTTCAACAGGACAATGACCCCAAACACACCTCCAGGCTGTGTAAGGGCTATTTGACCAAGAAGGAGAGTGATGGAGTGCTGTAAATGGTCATGAAAATAAAGAAAACACATTGAATGAGGAGGTGTGTCCAAACTTTTGGCCTCTACTATATATATATATATATATTTTTTTTTTTTTTGAGCTTCATATATTAGATAGATACAACAAAAACCTACATTGAAACAAAAAACAAAAAACTAAAAATTACATTGGCTTATTTGAACTTTTTTCCTCCTATATTAAAAGGCACATAGCTTACTGTATGAATTCTAATCTTTCAATTCATGTAGGTAGTGTTCTTCAGTTAGTTATTAGGTTTCTAGTCTGCACCATGGTGTTCAGTTACTCACAGCTAGTTTACACTGTCTTACTTCCCCCTGCAAAGTTTCTGTATGTGCATTTATGTGAAATGTTGCTCTGTACTTTCTTACTGGATTTAGGAAGGAATTTATAACACCTACAATTTATTCTTCAAAAGGTTATCTTTCAGTTACTATGACACCAATATCACATTAACTAGTTTATCTATTAAGTTACACTTCAGCAAACTCTTCTTTCTTTGTATTAGGAATTTGGCTCCTCCTCCTACTTCTGGGTAGCACCTTTTGGTTGCGGGCAGTACTGTTGTTTCTCTTCAAGGTTCAAACACAACATGCTAGTCCTTTTGTTGATGGTACAATCAAATCTTCTGACTCAACTGGTTAGTGTGCTACTGTTTTCAACAAGTCAAACACATGGCTGTATGTACAATATGTTCTTCACCTGCTTGGAGACTTGGTATCTTTGCAGGTTTTGGACTAATGACATCCCTTGTCCAACTCCTTTTATGGATTGTCTTCCATTTTTCCAGTCTTGCACTGGTTACCCTTTGGAGTTGAAGGGATTGCTCTAATCTTTGTTATGGCCAAAACCTACTGTATATAGACTGTGGGTCTGGCTATGTACAGCCAAAGTTTTGGTCAAGTTAAGAGTAGTAAGCTGATAGATGAAGCAATGAGTTGGGGTGTGAAACAGTTTTTTTAAGTCAAGAGAGGACATCTTGCCATTGGGGTCTCAGGGGCACATAGTTCTATCCTTTTGATTGACAATTGGTGCAAAGTTCTAGCCACTCATTGAATTATGGTTCTTTGTCTGAATGTCCCAGTGGTACCTCTAAAAGCTGTCTTTGAGTGTTACTTGGTCTGTGATTGAGCATATTATCAGATAAGGCACAGTTGTCTTCTTAGAGAGTCAAGGCTGGGGGGCTGTGAAGAGGCAGGGCCTGTCAAAGCCCATTGCGGCACTTCCTGTGTGATTTTGGGCTATACAAAAATAAACTGTATTGTATTGTATTGTATAGTTGTCAATAAACAGTGTAGCTTTCAACATTTTACCACTTTGAAACAAATATCACATTAATTTAAACAATAGTGCAGCAACATTAAATATGCTATAAAATACTGTCACTAACAAATAAGGTGCTAATGAATGACATAATTTAAACATTGTTAATTTTCAATAGATAGTTTAGGCTATAATGCTGTACCATTTTCTAATGAACATGTAAGATTAGTCTAAATGAGAATTCAGCAATACTAGATATGGTAAAAAAAATCCCCCAAACCTTTCTCCAATTTTTTGCTTCTTATGAAGCAAAATTTCATGAACTCTCAGTTCTCAACACGACACTATGCTTCATGTTTAGCCTCATATGGACCAGGCTAAGACACAATGCTTATTTGCCTCAGTTACCAAGTGCGACTTGCACATATCGTCTTTGGTGGAACCAAAACCGACTCAGAAAATCCTGGCATCTTGATTTAAGCAAGTCTTACTTGCTAAGAGTTCTTCATTGAATATTCACCAGGAAGAAGCAAAGTCAAAAAATGTTTCCAAAATTCACTGATGCTGTACTAAATAAATAGCCCTTACCAGAATCTTAATTGAAGCCTAAATTTTATGCCATAGCTAGAAAGTGATTCTTACAGTGATGCCATCTCAAATAGAGTTCACACCATAACGCACTCTGTTGTGACACTTGTAGTCAAGTGGCAAGCAACTAGACATCATCTCCAAAAACAACACATCCTGTCTTTCTTTGTCTTTATTGGAATTCTAGCCTCATCTCCCCAGCAATGACCCTGCACCCCAGACTCTCTGTGTAAGCACACTTCTTAGGTCCATTTTGGCTCAGCCTCAGAATCACTTCCTTGGTTCAGGATGGCCCTTATGTAAGTTTGTCCTAAATAGGACAAAAAAAATATATGGACTGGAAGATTATCAATGTTCGATGTTACCAGGACTAATAGCTCAGAAGGACAAAACCAAAATGAGAGGTCAAAACAAATTAAAAGCTCCTGACCAGTACTAAAGATCTTTTTCCTACACACTAATTGAAGAACAAGTCACATTTTGTTTTTTATTTAATACAAAGACATGGATGATGAATACCGTGCATTGCTATCTTTTACACCATAAGAAAATTATATCATGTTGACAACAATTACTTGCCCATTAACTAATAAGATGGCTACAGTCATGAACAAATCACCACAAATCAAAATGTCATCACAAAAATGATAAATATAATATTATGTAAAAGAAAAGAAAAGAAAAATCAAGCAATAAATATCTCAGGGGAGCCATGATATTGAACACTCCTTGGCCTTATGTGGACCTTAAAGAAAGCTGCCATCTGTCTCTAGAGCAGTTTCTGGGTCTGTTATTTTAAAAAGGTCAACATTTTGTGCCAGTGTTTCCACCCTGGAAAATCCTAGCTAACCAAATTCCCCATCCTTATATATATACAGGGATGTATATACACAAATATATATCCTTGTGTAATTATATCTAAATAAATAAATATAAAGAAGAGAGGCAGAAAGAGAACATTTGTGATATTTTTTCATTCCTCAGAATATATTAGTCCATTAGTGGATGAGGAGTAGCAGTGCATAAGCATATAAACCAAGCCAAGCTTATAAAATACAAATTAAAAAACAAAGGTTTGACAGACTGCCAAACTATTCAGTTTGGATCACATAAGCACTGATGAAACATTTACCAGGGTTTCCCACTTTCTGTCCAACTCTTTCAGGTATATTATTAAAAATATTCTTGTCAGCATCGATTTGGCAGTCATGAAAATCTGCTTATGTTACTCACATATAATTCTGTTTTCAAAACATATATCATCATTTTACTTTTTGCAGCTTATGGAGCTTCTCATTTTAATGAAAATAACAAATGAGAAATCTAGAAAAGGAAGGATCAGGATTTTACAAGCACCTAGCTTTTTTGCTCATCCTATAGCAACAGCCTGCAGCCGCTTCCTTTGCACCTCAGGGTCTAAGCGGGAATCACTTTGATGCACATATGCATCATGCCTTTTACCTTGAATAATCTGTATAAAATTATCAGACAGAAAGGCTGACTCCACTTGGGTCCTTTACATTTATTGCAGTTATTTCTGGCTCCTATCCACTCTTTCTAAACAGGTTGCAGCTGGTGCATAGCATCATTTGCCAGAGCTGGAGGTGGCACCAGGTGGTCATAACTAGCTCCACTACCCTGGCTAAAGTTCTGCTGATCCACCATGAAATGAGCAATGATTTCCCCATACCCCTTCAGGAACGGTGTCAGTGTATTGACGTCAAAACAAAATACAAATAGAAGACAATATTTTAATTGACAGTGCCTCCTTCTGGCTAATGTTTACAGCATATGCAGCACCCTGGCATTTGCACTGATTTTCTACTCATTTTGTCTTTAAGTAATTAACAGAAAAGTGAAATATAGAAAATACATTGAGGTAAAAAAGTTAAAATGTAATTTTTCTTTATAGTAATTATTCAAATTAAAATATGACAGAAATTAATGAAATTTGCAGATGACACTAAAACCAATGGATCATCAAATATCCTTGAGCTATCAGATGTCACACATAAGCATAACTTGGATGTGGCCAAAAAGGACTGTTCATTATTAAACCCTGCTTTATCCATTTTAGAGATGTGGGGACATCAGGCATAAGGTAAGAGACAAACCTGAACACAGCATCAGTCCATCACATAGCCAACAGGGCTAATTCAGAATCTACAACTAGCCAAATATACATGTGTTTGGGATATAAGATGAAAACCACTGTATGTAGAAAAAAAAAATAAACACTGAAGATACAAAGAAACAATGGGCAGAAGAAGTAGTTAAATGTAAATTTATTAAGTAGAATTTTTAAATGCCTTAAGCTTCTTCTGACAAAGAATAGGATTGCACTAGCTATGGAAAGAAATCTTTTAAAAAGTCAAATGGGCTTCCATAAAAAGAAAGGTACAATGGAAGCAATATGTCAACTATATTTAAAATGCAAACGATTCAGAAATATAAACAAGAAAGTGTACAACTGCTTTAATGATTATCACAAAGCCTTTGACAAAATAAAACATGACAAATCAATAGAAATTCTGTGGAAAGCTAGACTACTAGAAGCAGAAAGAAGACTTCTGGAGAATTTGTACTGGAATGAGCAAGCACGTGTCTGAACCAAACAAGATGTATTGTGTGTCGTCGGAATGAAGGAGATCTCTAGGGCGTAGGTTCTTGAACTATTGACGGGCTACGTGTTGCCTGAATTTGGGTCATGCAGAGTTGTAATTTACAATAGCTCTCAGTGGGCAAGAGTCATGTATAGTTTGCGGAATAACTTGTGATGGGTGTCCACAGGCAGTTTAAGCAAATGTCATGGCTCTGGTATGACTTGTGTCGGTGATTGCCCAGGGTGGACCACCACCCCTGGGATGCTATTTGGCGGTGATTCTCCAAGAGGGTAAGGAATGACTGTAGGTGGCGATTCTGGGACTCGAAGACACAAAAAAAGCAGAATTGGATCAAGAGAAAAAAGTTTTAAGAACCACTGCTCTAAAGTGTTCAAAAGGCAGGAAAATAAAAGAACAGACTGAGTCCAGAAGAGGAGTAAAACTCAAGCTAGCAAACCTAAGCAGAAATCAAAAGCATTAGTCAAAATGTCAAGGACTTAAGGTCCTTACCATTACTAAACATGTTTTCACTAACTACTACTAATACCAGTGAGGATTTATTTTTTATTTATACAAATCTCAAAGATTGGATATCGAACGGTGTGCACCGCCATCTTAAACAGAAAATGAACAATGATGTCATCTTATGATCATGTGACATGTAACACAGCACCTGCCTTTTTGAGTGCCCTTCTCTTTAAATTCTTATTTTTGCTGTCAGCGGATGGTCAAAAGCCTTTTTTTTCTTTCTGTTCTCTTTGTTCTCTCAGTGATTGTACTGACAGTCACAGCCCTTTTAATTAGCTTATGGAAAAGCACCATCTACTGAATTTGTCATCAGCCACTGTCACTGTCATCTCCCTTCATCCAGGTACATAATCAGTTATTTGACCAGAGACAGAATCGGTAGACTATAATTTAGTTTCTTGGTTCTTTATATTTCTGCTGCCATTTTTTTCCCTGAAAAAAGAATTCTCACTCTTCTTTTATGTCTTTAGAGGGCTGAAGGAGGTTTTTCTGTTATATTTGCCTAAACTTTGCTTTGTTCATTTTTTCTTTTAACTGTAATAAGCTTTAAAGTTTCTGTGCATGAGAAGAATCACAGCTATGTGACAGTAGTTACTTCAGTTTTGACTATAGGTTTCATGTTTAGTGAGACATAAATTAAAAGAATATTCTAAAACCAGCAAGGGTATAATATATTCTCTAATTTATAGTTTTGTTTTTTTTTTTCTTAACCTGTGAGACTGTTTTTCAAATGTGGGTTGCCTATCTACTGATTATACATTGTAGTGAACAAGGGGTAACTGTGTAAGATGGCTGACATAGGGTTATTTTTGCATATGAAAATACACTTTACTTTGTTGCATTATAATATCACTTTTGCAGGCACATCAGTCACAGGCTGACTGATGCCAATAAGAGAGAATAAATCAGTTAAGTTTCCCTGTTTGTTACACAATCACAGCAACAGTCTGTTATAAAGAATGCCTAACAGCAGGAGGTCAATGGCATAACTGCTTTCTAGATATGTGATATGAATGTATAAAAATATTAGCTAAATCCGTCTCTCTGATTTTGTATTGTGGACCAAGAGAGAATTATAGTACAGATCTTATTCACTGTATCTCTGTATATTATGGTGGTGGTGTTCTCCTTGAAATATGCCATATAAACTACAGTAACAGGAATTAATTTCTGCTTGTACAGTGAAAAGGTTCACTTAGCCTTCATTGACATGGATTCTTCATAATATTTAGTTATAATAGACAATTATTAAATGCATGGGTGCCAAGCAATATAGGGGATTCAAACAAATTTTAAAAATATTCAGAATTGCAGGGGAATATGGATGGAAAAATATTTCTTCAATCAATAACTATATTGTAACATTTGTGTCTGTCAATAGCTATAGGTTTTGACAGAGATGTGTAAATATAGAGTGTATGCCTATATATAAGAAAATACAGACACTTATTTCATTAGGTTTAAGCAAAAAATTCAAAAACATTTACCCACTTGTGTGTGCTCTTCTAATTTTCTCTAAATGCTGCCTATCATTTATGACATTCAAGTCTGCATGCAGCAGAGCATTATTTATGCTGCTAGTCTATAGATGACAGGTACCTTCTGTAAGAAACGTTTGACTGAATTTCATGCAGTTACTTAGTTTGATATAAAACCTTATGGATTAGTTTTCTTCACTTACCCTACTTCCAATAGTGTGCATATGTAAATTGTGCTGTGATAAATAAGTATAATCTATCTATCTATCTATCTGTCTGTCGGTCTGTCTATCTTTTCTGCTGAGTTATGTTGCATTTTTTTTTTGAAATTTTATTAATTTTATTGCAATCATTCCATACAAATCAATCCATTTTTACAAAAAGTAAAATTAAGAACAAGTCGACCCCCACCCCTGAGAGAGAGAGCAAGGCAAACGACGTAAAATTTAAGGCTTGTAAACATACCTAAATTAATAAGTTTGATAAGCCAATAGAGATGAATGCAGAACACAAAGAAATACAGAAATCATTGCTTCCTCTGTGCTTTAAGAGCTTATTTTAAAATATTACTGATTAGATCCTGCCATGTTTTGAAAAAAGTCTGTACAGATCCTCTAACTGAGTATTTGATTTTTTCCAGTTTCATATAGTATAAAACATCGGTTTCCCACTGACTTAAAAGAGGAGAGTTTGGGTTCTTCCAGTTTAGCAGAATAAGTCTGCATGCCAAAAGTGTAGTGAATGCAATCACAATTTGTTTGTCTTTCTTCACTTTAAACCCATCTGGAAGAACCCCAAACACAGCTGTTAATGGGCTAGGAGGGATTGTGAAACCAAGGCTGTCTGAAAGGTAGTTAAATATTTTGGTCCAGAATGATGTTAATTCGGTGCAGGCCCAGAAAATGTGACCCAGTGAGGCTGGGACTTGATTGCAGCGTTTGCAGGTTGGATCTTGCCCTGGAAACATTTTGGAGAGTTTTAGTCGAGACAGATGTGCTCGATATATTAATTTTGAGTTGAATAATGATATGCTTTGCGCATATGGAGCTTGAGTGAATTTTCTGCATTGCTACTTTCCACCACTTTTCTGATATATTAATTAAGAGATCATTTTCCCAGTGTCCTCTTAGATCTTTGAAAGGGAGGGACTGTAAAATAATTTTATATATTGCACAGATGGTGTCTGAGTCCTTGAGATTGAGCAATATTTTTTCCAGCATGGATGAGGGTGCAAGATGAGGAAAATCAGGAAGGTTCTGTTTAAAAAAGTTCCTAATTTGAAGATAGTGAAAGAAATGTGTAGCTGGAATATTAAATTTGGAGTGTAATTGTTCATAGGATGCAAAGACATTGTCTATATAAAGATCTCTTAGCAAGTTAATCCCAAATTTTTTCCAGATATTAAAAACTGCATATGTTCGCAAAGGTTGAAAGAGGTGGTTCTCTTGCAGAGGTGCCACAGATAAAAGCTTCTCCGTCTTAAAATGCTTTCTACATTGGTTCCATATTCTAAGTGAGTGAAGCACAATTGGGTTATTAGTATATTGCCGATAACGTGTGTTTATTGGGGCACAGAGCAGGGAATATAAAGAAGTACTGCAGGATTTTACTTCTATTGCGGACCAAGCCTGTGTATGTTCTTCTATTTGTGTCCAGGTTTTTATCGCTTGTATATTTGCTGCCCAGTAATACTGTAAAACTGGAAGTTAGGTAGAGCCATGCCGCCTTCTGCCTTTTGTCTTTGTAGGGTTGCTCTTTGGATATGTGGATGCTTTGAGTTCCAAATAAATGAGGTTATTGTTGAATCTAATTGCTTAAAAAATGATTTATTGATGTATATTGGGATGTTGTGAAATAAAAAAGGAGCTTAGGAAGAATATTCATCTTAACAGTGTTAATTCTTCCAGCTAGAGTGAGATGAAGAGTTGACCATCTATGCAAGTCTTGCTTAATATTTTCAATGCAGACGGCGAAATTTTGTTGATAAAGAGCTTTATGTTTACTTGTGATGTTTACACCTAGGTATTTAAACTGTTCTGCAATGATAAAAGGTAGTGTATCTAATCTAATATTATATGCTTGAGAATTCACTGGAAAGAGTACACTTTTATTCAGATTAATTCTGAGACCAGAGATCTTTTGAAATGTGAGTGCTGTTAAGACTGCAGGCACAGAATTTTGTGGGTCTGATATATACAGTATCATATCATCTGCATATAGTGAAATTTTCTGTTCCAGTCCTTCTCTGATAATCCCCTTTATCTGATCAGTATTTCGACAGTGTATTGCCAGTGGTTCAATGGCGATTGCAAACAGTAGCGGTGACAAGGGGCATCCTTGTCTAGTATCATGTTCTAGTTTAAAGTAATCTGAACAAATGTTGATACAAACTGAAGCTTCTGGATTGGTATACAATAATTTGATCCATGCACAAATGTTCGGGCCAAACCCAAATTTCTCCAATGTAGTAAAAAGGTACTTCCATTCAATCATGTCAAATGCTTTTTCTGCATCCAATGATAATAATATTTCTGGGATGTTTGATTTAGTTGGGGAGTATATTACATTAAACAGGCGTCAAAGATTTGAAGGTAAGTGATGGCCCTTGATAAATCCAGTTTGATCTTGTGATATTACCGAGGGGAGCACTTTCTCCATCCTTCTAGCTATGATTTTTGAGAGTATTTTAACGTCATTATTCAGAAGTGAAATTGGTCTGTATGATGCACATTGTAATAAGTCCTTATTTTGTTTTGGAAAAACAGTGATTAGTTTGAGGAAGAGTTTGAGGAAAAGTTTGAGGAAGAGTTTGATTGTCTCTGGCTTCATTAAATGTTGCTAATAGGCGAGGAGCTAGCTGAGCGGAGAATTTCTTATAAAATTCTGCAGGGTAGCCATCAGGGCCTGCAGCATTCCCGCCTTGAAGTGACTTTATAGTATCTGGTAATTCTGATAACGCCAGAGGTTTATCGAGTTCCTCTGCACTAAAAGTGTCTATTTGTGGTATCTGCAATGTATCCAGAAATGCATTAGATTGTGTATTGTCTTCTTTAAACTCAGTAGTATATAAGGATTTATAGTAGTCTCTGAATGTGTGCATTATATTTTTGTGGTCGATGATTTTGTCTCCGTTCATGTTGGTGATTACTGGGATTGCTTTGCGGTCTTCTTGCTTGTGAATTTGTTGAGCTAAAAGCTTATTAGCTTTCTCTCCATGTTCATAGTAATGATATCTGGATTTATAAATTAGTTGTTCAGTTTCTTTAGTTGCCAAGAGGTTTAGTTCTGAATGCAGAGCCTGCCTTTTCCTGTGTAGAGTCTCGCTTGGTAGTCTGGCATGTTCTTCATCTATTCTAGTAATTTTGCTTTTTATCTCTGCTACTTTCTTGGTTTCTAATTTATTTCTGTGGGAAAGACATGAGATAATCTGTCCTCTGGGAAACTCTTAAGGCCTTCTTAAGAGTATTCCTGCAGAAATCTCTGAGGATGTATTTGTCTCTAGGAAGAAACTGATTTGTTTGGATATAAATGCTGTACAATTCTCGTCTGCTAGAAGAAGCGGGTTGAGACGCCATCTGCGAGGTGAGTGTGTGGGGCATAGTAACTTTAGCTCCAAGATCAGAGGTGCATGGTCACAAATAACAATAGCATCGTATTTGCAAGATTTAATCATAGACAAGAAGTTATCATCTAAAAAGAAATAATCAATCCTTGAGTAGCATTGATGTACTGGTGAGTAAAAAGAATATGTTCTTGAGTTTGGGTTTAAAAACCTCCAGGGGTCTGATAAGTTGTGATCAGTTATAAACTTTGTAATTATCTTTGCAGTGTTAAATGTTGTTCCCCCTGTGGTAGAAGTCCTATCTAAGAGTGGATTTAAAACACAATTAAAGTCCCCAGCCATTATAATTTTATGAGTTTTCAGATTGGGAATGGATGCAAATAAATTTTGTATAAATTCCTTATCATCATCATTAGGTGCATAAGCATTTATCAAAATCATTTTACAGTTAGATAAGTCTCCCATGACCATCACACATCTCCCTTCAGGATCCAATCTACATCTGATGCTACAAATGAGACTGTTCTATGTATGAGAATTCCCACACCTCTAGTTTTCTTTGTAAAACTAGAATGGAACATCTGGCCAGTCCAGTCTTTTTGCAGCCGGAACTGATCCTTGCTTAGTAAGTGGGTCTCCTGTAAAAATACTATTTTAGCATTTAAACCTTTTAGGTGAGAGAGTACTTTCTTTCTCTTTAATTCGTGATTCAGGCCTTTAACATTCCAGCTCACGAAGTTAACTGTCCCATCATGGAGACATTGATTCTGAGTTTTTGATGTCATTTTATAGTCTTAACTGGAAGTGAGACAGCTTCGGCCTTAATTTACTATTTCCCCAAGAGTTATTGCCACAATGATAGATTAGGTATAGATATAGTCTGCTCTCTTCCCCCCCCCCTCCCCCCTACCTTTTTGCCTCCCCATGTGAGACTAGAACCATCTTCACACAGTCCCGGTCCTCTGACATACCCAGAGAGTGAGCACATCTAAAGCAAAACAAGCCCCCACGCAGTGGCATTTTAGGATTAAAAAATAGAGATATCTATTACCAATATAGTCTAAATACTATTTGCATAAAATTTAATCATTAGCAAACTGTGAACTTAGAATATATATATAATCTTCAGCGATCTTAATGTATTAAGATAATACACCCGGATAATTAGAAAGTGGTCCAGAATAAGAATAATTAAGTCTTAATGCAATAATAGTAATAACAATAAGCCAAGGATATGATATTGAACAGTCTTGTTTAGGGTAGAGAGAAAATAATTAGATAAAAAAAAAAAAAAAGTAATTAAGCACAAACGTCTATGGCTGTAATTAAAACATAAACAGATAGTGTCCGAGTAATAATGAGTAATAATGAGGATATATAATGATAAAAACCCGCATTTTAAACAAATAGATCAGACAGTAGGTTATTAATCCTTGCCATATCATTAACGGCCATGTCTCACTATTATGTATCAGAATAGTCCCGGGATCAGCTTTCTTAATTCCTTTTCTGCTTCTTCCTTGCTAGCGAAGACATAGAATTGACCCTGCAATTCCACTTTCAGTTTGGCAGGATACAAGAGGCTGTATTTGATATTGGCTTGCCGTAACCGCTGTTTAGTGTTGTAGAAGGCTGCGCGTTTAGTAGCTGTTGCTGGAGAGAAATCAGGGAAGTTAAGAATGTGTATATTTTCATATATAATCTCTTGCTTGTGTCTGAGGAGTGCCATCACCTCTAGCTTAAATGATAATCTTTCAAAGCGAATAATAAAAGATCTAGTTCTAACGGTATTTGATCTGCGTACGCAATAAGCCGCTGCTATCTCAGAATCTGCTTTAAAGTCCTCTCCAACTATTTTAGAAAATAGTTCAGCTGCGAATTTCACAGGGTTTGGACTTTCTCGATTCTCAGGCAGACCTTCAATTCTGACATTATTCCTTCTGCTTCCATCTTCCAAATCAGCCAGTCTGTCTCCGAGTTTTTTGCATTCGGAGCTGACAGTTGTTGCTTTTTCTTCAGCACTGGCAGCTAGATTTTCGGCTGTGAATGTCTCTTTGACATCCTCCAGTTGATCAGCAAGCGTGCTCAGTTTAACTGAGGTTTCCTGAATGTGCTCTTCAATTTTACCCAGCATATCTTTAAAGACTGCCTCAAAGCGAACCCATATGCGTTTCTCCAAGTCTTTATTATCCTGCTGCCGCTCCTGTCGCAGCTTCTAATTTGCCTTTTACCTTGCCTTCTCATTTGCCTTCTCGCTTTTCTTTATCTCTTGCATGAGCTCAGCGAACATCACCTTTAGTTCAGACAGATCAATTCTGCTTTCTTGTACCGTAGGCGAGGCGGCAGGCTCTATTGTAGCCAGTGTCCCCGATGTTCCCGGCTCGCGTGGAGTAATTGAAACCGCAAACTGCAAGGCCTTTTCCAGTTTCAGGTGATCTCAAGTCAGCGAGCTATCGAGACCTACTTCACTCACGCTCGTATATTCGCTCTCCATTTTGCTCTCAGCCGGAGACGATGTGGCGGACCGTAGTCCCGAGGAGTCTGGGCTTTCGCCCATCTGATCCAGGTCAGTCTCTGAAAGGCCGTATCTTGAACTAGGGCTTGCCGACCTTAACTTGGATGTAGCTTTAGTTTTTGGTTCTTTCGACCCCCTTTCTTTTTGGCCATGTTTATATATGCTTGCATATACTATAGCAGTGCCCCTCAGGTTGGATAAATACAGGATATCTCAGGATAATAAGCAGATAATATGAAAAATAATACCGCTGTTAGCGGAGCTCTGCATCAGATGTCCATCTCTCACAACGGACGAGACGAGCTATTACATTTTATAACTTTACTTTGGGCTTTTAAGACTTTTAAATGGGTTGCATTCTGTCTGGATGAAGTTACAGGTTGTGGGATATAGCCCAGACACAGACAGGCAGACAGCGATGGTTCACCTAACACCCGTTTAATTATAATTTACTATTTACAATAAGTGCAACACACAATCCCAAACTCCCCCAAAAGTCCAGGCTTCTCTATCCAATGCTCTCTTCAGGCCGCCTCCACTCCTCTCCATCAAGCTCTGTCCTTCTCCTCACCCGACTCCAACCATCGAATGGAGGGACGCGGCCCCTTTTATCCCCACCTGGACATGCTCCAGGTGCCTCCTGATTAGCTTCCGCCGGCACTCCCCAGTGTGGCGGAAGTACCAGCTGCACACCCAGAAGCACTCCGGGTATCCCTTGTCTTCTTCCCCCCCAGCACCTCCTGGCAGTGACCACGGGCCCCTATAGGGTTGAGCTTCCAAGCTCAATTCCCATGGTCCCCAAAGGCACTAGGGTGGTCGCCCCCACGTGGTCTGGGGGAAGTATAAGCCCTCCTCCGGGACGTCCCGGCTGGGCACCACCCCCAGCCACCTGTGACAGGGTGTACTAGAGAGGTGGGATGTAGCCATCACTCCTGATCTGGTCAATGCACCCACTCCTCCGATCTTTCCATCAGTACGCTATCTTGCCCTCCCTCTTCAGCTGAATCCCTGCAGTTGGGACTGGTGGTTGTCCTGCCAAGCATCTGCCTCTCTTTCCACCTGTTTCATGTTTTGGCAGTGTCTACTGTAGGAAGCTGAAGCTGCCCTGCCTCTTTCCATACTCTAAATTTAAATTACTGATTTAAGTGCTGAAGTATTTTTTGTTTTACCAAAGGCTGACATCTTCACAAGCCAAAAGCCCAAAATGAGATCCATTTTGGGAATCTACATTGATGCTTTTTAATCTCTTGTCACAGTGGGAATTTATCCAGTGCCAAAAACCTCAATGAAGTGTTTGCATTTTATAATTACAGTAAGTCAGTTTATGAAGACAATCACTTTAAGAATCTCCAGGCACTCTAATGTACTGTGCAGCTTTGATGATATGCACTGACTATAGTCTATTACTTCTGTACTTCTATTATGTGATGGAATTATTGTAGCAAGAGCCAGTGCTTTAAATTTAAATTTTAATGTGCAGCATACATCTTTAACAATAAATATAATAATGTCATTTGTGAGCACTGGTTTCACTTTAAAATGTGTATTTGCAGAAAGACCATTGAGTAAGTCTATAAAGCAAAGTCTAAATCATTATGTCTCAATTTCTGTAAATTAAATTAATGATTAAAAACCATCAACACACTTATATGGACTTTCTAAAAGAACATAACAAATATAGGGTGGCACATATAAAAGTAACCTAGCCCTGGCTTTATCAGCAGCAAACACAGTCAAATGAGATGGCAACAGTAGGTCCCTATGCGGGTTTTATTTAGTTTCGTTGGTTCTGTTTTCTCTCTTTGCTTGAAAAATTTTAATTGAAACAGCGAATTTCAAGTGTGAAGCTAAAGGCTGATACAGGCTCCTTTAAATTAACACATGAAGGATTCATGAAATAATATTGTGTTCTAAAAAGCCCAGCGCAGCAACTGATGAAAAAGAGGCGTACTACTGGTTCAGAGTGATGCACCGAAACCAAGATACCAGTCCATCTGCACACCAGAGACTTTCACAGGCATTGTGGGTCTTATGGAAAGGTGCCTTAATAAGTCAAGGCTTTGAATATCTTGACGGGTGGGCATGCCATGAAAGTCATGTCAATGTGTACTCCATAGTTTACAGGCTAGCTTTTCATGTGCCACTTGGTATATCATACTCTAATTTGGTAGTTAATAATTTTAGTATGCCTTCTGTGATTTTCTATGAAGATGTTTACAGCCATCCTTCCAACTTGTTTGTGTATTAGCTTAAAAACAGCACTCCCCCTTTTTTCTTCAAACTCTTCATGCGTGTTATAAAGTGTGGCATGTTGATACTCTTCTCATTATATTTTTTTCTAGATGGCCAATCAGCCCATCAGCTATTACTATTACTTATTATAGTGATTCAAATAAGATTACATATTTAAAAGTACTTAAGAAAATCAACAGGATTACTCTATGAAATGAAGAGTAGGTCTACAAAATTAACTGAACTGTCCTTTACACCAAAAAGTCACAGATAGCTTTTGGTACTTATGGAAATGAATGTAGAAGCATATCGCTCAAAGAAGCAGCATCATATTTTTTCATTTAATGTGAAAAAAATATATCAACACTGAGTAAGTATGGCACATCTGCTTGTATTGCATTTTCCTAGTGAGGGTAGAAAACATATCGTCTATGTGAGTTATGTTTACAATGACCGTTTTTTGCTCTCATTGAATCACTGATGCCTGGATTGTGCCGATAACAACACAAAGGAAACACTTAATGCCCTTGTAGTGTTAAGAAGAAATTCTGAGCATGTGGATGTGATTGTGACTGCTGTAAAACCTGTGGAAGAGCTTCTCTTTTCAGGTGCTGCTGGGTAGAGTTCATTCATCAATCAAGCTTGATGTTATATACAACCTCTTTATATAGTGAGCACTCTCATAACTCACTTTACAAAACAATCAGGAGCAATAACAACACATTGAAAATAAACCATTGAAAATCATACAGAAGTAAAAATGGTCTAGGTGGTGTTATACAGAGTATAGAGTTACATGTTCAAAACCCCAGTGCTGCTTTGCTATGTGCCCCACAATCCACCAGTGTATGGGTAGTGGTTAAGACTTTGTACTTTAAACCCTGAGGCTGTGAGATGAAATCTGGCTATTTAAACTGTGTGATCCTAAGCAAGTCACAGTTGCTTGTGTTCCAATTGGAAAACCTAAAAACCAAACATCCACACTACACGCTGTCTCAGGAAAATGAACCATATCAGACGGGACCTCAGCCACCCTGAATTGTCACTTTTCACACTCACCCCTTCGGGGAGGCGACTAAAGTCCATTCGGACGCGCACCTCCAGGTTCAGGAACAGTTTCTACCCAACTACAATCAGACTCATGAACAATCAGTAACCTTTTGTCACCTCCACTGCTACCTGCACAAATACTTCTGCCACTGTTTCTATTTATTCCTAGGATTCTGTTTTTATTTATTTACTTATTATATTCATTTATATATTGTGTGTGGTTTTTTGTCTATGTTCGCTGTCTGCAGGGGCACATGCAAGCAAGCATCTCATTGTACATGGTACTTGTACACATGACAATAAAGAATTGAAAATTGAAATTGAAAATGTGATCAATTGTACTGTATCTCAAATACTGTAAGTTGTCTTGGAAAAATGTGCCTGCCAAATATGTAAATGTAACTTTTACCAAAAGCTTCTTATTAAATGCTTTGTCTTTCTTTTTCCATTATAGGCTAGTAGCACCACACACATTTGTATATTGTAATCAGGACACTGTATAGCGCCCTACCTGGCACAGATTGACGCAGAGGCATGTACAAAATTAACAGAGGCTTTATTATATTCTTCAGCTGTGGGACACGTCTTCCCTGTGTCACACAGCCCAACACAGTCCCAAAGCAAACACAACACAAAGGAAAACACCAAAACACTCTTCTTCTTTACCACCACTCCTCCTCTAGCTTTGTCCTCCTCCTCCCGACTCTGGCTCTCGAGTGGTGGTGGCTGGCCCTTTTTATAGCCCACCCGGAAGCGTTCCAGGTGCTTGACCACCTGGTCCAAATTGCACTTCCAGGTGGGGCTGAAGACTCGTCCAGCTGGGCTGTTGACTCCATGCAGCTCCCCCTAGCGGCCATCTGAGCTCCCAACCAGGCTGTGGAAGACTCCATCTCCCATGGAGCCATGAGAAAGGTTGGGGGATCAACGTCGGCCAGGGAGGCTGCCACCAAGCGTCCCGGGGGAGGTATTGAGCTGCCCATGGTTGCTCCCCTGGAACAGATGCAGCAGGGGCATCCCAGCTGGGCATGAAACCCAGCTGTCCATCACAATATGTAAAAAAGAATGTAGTAGTTCTTATTAAAGTGCGGTAAAACTTTGCTTTGTATTTTTCAAGGTTGCATCTGCCACAAAGAATATTATCAGACAAGTGACCAATTGTGAAGTAAGATGTAAATGAAGAAACAACTATGCAAAACAGAAGAATGGTTGAAAACAAAAACAGGCTGTGGTCAAAAACTAGGAAGACAAATAACTGATTATCAGAGCACAAAACACAAAACAAAATTTGAAGTTAGAAAAACCGTGAGCAAAAGTTTGACTCCTATAATGCCTTGATTTAAACATTTAGAAAGAATCTTGAGGTTTTAAATTGGTTTTCTTCAGGTTCTTAGTCACTATTGATACCGTGGTGTCACCTTAAACGTTCACAAGAATGATGATGTTTCGAACAGCACTATCAATCGCATTATTTCTAACAACAAAATGAATGGTATAAGAGGCAGGAAAGCAAAATAGTGTATTTATGATATCAGCAACAAAACAATAAAATACTACAAAAATATGAAATATTGATTAACAACAAAAAATAATGCACAAAGCTAATCTCTATTTCTAAACCAGTCTAGAATTGAAAGGAAAAACGGGGCAAAAACTCACACGGAAGGGAAAGATGGCAAGTAAGAAAGGGAGTAATATTCAGGGAGAAGGGAGTTTAAAACCCAATATGGGTAGACCCATCGTAAGAGCCGGGTATTCAATTTATTCCATTTTGTTTTGTGCTTGGTGTGCACCCTTTTGTGTGCTTGTTCCTTGTGTGTTTTGTAAATAAAGTAATTTTTTTCACTTATTCTGGACATGGAGAGTTACTGTTACAGTGTCCATTCTAGTCAGAAGAGACATGCTGGTACAAATTCATTTTGAATAATAACAAAGAGTAAAAATCAATATAGCATGACAGAAAGGATCTTGATTCACTGCCATCCATGCTAATTTGTATATTATGCTGCAACATTTTATGTTTTCTAATTCACAATCAATTGGTGTCTATCTTGGGAACACTGGTGGGAAGCTGGGGGCCATTTGAGAACAGGGCACCAGTCAATCATAGAGCATATTTTTGGATACATCCAAACTCATTCAAATGAGGCCAATTTAGAGATTCCATGCAACTTTACTTTATACATGTTTGGGGCAGTCTAACAAACTTTTGCAAATAATTCCAAGCAGTTTTAATGAAAAGGGTTTAACAAACATTTTCTTTATACTATTGAATGCAAAACAGTAAATTAATGTTCATATTTAGAAATGGGCTTTACATTTTAGGGGATATAAAGATGAAGTAAAATGTTTGAAAATGGGAAATGACTTAAACTTAATAGATTAGATAATACAGATTTGCTACACCTCACAGTAACAGTTTGAGTAGAATTGTAGACCAGTATCTGTATCTCCATTTTTCATGCATGTGGGATATGCCTGAATAACTAATCAAGAAAGTTCAAGCTGTGTTTGTTTTACAATAGACCTGTATACTGGGAAACCACAGCATCCCTCAGCAGAATGTCCAGAACTCCACAGAAAAGTAGCGCTTAGATATGGAGCAAACTTAATGAGCAGAACAATGTTGACTCATTTTAAAAAGTAACCATCGTCCATAGTGGTGTGTTGTGGAATAATAGGGAAATTACTAAAATAATTAAATAAATTAGCAATAGAAAATATTATTGGTATGCCATTAGATCGTAAATGAAAATTGGAGTTAATTTGGTATAAAATGCCATAACAGCTCATGTAGATGATTAGCCTGCATGTTGTATGTTTGCTTGAAAAAATGATTACATTACAAATCATAGGAAACAGCACAGCTCAGATACAGAAAACTGATAGTTATGGGGAGAATGGAGGAGAGTGTTTTCAGTTGTGTTTAGTATATAATTGTGTTTAGTTGTTACCAGAGAAATTCACATTTTTATAAAAATTATTTGGTAACGTTCTTAACAACCAATATTTGTTGTTGCATAACGTGCAATTGTCTTTATGTTTGTGTCTGTACATTGAGCCTGGAGAAACACAATTTCATTCAGCTGTGCACTCTTTGTTGTATAGTTTGAATGACAATAAAGTAAGTCCAATCCAAAGATCAGCCATTCTGCCACCCAGCAGTGAATGCTGTCATCCAATATACTGTATCTTTTGTCTGCTGCTATGCTGGAAAACAGGAATCAGTTTATTCTGTATGTGACTGAGATAAAATCTGTGGAAAAGTATATACTGTACAGGAAAATTTGAAAAAGGTGTTAGAGATTTCAACCTCACCAGTTGGGGATGTATTCTTCTGTGATGAATGCAAAGATGGTTCTTTTACTACATTCAAAGAATACAAGGTACTGAATAAAATCACAATGAAGAACAACTATCGACCACCTTTAATAACCACTTGTAAAACAAAAGTGTTAATCAGCTCTTTTTACACAATTAAATATTCAAAGTACTTACGGTGTAATTTGGGGAGAATGAGTGGTATGCTATGTTTACTATAGCCACATGACATAGAAGTACTTGAATATGCTTCATGAAGTACCCAATACAGTATTTTTGGGAAGTTCTCAATGTTTAGATAATTGTTTATACTCATATTGATGGATAGATAGTGTGACAGATAGGGGGTGCTATCGCTCTCTTGAAGCTTTGTCCAATACGCCAGACACCAGATAAAAGTCCAAAATAATGACTTTTTATTAATCAACAGTGCACAAAGCACCCTCCTCTCCACATAAATACTCCACAATACAATCACAATAAACCAATCCATCACTCCCAGATGCGTTGCCACCCTTCCACCCAGCTCAACTCGCCATCTGGGAGCTGTCACAGTCCTTTTATAGTCCGTGACCCGGAAGTGCTTCTGAACCCTCAGTCCATGTGACTTCTTAGCACTTCTGGGTCAGATCGACACTCTTCTTTTTCTTCACCCCGGAAACACGTCATTCCCCTTGTCCATGTGACTCGAACTTACTTCTGGGGCATAGGGCAAATAATATTCTTTGCTCCTCCCTGCAGCTCCATCTAGTGGCCCCTGTGGTATCCAGCAGGGCTGTGGATGAAAACTCCATTGTCCATGATTCCCTGCTGGTCTTCAGGGCACCTCCATGCTGCAGGGAGGGCTCCATCTGGCGGCTTGGGGGTATTGGCCAGGATAACAAGCCGGCCATAGACCACAATAGATAGATAGATAGATAGATAGATAGATAGATAGATAGATAGATAGATAGATAGATAGATTATTAATCCCCAAGGGGAAATTCACATACTCCAGCAGCAGCATACTGATAAAAACAATATTAATTAAAGAGTGATAAAAATGAAGTGCAAGTTAAAAATGCAAGGTGGAGAGTGCGAGGCAGGTATAACAGTCAATAATCATGTGTAGTGTTAACGTTTACACTCCCCAACCCCCCACCCCACCCTCGGGTGGAATTGAAGAGTCGCTTAGTGTTGCGGGAAACGATCTCCTCAGTCTATCAGTGGAGCAGGACGGAGACAGCAGTCTGTTACTGAAGCTGCTCCTCTCTCTGGAGATGATACTGTTCAGTGGATGCAGTGGATTCTCTATGATTGACAGGGGCCTGCTCAGCACCCGTCGCTCTGCCACGGATGTCAAACTGTCCAGCTCCATGCCTACAATAGAGCCTGCCTTCCTCACCAGTTTGTCCAGGCGTGAGGCATCCCTCTTCTCTATACTGCCCCCCTAGCACACCACCGCATAGAAGAGGGCACTCGCCACAACTGTCTGATAGAACAACTGCAGCATCTTATTATATATGTTGAAGGACTCCAGCCTTCTAAGGAAGTATAATTGGCTGTGTCCTCTCTTTCACAGAGCATCAGTATTGGCAGTCCAGTCCAGTTTATCATCCAGCTGTACTCCCAGGTATTTATAGGTCTGCACTCTCTGTACACAGTCGCCTCTGATAATCACGGGGTCCAAGAGGGGCCTGGGCCTCCTACAATCCACCACCAGCTCTTTGGTTTAGCTGGTGTTCAGTTGTAGGTGGTACTGGAGGTACTGAGTTGTTAGAGAAAGAATAATCTATTTTCAAATAAGGAAATTTATAAGATTTTACTTTCAGTCTGTCATTTGTGTTGGTTATGTGATTAGTTCATTGTGTAAGAATTTGTTCAGAGATTCCTTAGTGCTGTAAGAAGTAGTACAACAATGAGTGTACAGAAAAGTGCTGGGTAGTATTAAGATCACCAATTAATGGGGAGAATATATTTTTAATAATTGGTCAGATGAGCCAGCTAAATAAAGACACAAAAGAATGAATGATATGCAGATTATACTTTATGCAATCTTTCAACATCTTCCTATGTGAACAAAATAGACAAAAAACTGAGAATGTGTCTTGTGAGAGAAAAAGGTGAGAAAGAAAACAACATGAGAAAGAAGAAAAAGAGTCACTCCTAAAGTGAATGAAAACAAACAATTGTAAGCTAACTTTTCACACCAAGAAGAACTAATGGCAATAATCTACTGGCTGTGAAAAGCCAAAAAGACACATTAGCCTGCAAGTTAAACAATTTGTCTCTCATTAATATTACCTATTCAGTAACATTTGCAGAAAGACTTGTCTTTTGTTGTTTTCCCTTTGTGTCTTATGTCTTTGTACCTATAGACAAATATGAGGGGCTCAGGTTTTACATTCAAGCAGAAGATCAAGTACAGTAGAAAAGGTGCCAATATATTTCAAAGCAAAATTGTATTATACTGTCTGTTTAACTCTGTCTGGAAGATCCTGTAAGAGGTGCTCCAGTATATAAATATAAATATATAAATACATGTATAAATATATATATTACACATAGGAAGAAGAAATTGTTGTGGACTAGGAGTCCCAAAGCAAATAAGTCCCAATAAGCACTTCAAAAAATGCCCACTAGAGGGAGAGATCACCCTCAAAGACCAGTTGCATTTATTTATTTATTTGGCCAACACCTTTATCCAAGGTGACTTACAACATTTATGATACATTGGTGACATTTCTTTTGTTTTTCCAATTGGAGCACAGGCAGGTACAGTGACTTGCTCAGGGTCACACAGTGTCAGAATTTGAACCCACAACCTCAAGGTTTGAAGTCCAAAGCCTTAACCAATGTGCCACACTGCCTGCCATTTTTAGGATAGTAATGAAGTTATAAATAAAGGCAAGCAACTGATCTTTATAAAATAAAGTGTTACTCTCATAAAATGTCCTTATATAGCAATAAAGCTCCATGGAGCACAACAAGCAACTAAATAGCCCAAAAACACTAATGCAATCCAGTGCAAAGCACAAAGTCCCAATACAGTACACCAGAATGCATGCTCTTTTTTTTATAACTCATTTTAACTCCACTAAGAAGGTGTATCCAATAAGGCGATCTTCCTCCAGAGTAAGAAGATAGCATCCTGAGAAGACATCTGCACCTTTTGTTTAGGACATTTGCTCTAAGGGGCACCCAACCCTCAAATTAAAAGAATTATCCAATGGATGGCTTTGCAGAGGGCAGCATAACTTAACCAACCATATATCTGGCAGCACAAAGTTCTCGTGTGAGAGCTATGGCTTCTTATGATCTGTCTAAGACAACAGGCTGCCTGAAAGTGGCTTTAGACTTGCCCCACAAGTAATTCCAAAAGAGGGTTTAGTGGCCACAGTTGTTAGTTGACTCCAGAGTTGGGAAGTTCCTTTAACACGGGTTCACTGACAGAGGAAGAGAGGCAGAAAGATAAGATGTGAGAGTAATTCATCATCCAGTCCTGTAGTTTTATGATTGGGAAAGTTTCCACTACTGTACAGTACATTCTATATTTGGTTTCACTTTAAGAAAATGTCGACTTGTTGATTTTTTTCACTATGATTTTGTACCATTAAAACTTTTGTGAAACTACTAGAGTGAACATTTGCTCAATTACCACCCCTTCACCCAAAAGTACTGTAGTTCAGTTTTCCCAGTTTAAATCATGACAAGATTTAAGACAGTGAGATATATCAAAGTCAGTGAAACTTAGATCAGGGAATTTAAGTGACAGATAATGTTATAATGTTAATCAGATAAAACTCCAATTCTTGACAGGATCATAATGAGTGATTCATAAATCATAAGAAAGCTGAAGGTGAGAAGGTGAAAGAACACAATTTGAACCTTCAAGACTTGCCAAAGCAGACCCAGGGGACTTTGTGCTCCAGCTTTCTGTTAACACCTTTCTTTTAATGCACCGTTTGTAACTGTATGAAAGCCATTTTACTGTCACTGTAACTTTATCTCTCTGGCCCACATTCTGTCAGCTTTTAGCACGTACAACTTCCAGACCACCTTCCCTATGTCATGTACTCAATATAAATGAAATAATATGCAATAATTAAAAAATATACTTATCATTCTCTCACAATTGACTATGGGTTACATTTCCTGTAGGTAACAGGGGATATGTGGAAATTCATTGAAATTTTAATAGCGTTTTTCTTCTTATTTTGTGTGTATGACTGTATTTTTCAGTTTATGCGGTGGAATGAAAACTAAATTGAACCCTTATTTATAAGATATTTTTGCACTCCTTATCCGCTCCTGCGGCAGGTTATTTGTAGACCTTCCTTTTAATCTGCTAAACAGCTCTATACATTTAATTCTTGCTCCTGAAGTCATTTTCACCTGGAAAAATGAGTTCCAATTCAACCTCCCTGAAATAAGTTACATTGTACTTGATAGGGGTTATAAGAACCACTGCAAAAAATTTACACTTGAGGGGATTAAAAGATAATTGAGTCAATATTGTCGATTGTCAATATTGGATGTAAGTAACCACACTTTTTCTATGCTGTAATTTAAGTTATAAGGCATTACAGTATGTGTTTCTTCAGGAAAGTGGAGTATATTCTACCAGTCTGCTTTAAAGGCCTTGCTTCATAAAGCAAGTAAACTAAATACTGTGCTGTGGCCATAAATGCTATATAGTTAGTGGGGCTAACTAGCAAATGAGCCCCTTTTATGAAGTGAAAGAAGATGGCTTATGTTAGTCTTATTCATAATAAAGAGAAACAATTCCACCTGTCAAAAAACAGAGCAGTATTTTTAAGTGAGCCTGTACAGACTGGCATGCTGATTTTGGCCTTCAGCCTATTACTTCCAGAACAAAAACTAAAATGTTGTACCAGTAAATGGCTGGAATGTGGCCATGTTAGCCTTTGTACTCAGTTTGACTTTTACAGCATTTTAACTTTTTGGATTTGTATGCCAAAATATCCTAGCGCAGAGTCACTGGAGCTAATGTTTACCATGGCTTATCCTTTGATTCCAAGTTTAATAGTCACAATGGACAAGATGCCAACCTGTCACTCCTACACCAACACTCATACAAAGATTAAAAAAAAAAAGGCTGAGCTTTCAGACTAACCTTGATGAGTTTGTATGGTGACAGGAAACTGGAATACCCAGGGAAGCCTCACTCAGACATGGGCACAATATGGATACCCCACATTGGTATAGAGTAGTCTGGGCTTTGAACCCAAGACCTTTAAGGCACCAGCGCTAATACCTGCCTCACCATACCACCCATCTAGCATTTTGTTGAAAGCAAACATCTCACTTAATATGAAAGTGGTGTTGGAAATTACCTCTGTTGTTAAATATTGTTACAGAATTGCTATTCTAAAATTGGATTTCTGTTATACCATAGATATTATTTTGAAATATTTTATTATCTTGTGCTTATAGCCAGCAGCTCCTACTTTACCACAACATACAGATCTTTTTCCATCACCCTTTTCCTTTGTTGAGTCCCATTTTTATAGGCATTCCTTCTAATAAAAAGGAGGCAGTGTTTTACTGAGAAGCTTACTTGGGCAGTTTCGGGGAATCAAATGTGAAAGGCCGTGTCAACATGCATCTATGAAGGAAAGAAAGGTAAAGATTATTCTCTTGCTGAAAAGAAAAGAAGGTACTGTAAGAGACACGATGTGTTGGCTGTGTAGCCTTCATCTGGTGCATGACAGAAAAGGAAAAGCAGCTAACATGTATAAGAACAGAGGGAGGGAGCAAAGCCAGGGGAAATAAAACATGAGATGTACAAAGAGCTGACATTGGAGATGACAAATGGAGAGATTAAAAAGGTAGTCAGTCATTATGATTATACTGGCTTTGAATGACACCATCTTCTTATATATACTGTAAGAAAGTAAACAACACAGAAAAAAAAAAAAAGTCTGCGACATGTCCATGACCCCATATAATGAAAACAAATGAAAAATAAAAGCTTATTTTTGCAAAGATGCAGATAATGTCTTATCAGATGTGAGTCCAATATAGAATTGAGTGACTATGTCCAAACTTCTCGTCATATGGGTTCCAGGCAGGAGGGTGGACAAAGGAAGTGACGTCAGTGGTGGATCTGACAAGTAACTACCGTCACCAGGGGCATCATGCATAACGCCGTGCGTAGAATTTGCACTATAACATGACGTAAGCACAAAAGCCGAAATGTGCTTACGCACAGAAAAATCCAGATGCAGGAATCTGTGCGTTCACCCACTTCCGTGTTCTTCCGCTACATACAGTAAATACTGGTCAGCGTGAAAAGTAACTCTCGTGCACGCGCGTGCTGTTCTGCCCCAACTCCTCCCAGAATTATGCCTCTTTGAATATGCAAATCAATATAAATAGCCCTTAAGTTCAGTGTTCTGTGAAAAGACAATGGAAAAAGCAAGAGGGAAAATGGAAGAATTTCAGTGAATACCAAGTGGAGGCAAGGAAAAACATACCAGTTGTTGGTTTAAACAGTGGTATAAACAACAAAAGGAAGCTGATCGACTGATATAACGTGTCGGAGAAACTGGAAAGCTCAAGTTCACAAAGTCGCACGGTGCCCAAAATAAAAAAGGAGTTGTCACATATCAAAATCGCTGTGAAAAGGCGAGTTGTAGCCCACCGTCTGAGTGTCATATGAAAGCTTATTAGAGTACAGAGAAAAAAAAGGCACACAGTAGGAAAAAAGCACGAAATGTCAACTTCAGTCTCAAAATTTCCACTTTAATTACGTATTTTATTTTGTCATTAAAGTAGAACATCATAAACTTAAACATCTTAAAATCGTTTAATTAACCAGTTTCTCACATCACATCGTAATTAAAGTAGCATGTTAAATGATTTTTTTGTATTTGATCTTTTGCTCTATGTGTGTGAATCACTACGTGCTTCCACTTTCTCTTTCTCCGACAGGACACAGAATCCATTACATTCGTGATATTACAGCTCTCTGAATAATTAAAATACTGAGATGTATAAGTGATATCTTTTTCATGATGATAGGAGTTAAAGCATGTTATTAAACAGGGGAACACGGTGCGTGATTGTGTGCGACCTTCGATGAAATTATTGTAGCAGTACTGTCTCTTTCAAACGTACTAATCTCCAATTCCTGTGCTTACTTTTCTTTCTCCACATACCCAATCGCCACTCAATCAGCTTTGTAATAGATGTTAAGCCATCTGTAAGCTTACAACGACGATTCTTGAAAACTTTTAAGGAACATTGAAATATCTTTGTAGTACATGTTTAATTATTCTATCCATCTATCCTTCCAGTGTCGAGTCAGCCCCAGAAAGAATACAGCACAAGGTAGGATCAATCCGTGAACTTGCTAGCGCTGCGGTACTGTGTCCTCACATGTTTAATTATTAACAATACAGATTATTTAAATGAAGTTAAAGTTTTATCTATATAATATAATCAGCATATTTTGCTGCATTTCATCTTAAAAATGATATCGTCATCATATGTAAATATGCACTTTATAAAGTGGCGCAGGTTGTGCAATATTATAACTGTAGTGCAAGTTTACAGTGAGGTGATTCTACTTATAAGTACAGACAGTTCTACAAGGAGCACTTGATGGACTGATTGACTGTTTAAAGTTCTTGGGATGAAACTGTTTCTGAACCACGAGGTCCGTACAGGAAAGGCTTTGAAACGTTTTGCCGTGGCTGAGGCAGCGTGTGCTTGATGCTGTATAGCGATAATTCCCTTTCCAATCAGCTGCTACTGTGATTCCCCACTCAGATACAATGATATAAATACTCCAAGTGGTGCAGTGAGAGTAATATGGAAACAGGAGCAGCTGAAAGAAGAAAAAAAAGGTGCAATGAGAGTAACAACGCTAAAGCAGTTATGGTATTTGGAATACTATTGCTATTCCCTGGACCATTATATTGTTACAAGTTAATTGCAATCAGATGCATTACACTAATAAACAATATGCGGTTAGTTTCAGTGTATTTATAAAGCCATGGCAGAAATGTGGTTCTAAGAAAGAAAGAGTAACCACACAGGAACAGTAGCACTGCTTTGACGCTGGGTGACACCAGTCTGCAAAACCGAGCGGAGAACTTGCGTACGACAAGGGTATGAGGCACCGTGGAAAAGTGCGTGGCTTTATGCCAAGTGTATGTTTTATACAACGCGATTTGAACGTGGAAACGTTCTTATGCAACATTTCTGTGCATACGCACTGTTTATGCATTAGGCCCCAGATCTCTTAAGCAGCCTCCCAAGCGTACGCATGTAACAATGTATACAGCTGAATGTATGTGTTGTGTGCTTTTCAGGTATGTAAATTCACACTGTTGAACCCATCTCTGCCAAATTTTCCTCTGCTTCCACATTTGTACAGGGGAACACCAAAGGCTATGTTTAATTCCATAATTTAGCTGGCACCCTGCTTGTGTTTATCTCGTATGTAAATCCACACCATTTAACTCAAATTTTGCACAGATTGCACTGTGCGAGACCATACACAATGTTTTGTTCTGAAATTTAGCTGGTGTCTCCAACTCAGGCAGTATTGTGTACCCCAGCTGGTATACATTAAATACTGGTTGACTAAAAAGATGTATGTGTTCTTTCAAGTTTAACAAAACACAAATGAGTTGAGAAATTCCTATACATGATTTAAACTTAAAGTCAACAGCTAAATCAATCAGTGACAATGTAACCTCTTTGCTTTTCATTTTTGTTTACTGTTGCATACATAGAAAGTAGAAAGACTTTAACCTGGAATGCCAAAACACTTCAGTCATATACTCTCCCCACTAAGGTAATATAAGAAATATATATTGTGTGGGGATTGTCTGTTTAATCATGCCTAAAGTTAGAGAAAAAATAATGTAAAAACATGTAATAACCAAAGGGGGAGAGTAAATCAAAAAGGTAAAAAAATACCAACTAGAATTTACATGTACCATGTCAGCCAGCAAGCTTTAACCTGTGCCAGCCAATGATAATTATCAACATGTCAAATTCTAAAATCTTTCCAGACATTGTGATTTCTAAAGGTTTAAAGTATAAAAGCTAAATTTGACTGCTTGATTTGGATATTGCAGACAGATACTATTTTGACAGATGCACTTCATTTTCTTTTTTTACTGATGCAGTTTTCCTCAGGGTTAAAATCATTCTCAGTTTTTTAGCTATTCATTTTATTTGAATGTTTCCATAATTTTGAGTATCCAAAAACTTTTCGTAATCAGAATTTGTAAATTCACTCATTTGTCACATCACTGACAAACTACTATCTATCTATCTATCTATCTATCTATCTATCTATCTATCTATCTATCCTGCCATTGCATAGAGGTATCAGTGAAGTGTTATTTGAATTCTCAAATCACAGTACTGCACTTCAGACTAAGAACTGGAGCACCAGCAAATAAAGTGAGTCACCTTCTTCTTGACAGTGAGTCAGGGTGAGATGTGAAGCTATACCCTCACAGTTTCCAGTCCAACACTTTGGTCACTAGGCAACAACACCTACCTACCCAGGTGCCTACCACTGTACTTGGCTGGAAACTTGCTGTTTCATTAAGACAAGACGGTGTAGTTGTCATTCTGTAAGTAGTTTCTGTTAGCAGTTAAAATAACAATTTAAGTACTTAATGTCTTTAACCTGGATATGTTGTTCCCATATGGATTTTTCAGGAGTATTCTGCAAGGATGGAGACTTTGCTTTTTAAATTATTAAGGTTTAAGGTTTCTTTATTTAGTCATGTTTACACAAGAAAACATGAAATTTGCCTTCTCAGTTGCATCTAATAACAGACAGAATGAGATAAAACAGACAAATAGAAACAAGAAAGGTTAAGGTAAAGCAGTTAGGTAATACATATTGACACCAAAAAAAAATTAAAAAAAAGGTTACAGGATATATATCAAAACCTTAATCATTATCTCCGATATTTCTTATTGAAAAGTCGTATGGCACTAGGAAGAAAGGAGTTGCTGGAGCGATTTGTGTGGGTTTTCAAAGCGACTATCCTTCCTGATTTACTGAACTTTAGTTCTACATGTAATGGATGACTGGATGACAGGTAATGTATGCCATGAAAGATGAATTTTATCGCATTAAAGAATTCAAACTTCCACTGAAACACCACATAATGCTTGTTATGGAAGCTTAATGTGGAAAGAAATACAGTCTAAACTCCTCATCATGTTAAATTACTAACAATAATACATTTTTCCATTAATACTTTAAAGGAAATGCTGCTCATGAACTTAAAACATTTTTTAGATGTACAATATGTGCCAATGGACAATTAGTTAATTACAGTTTACAGTAACAGCAATCAGTAGCTTAATTAACTATGATGAAGTGAATATTTCAAATCTTCTTTTACAAAATGTTTCTGTATTTTCAGACTTGGATCAAAAAAAGAACTCTTTAGAGTTAAGTAATGAAAAAATATCATCAAAAACTATTATGCCTTCTGCCTGCCTTGTCACTTTGCACCAATCACATTAATGAACTATTGTAGATGCTAAACTCAGAGTGCCAAATACAGTCTGAAAATATGTTACTGTATACCTTTTTCAGCAGCAGTCTGTTTGTAAGCTACAAAATTGGATGCCCCAGTGTGTTCCAGTCCACCCCTAGTGTGCTATCAGCAATCAACCTCAATTAAAGAATTGTAAATGAAACACTATTGTTATTCACTGAATGCTCTTTAAAAAGTAGTTATCAAAGAAAATATGTACAGTATGGACTGTGCTGAAAAGTCCATCATTAACAGCAGAAACATTCTGATATGGAGATTGCTTGTGAAGTGTGTCAACATCAGCTAAGGTGTAATAGTAATAAATGGCAATGCCACCAGGTGTCTCTCTATCTCATATTAAATGTCACTGGAGTTTTAATTTTCAGAATTATTATTTTATTACAAAATTACAGGGAGATTTCAAAATAACAAAATCAAAAACTTGTAATATTTTACATTATTACTTTTTTTCACCACATTATGTCATTCTTTGCATTTTAACTAATTAAACTTGAAGAGAAATGGGAAAAACCAAGGTGTTCTAAATCTTTTGACCAGTAGTATATATACTTTAATATATACTCAATTACTTTTTTATTTTTCATATTATTTATAAGGATGACATCCTTGCATGTACAATGTATGAAATACATAATGTACCATGAAATGCTGTCTTTCTAATTTGCCAGATTATGGCAGAACGTGCCTCATTACAGTGTTTGTCCACCTTCAGCTATACACTCAGGAATACACGCTTTGATAGACTGCCTGACCAACAAAGAAGGAGCAACCTATTTTTCTTTTACAAAATAAATTAACCATAATAAGTCATCATTATGGGCCATGTTTAAAATTGAAGCAACCCATTATCTGTTTCATTTTATTTTCCAGATCAGGATACACACACATCATGCTTACTCTGTTAAGGACTCGCTGGCTCAGACCAGGCAGGATTGAAACACATTATTTTTAGTGTCAGCATAAACATTAAAGCACTGAAGTCACAACTAAAATGAAGTGTTAGCTTTGGTTACAGCCAGAGGCTAAAGTCTGTGGACCAGATAGCAATTTCAACTTTATGTAAATTTTCGAAATGGATAGTAAGTGCATCATTTTAAAATATGAAAAATATAACTGGGCTTTAATCCTACTCTGTAGTTTGTTAGCTGTAAACAAAAAAAAAAAAAACATTGAACTTAAAACACCCCCTTAAATGCATTGATATTATTACCTTCTACATATCTACTTATTCTGATAATGAAGGTACTGTATTTTTATTTGTATTATTCAAATGAGTGAGAGAACTTTGTGTCTTATAACCCCTAATGACACAACTCTATAAATTAGCTTTAAATAGTGATAGTGGGCTAATGTCTCTACAACTAGAAAATCTCCTTAGTGTATATATATATATATATATATATATATATATATATATATATATATATATAAAATCTTCATTTGGATCTTGATCTTTGTTTGTCCGTGAATGAATTAGAAGAAGAAGCACTAGATGGCAGTAGAGAGACAGCTAAAACATAGGCATTGCATTAAGAATCTCCTCCAGGCTTACAGTATATTACTGAAAAATGTAGTACGGCAGTTGTTTGTCCGCAAATTCCACGCATGCGTAGACCACCTTCCAGTTTAGTATGTAGTTGTTATTTACAGATGTCAACAATGTGCCGGAATGACGAAAGGGGTGGTGGACAGTGTTACGCTGGTTAGCTCCTGAGGCCTGGTTAGAGAATGAGATTGCCGAAGATAAAAGGTACGTGCCTACGTAACATATGAATGAAAGAAAGACAGTGGGTAAAATGAATGACAACGTAACAGCACGTTCTGGAAATTATTATTGTTACGTTGTAGCCGGTGAGTGCTGTGCATCTCACAGTTGTACCGTGGCTTGCTCACATGTCAGTGAAGTGATCCCTATTTATGTTTTATAGAGCCTGGATACCTATGTGTCCCCCTTTTATAACCATTGCTCCGTGTATATTGCCTTACTCTTTGGATTGCCACAAAGCACCCTGCGAAATTGGAGAAAGGTTGAGAAGAGATCGTGAGAGGAAACGACAGCATCATGAAAACGAGATGGACTGTGAACGGACAGAAGCAGAAATGCTCCTACACCACCATATAATTATGATTCGGACAGTGATTCCGAGTAGGCCGTTCCTATTGAATCAATATCCAAGGGTTTTCTTTTGTAATTTTGTTTCCCTTATAAAAAATCATAATGCTGTACAACGAAGGGCCCAGTTCACGACTGGCAGCCGCGTTTAAACAGGGAGCCCTTCACAGACAACTTTAACA
>JANRMT010062796.1:25784017-25815713 GCA_026402145.1 Polypterus bichir lapradei
CGGATCTTGGTGATCAAACACCTGGAGCACTTCCAGGTGACCTATAAAAGGGAGCCAGCAACCACCACTCATCGGCCAGAGTCGGGTGGAGGAGGACAAGGTTGCTAGGGAGGAGTGGTGGTGCCAAGGAAGTGAAAAGTGTTTGTGCTGTACTGGTGCTTGGGACTGTGTTGTGGCTGGGGGGATTACGGGGAAGACGTGCCCTCCAGCTGAAGAGAAATAAAAGTCCTTTTATTTTACATGTGCCTCTTGTGTCCAATCTGTGTCGGGTCAGGCGCTATATAGTGCCTTTCACAGCTGGTTTTTGCTTTATGTCTGATCTTACCAGAAAAGATTTCTCTTCTGCCATTGAGGAGAAAATGTCAGTATGGATATCAGTCCTTGTTTTGCTTTCTCAGTTACTATCTAAACAATTTTATAACTTATAATTCAGTTTATGAACTTATATCAATAAACTTGACTTTTTTCCCAATGTACTTTGTGCTGTACTTCAGTCTGCAGTTTATGGAGGGGTAATGTGTGTCCTATTTTAAGAAAGAGTGCTGTTTTGAAGACAGTGTAATATACTTTAATCCACCACATTATTCAATATTCCTTGAAGATAAAGAGGTGTACTTTAGTCCCCCATGGCCTGTGGTGAGTTTGGGATTCTGGGGTGACAGGCCTGATCACTAAAGAATGAGTGTAATTTTTTATTTGAAAGGTGAAAATGACATGTTTTCAGAACTGATTTAAAATCCCCAAACGTTTGGTCATATGGATTCCAGAAAGTAAGGGGTGGGTCCAGGAAGATGGATGTCAGTGGTGGAAGGGCTGTCAATCTTCCATTCCACAGAGGGAGGAAGAGAGAAGTCAGTAGAATACAGCGCCAAAACCTGATTCTGTCGGTAATTACAATCACCTTGACCTCCCAAGTGCAGGCACATGACACCACCTTAAAAGATACTGTCAAAATGATAATACAAAAACTATATAAAAACGATATACAATACTAACAGAATTAAAATTAGTGTCTCTAAAATTCGAACGTATTGTAGCGTCCCAGCCAGGTTGAAGCCTTTTTTGTTTTAAGTGACTGTTAGGTCACGCTTCATGTCCTCCCAGCTCTTAAAACAACGACAAGAGACAAGCAAAACACTCAGCTCGCCAAAAGCAAAAAGCTTGCAGATGATCAGAATGCTTCTCCTTAGTGTGCGTTCAGTCAAACCAATCCCCCCCCGCGCGCCATCCCCTTCACAATGCGAGCAACAGAGGTGCGAAGTTGCAAAAGGACAGCTGCTGTACCGGCTTTGAAATGATCGGGCAGCAAGACAAGCAGAACAGGCAGCTCACCAGCAGCAGAAAGACAGCAGATGATCCAACGGCATCTCCTTAGCGTGCATTCAGCCGTACCCCCTTCACAACGCGAGCAGTGTTATACGTCCTGCGAGAAAGAGATGTAACCACGCCTGGGGCCGGAAATAAATTATTGTTTTTACAAAAGTTTTAAAACAAAAGTGAAAATAATGCATATGTAACAATTCCCATGAAACTAACAATCTCTTTAAATTGTACATCCACTAAACCAAACCTGGGGGTGGGCGAGTGAAGCGAGCATGGGGCGGAGCCCTCTAGTTTTTCTAAAAGAAATGTGTAAATAGAAAACTTTTTCATGATCAGAATATTTTATTGCAACACAGATTTTATATTAACATAGTTAAAATTGGTCCAAATACAAATTTAAAATGCCTTACCTATTTGCACGAAGTTCAGATGCTTTAGTTGTAGAACCTTTATTTTTCTGATTTACATGACCATGAGGCAATTAGGCTGTATTTCAGGATTATTCTTCTAATAGTCACCATTAATTTGATTATATGAACTGGCCTATAGAATTAAGAGAAGGCTGAACATGTGGCATCTGAAGGTTTACAGTTTGTTGCTAATTGTTATAATCACAAAATCAAAATATGAAGATGCAATCTAATCAACATAAAGTAAAAAACTGCTACAGGTGCATTGATGAGTATCAAATATAATTTACTTTTTCAACATGCAATCTATAAGTGAATCACAATTTTAGAATAGACTACCTTTTAGAATCATGAAAACATGAAAAGGAGCACAGTAAAAACCACAGTGAGAAAGTGAGCAGGATGATGTCTTTTACAATTCAGTTGAGGTATCAATCAGTGCAGAAACAGACTTCTAAACACTACAGCATCCAACAAGCATGTTAAAAGGGATGCTTTGTTGCAGCATTAAGTTAACTACTGATTTGTATTAATCAGAAATCAAGAGATTGGTCACCATATCTGACTATGTTGTTTTGTAAGTACAGGCAAGTCAATGGATACATGCATTATTGGAGAACAGTGGTCGAATAGGCAATGACCTGGTTATTTCCTCTTGCTATAGGGATTGAAAATGTTTTTACTTAAATTAAGTATAAAAGGCTGCAATTCATTATGTTTTAATTTAATTATAGCTGTCACTCCAATTCAGTAAGCTATATTGGTATATAATATTAATATACAGTGTGTTAAATGCTTACCACTGGCACTCCAAATCATGAGCTGAAGAGAGTGAATTAGGAAAATGAATGAATGATGATTACAAATTTTGCAAGGTTAGAGGATGGAAAAAAAATTATTCCAATATGTACAGTATGCCTTACACAGGTGAAAGAAGTACAAACAAAGAAAGAACACAATCCAACAATAGGTGAGGTACTAGAGTCATCTTGCAGTAGAAACTATGGGTAGATTAGGCTTTTCACTTGGAGGCAGGGAAAGGAACCCCATCAAGCAGGCCTTCTTTGTATTTTTTTAGTTTTTGGTCTAGGAAAACTCATGTATTTTTTGCCGTTGTGAAGAAGAAAGGAAGGGGACACCTCATTTAATGTTGCATTCCATTTTGTCTCATGTATTTATGCATAGAGAACATGTAGTTCTTTCTGTTCAAGTGTGTGTCTGTGCAGAGAGTTCTACACAAATAAATAATTTAAAGCAGTGTTCATGAGAGAACAGCTCCCAAAGTAAATGCAATTATAAAAAATGGCTTGCACATTCAAAGGGTTCAATAATAGATTAGAGAGGTGTACCTTTCTAAATTTCAACTGTTAAGTTTAAATGTTGCTTAAAGTGTGAAGAACAGTTTGAAATAAAATTTACACACTCAGACATGCAGTCAACACTGGTTGTGATTAGCAGCATTGGCCTTACACAGAGTTTCTTTTTTCCAGTTCAACAACCTGCATCTATTGTTAACATTGAGCACCCTGAGCACAGTTTAGGGCTGAAAATGTTCTTGTTCACTCCATTATGTTTTTTTTCTTCCTTTACTTCTTATTATTATATATGTGCATACCTGTAAAGCAACATATCCAATCTGTTATCGTACTGGTGGGTTCACACCTTGCATGTTTGTTGCAGATTATCACTAGGTGGCCTAGTACCATAGGTACTGGCCATCTGTTGCATTTGTCATTTTTTCTTTTTTTATATTATTTTTGTTAATAATATTTCACCAGCTTATGGCTCTGAGCCATACATTTATTGTATCATATTAGTAGAGACTCTCCGAAGCTACTAATCTTTTTATGAAATTCATGGCCAACTTAGTCTGCATAGGTATCTTTTCTAAAGATGTTAAATATATACTGCTTTTATGCTAATAGGCAAAGATTTGTTTATGAGTTGTAACAGGACAGGACAACCTTGTGAGGTCAGTCTATATCTGGAACAATGCCAAGAAGGAAAAAATATACAAAAGATTTACATTTACTATGTTCAAAGTGATTTATCTTTTTAATATATATATATATATTGTGGTGTATGGCCGGCCGTTTATCCCGACCAATACCCCCAAGCCGCCAGGTGGAGCCCTCCCTGCAGTATGGAGGTCCCCCGAAGACCAGCAGGGCATCATGGACATTGCAGTTTTTATACACAGCCCTGCTGGATGCCATGGAGGCCGCTAGGGGACGCTGCAGGGGGGAACAACGGTTATTTACCCTACGCCCCGGAAGTACGTCCAAGTCACATGGACAAGGGGAATGATGTGTTTCCGGGATGAAGAAAAGGACTTTTTACCAGACCCGGAAGTGATACAAGATCACATGGCCTGGGGATTGGGAACACTTCTGGGTCAGGGAATATAAAAGGACTCTGGGAACTCCAGACGACGAGCTGAGCTGGGTGGTAGGAGGGCAACACGTCTGGGAGTGGAGGATTGTGATTTATTGTATTTGTTATTGATTTGAATGAGTATTGTGGAGGAGAGGGTGCTTTGTGCACTGTGGCATTTAAATAAAGTCATCGTTTGGACTTTTACCTGGTGTCTGGAGTCTTGGACAGGGGTTCAAGGGAGCAATAGCGCCCCCTATCTGTCACAATATATATATATATATATATATATATATATATATATATATACATATACATATACATATATGCTTACCTTTTTGCCATAGCCACATATATATAATGGATATTATCTTACATGTACTGTATATACACATATAAAGTCATTAAATTATATTAGAAAAAACATTTTGCTTCAAGTTAGTTGCCGTATGACATAATAAAAGTATGATAGACTATACAAACAAGTCAGCTTTCAAATGTAAAATGCCAAACAACAACAATAATAATAAGAAGAATTTATTATTGTTATTATTATTATTATACGTTTAATGTATATAGCACTATTCCCATAGTCATTTTAAGATATGTCAAATATCAAGCAGAATATTCTTTTAAACTATATTGTAGCCAGAGCTCAGATAGATAGAGAGATAGATAGATAGATAATACTTTATTTGTCCCCAAGGGGAAATTAACATTTTAATATTTATTATACATTATAATTAAATAAGAATCCAGAACTGAAAAAATGGTACATTTTAAATACTGCAGTTTCTTAATGATTAGATGTAATGCAGAATCACTTAATGAAATATTTAAAAAAAAGTGTTCTTCAGTGAAGAAACTAACCTCAAGAAAATAAACAGAAACCTTCTCAAAACAGGACCAAAGAGAAAACAAAGTTATTGACAAAAAATGGTTGAAAAAATATTGTGGGAAAGATGGGAGGAAACTAAGTTACAAGATGTTACCCACACCATAAATACTACCAACAAAACTTGCAATAATTTATTCTAAAACTAATATTATACATTTTGGTATAACTAATACATTATGTCTCAAATACGGTTAACAAAAATCTCAACAAGGGCAAGAGCAAAGCAAAATTCTAACTCTGAACACAAAAATCATAGGAGAAATGATAAAGAAACAGCAGCAAAAGGTGATGGTTGGCTAACACATTTACAGTACCTGGGAGGACTAATCCAAATGAAGGCCATACTCCAGGGGCGCGAAGATGTGAAAAAAAAGAAAAGAAGAATTGAAATATGAAAAATACATCTATTGAAACCAAAACAAATTAACTTAAACTACATTCTGATACTAGAAAAATAAATATAGAGTTAGATAAATGTCAATAGAAGTTAAGTAGGTATCATAAAACTTGTAGCGGTGTATCGGCACCAAAAAATATAGGAATAAATTTTATTAGGGTTTCAAAAAAACGTTAGGGGGCGCGATTAAAACTGTTATGAAAACTCGGGTCGCAGATACTTAAAGGTTGAGAAACGCTGCCATACTCCTAAAAGACATAATAATGGATTGGAGAAACTAGCCACCTGAAAAATATGTTTCTTTTTTAAATCTGATATAAATTATGTTCCTCCTTGTCTCTTTTTATATGCATTTCAACATAAAATGCAAAATAAAGTATATTACCAAAAAAAAAAATCCAAAGGCGCAGGGTTAGATGCGAGAAAGCACTGAAAAACATTTATGCTTCATGGTTTCAATCCCCAATCTATCAGGAAGTCATGCATGATGACCTCGGTTAGGAAAGCCTGTGATGTGATGTAATTCTTGAAAGGATCGAACAGCAGCATTTTTGTGTTCCTGGTCTCTAGAGCTGTGCATATGAATGTGTGTCCCCATAGTTTCTCCCATGCTTTAAAGGAAATACAGTCTTTTATTCTTCTTAAACATTTTTTTATTAAAAGGAGAAAACAAAATCAAAATAGAGTTGAGAGTGTATTATGCTCTTTGAAATCCATTACAGAAGCTGAAAATCTGTTGTGTGGCTTACTCCACTTTCAAGATGTTTTTCATTAACTCTGATGAAGCACAGGAAACAATAATGTATAAAAGGTTTTATTTTATTTTTTTTTACTGGACAATTAGAAACAATTCTATTTTTTAACCTGTGACAGCTGCAATAATAGATTCCCCCGTAGCATTTAGTTTCCTATGGGATGAATGCCTTCGTCAAATGAAACAGGATGCAGCACTTAAGCCCCACAGTTGTTGGCATCTAGGATGGAAAATGAATCTGGCTCCTGGGGATCTAAGCGGACTTAAACTCAGACTTACAAGATTTTCCATGCAGAGAAATTGCTATTGAGGCATGCTCTAAAACACCTGTTTCAAAAGTAAATGATGCCTGCAACCTGAAAAGTCAAGAAAGATGAAACATTCCAATATGAGGCTTTGGTCCTAAAACATTTGGTTGGAGGTTCATATCCCACAGCTGACATGTAGGTGATTTAGCCCATCTTTATTTTAACTGTCTTTTTGTACGTTTGACCGTGTATATAAACAATCTTCATTTTAGCTGCAACCTCTGCCAAAAATAAACCAGCCCTTCATTCAGTCCTGTATCCCATTTGTAATCTTGGGGAGCTGAAGTCTGTTCCAGCAACACTGGGCACAGAACAGCAGGTAACTCTGTACAGGTTACCAGCCTATAGCAGCGTAAAATGACACTCATGTGGTGTTAATTTAGAGTGACCAGTTAAATTAACTAATCTTGTACATCTTTAGAATGGCAGTCCACAAAAAATGACTCATATTTATTTATTTATTTGTTTACTTATTTATTTATAAATCACATTAAAACCAACATCAAGGCTGACCAAAGTGCTGTACAATAAAAACCCAACATATCAGACAAACAATAACCAAAGGGAAAAGTAACAGAAACACATAAGAGCTGAAGAGATTCATAATAAAAAGTACACAGACAGTCAACATATCATACTGGGTTAAATGCCAGGGAGTAAAAGTGTGTTTTTAAATAAGATTTAAAGACAGCAAGTGAAGAAGCCTGCCTAACGTGCAACGCCAAATCATTCCAGAGTTTTGGAGCTGCAACTGAAAAAGGCTGATCACCTCGGAGTTTGCATCGTGTCTTAGGAACACGTAACAGCATCCGGTCTGCTGACCTCAGAGCGTGAGACGGTACATAAGGGTGCAGCAATTCCGACAAATAAAATGGGACACAGCCATTAAAGGATTTCAAAACAAATACAAGGATCTTAAAATGGATTTGAAAACAAACCGGAAGCCAAAATCGGGGTAACGTGCTCATGCTTTCTTGTGCCAGTTAAAAATCGAGCAGCGGCATTTTGCACCAGCTGTAGGCGAGCAATGGAGGCCTGGCTAATTCGAGAAAGAAGCACATTGCAGTAATCTAGATGAGAGGTTTTAAAATCATGGATCACTGTTTCAAGATTGTGTTTAGACAAAACAGGCTTGATTTTTGACAGCCACCGCAACTGGAAAAAGCAAGATTTTACCACTGCGTTCACTTGGCTATCAAGTTTTAAAGTAAAATCCATTTTCACACCTAAATTTGTGATTATGGATTTCTCAAATTCAGCCACAGTGGAAAGGTCAATGCAGGGGGTCCTGCTGGTGCCATTGGGTCTAAATAGCATGACTTCTGTCTTGTTCTCATTATAATTTAGAAAATTTAATGCCATCCAACTCCTTATGTCAATAAGGCAATCAAGCAGGGGCTGGACAGAACATGGACCAGGGTGCTTCAGAGGGAAATAAACCTGATAGTCGTCTGCATAAAGATGAAAGGAAATACCGTGTTTCCTGAAAATAGCACGAGTGGCAGCAAGTACAAGGAGAACAGAAGAGGTCCCAGGATGGAGCCCTGTGGTACCCTCCAGGGGAGGGCAACAGAGGTGGAAGTAAAATCATCAATGCTGACACAGTGGCAAGTGTGAGATTTGAACTCTATCTCCTGCATAAGACAGCTGATATAACCACTATCGTACCATGCCACCAGTGAAAGCAGTATTTCAATGTATAATTTATTTAAAAATTTTATTACTTTTGTTTTTCATATGCGTGTGCTTATATGGTAAAAATAAGAAATGCACACTAATGTGCTTCCGTCTTTCTTAAGCATATTTGCTACAGAGTTATGAAGTGTCCTTTTTAACTAAATTTCTATCCAGTTTATATATCCTCACTTTACCATGGTGTGGCATGATAAGCTAGTCTTGGCGCTAACAGAAAGAAAACTTAAGTCAATTACAAGTACCACACACACAGTTTCTTAGGGAAATTAAAAGGCTTATGTTTGTTAGTATTTATTTTTTATACGTGCGTTTAAGGTAAAGCCCTTCTGTCAGATTCTGAAAAAAGGAATATGACAAAATAATCCTTGCATCCATTTGCTATCAAATCTCTAAATTCCAGTTGAGTATAGTAGGGACCAGGGCCTATCCCTGTACCACTGGGATAAGGTATGAACCAGTTCTGAATGTTAATTGTAGGACCTGTTCACTCATAACATGCATGTTTTGAGCTGTGGGTGGAAGCTGGAGTGCCTGAATAAAAATCCTTGTTAAAACATTTCAAAAATATTTTAAAAAGTGCATGTCAATATAGACATCACAGTTAAACTGTATTCACTGCTGTGGACTTGATAGCTTTTAGAAAACCAAACTGGCATGTGGCATGGGATCAAAAGTAAGGAAGCCAAGACCTGTGATGCCATCCTCACCATGCCGTGGCTGTTCGAACCAAAACTTTTAATTTCTTGCATACCACAGGAAAACTGGCTTTGTGATTAAGAAAATACAGTTTTAAAATTCTGATTCGAAAAGGTAACCATTTTAGAACTCTTGCTCACTTTGCATGATGACTTTGAAAAAGGAGCTAATCCTGCTAACATTTCAAATTTCATGATGCATGTACAGTGCGTTAGGTAAGTGGCTGTTTAACTGGTGATGATGATATAGATGTACATTATTTTAGGATGGAATTTGACATGAAAGGCACTGCATAAAGTATGCACTTGAATGACTGATGAACTTATGCAGTATCTTTTACATCTTCACATAATATTGTGTTATTCAGTGTTCAAAATGGAGAAATGGATGTGTCAGGAACAGCTTATTATAAGAGTGAAGGGGGTTGGGAGAAGGGAGTGAGAAAGAGAAAGAGAAAGACAGAGAGCATTTGCATGTAGTCTTTAATTAGGCAGTACCCTGCGGTGGCAGGGTGCCGTCTAAAATTAGGATCTTTGCTTAGCTGGGCCTGCAGGGACTTGGAGACAAAGTCACTTTCAAGCTCAGATCAGTTAATAGCTGCTTAGTGAATGGTTGCCTATGTGCAGAGGTCCTCTGGGGGTGCAAGGGTTTCAGCTCTGTGCCCTGTGTCCTCTTGGAATGCCAGATTTGTTCACTTTAATTCATTTAGGCCGAAAAATCTTGCAGCAGGATCACAGAATGGGGTTTCATTGTCATTACATATATTGCAGGGCCCTCTCCTTTTTAGTTTTTGCTTTTGCCTGTCATCCTAGGCAAATATCCATGAAGACCGAAATAAACAAGCTGAGATCTGGCTGTCTTTGTTGCAGTACTAGCCCCAAGCCAAGGAGCCTGCAATATTATTCTGTGCATCAGGCAAGCATGACATAGGCAACAGAGAAGGAAACCTTTTAACTGTCTCACCGCAAAAATTCATTTGGTGTTATTTCTTTGTGTGCTTTTTATCTTGGACGGGCATATTTTTTAAAAGAATAAGTGAGTGTAAGCGGACCATTTTTAACATTATATTGATGGGCAGCACCAGCTGTAAACAATTAATATGCACAAATATAGCCAGTTCTGCTCCTCATGAACTGTGCATATCTACACATCTACTGTAGTAAGCTGATCATTTTTTATCATGTGAGTTTTCCTCAGACAGAGTAACTGTATCAGGTCCAGGTGATCATGAACAGACTTGTATCCTGTATTTTTCCCAAATGGATTCAGAAACACTCAGTTGTGGAACTGTTTGTACTACCAAGAAGTACCCTGAAACCACTTAGGACCTGGTTGTAGTGTGGCCAAATGTGAAGAAAATCTGAACATCTAAGTATGGTGTAGTGTATGCTGGCGCAATACTATATAAAATACCCATAGAGAGTAAGGAATAAATAAACAGTATTCAGAAGACCTTCAGCTTATTAGAGTCCCAGACCAGAGCACGGGCTCATATGTAACCACCACAAGCTCTATAGTTGGGGAATGTCTAATCATACTACCTAAACATCTCCTTTCCAATGCAGATCCAACCATTATTCACAAGAACCTCTTGGTATCTATAGTGTAACTCAGTATCAAACAGGGTTTATCAAAGATAGACATTTGGTTTCAGAGGTGTGGCAGTTGTTTAATGTAATATATTCTACTACAGTTTCTGGATCTCCACCGTCTCTGCTATCTCTGAGCATAGATAAAGCATTTAATAGAGTTGAGTAGGGTTATCTTTACTGCATTGTGAAAGTTTGAGTTTGGTTCAGTATACACTATGTGGGTCAAAGAAATTATTTTACTCCAGTCCTGAAGCTTCACTTCATAAAAATGATTCTGACTATTTAAGACTGGAACAAGACAGAACTGCCCATGATCTTCAATGTCTCATGCAATAGCTATTGAAAACACAGCTATTTATCTTCATTTGTATTCCACTGTAAAAGTGTCATAAGGGAAGGACTCAAACAAAAAGTATCTCTGTATGCTAATGATCTGGTACTTTATATGCCAGACCCAATCTAATTACTGCTGTTCGCAATACATTTTCTAATTGAATTTCATAGAAACTTTGTATTTTAAATCAATTGGAATTACACCCCTTTCACTCTTATAATAAGCTCTTTGTGGTAAGTTTTTGTGAATGCCAGATCAAACTTGATCACTTCTAGCTCATGTGACAACAAATTTAAATACAGTATTTAGGAGCAGCAGTTGCAAAGAAATTTAAAGACCTTTTGTAAGTTTTTCAAGATATGTATGATACAAAGTCAACATAAAGAATAAAAAGAAGGTGCTGATAAAAGTCGACATCAAGGGGTAGAAGGTGTGACGGCCAACTGCATGGAAAGACCCAGGGAGAGAGCATCAGCAGGCCAATATCTTCCCCAAGACGCTAGAGGGCACCTCTCCTGGGTGCCTATGGCACCTTGGATTTCCGCAGGGTATGCTGGGAGTTGGAGTTTGGCACAGCCCTGTTGGGTTCCATAGGAACCGCCAGGGAGAGCCCTACATTGGGCTCTCACCACACCAGGGAATGATTCTAGGTCCGATTAATGAGCCACCTGAAACACTCCCAGGGCCATTATAAAAGGAGCCGCCTCACTGCATTCGTGGAGCCAGAGTCGGGAGGAGGTGGACGAAGCTTGCCTGAGAGAGAGTGGAGGCTTATGGATGGAACGAGAGAGGAAGAGAAGAGAAGAAAAGTGAAGGACAGTGATATATATATAGTGCTTAGGTACTGTGTTGTGGGGAGAGAGAAAACGCTCCCCAGCTGTAAATAAACCATGTGTGTTGGAGTGGAACTTGTGTCTCCTTGTCTGTGTCAGGTTAGGGTGGCTGTACACACCCCGGTGGTCCACAAATGTTAAAAATTAAGAAACGTTGCTCACAATGTATTATTTATATTTATCCACTAGATAGCAGAAAAGACTTGTGCAAACATTTTCCATTAATATTCCTTATAGTACAGTATCAAACTACTGGCAGTAGTTCTATTAAAAAAAATCCTCTGAAGAGGGTATTTGTCCAGAACATTTTGAGTTATGAGGTGAAAATGACAATGAGAGTGCTACTGAAAAACAACATCAGCAGTGCAACATGTATGGCAAACAATGTGACTTAGCAATGTACTGTATGCTTGCTTGCTCTTTTCATTAAGAGAGTGTCCATACATTTGTTAGTTGCATGTTTTCCACAATTTGAATAATAAGAAAGTTGACATTTTTCACAAAAAGTGAGTTTATCTGAAAACAATTCAGCCTAGTGGCATACTGAAAAGAAAATCAGCCTTAAAAGAATTAAACTTAATTTTGGCAATATAATAGTGTTATGAAAGCTGGATTGCAAAAACTAAAGGAAAGGCTTTAATCCAAAGACTAGGCCTCAGGGCACTAGTGAGCAGCCTACACAAGCCAAAGAAAGGGTGATTTCTTCCAAAGTCAAGAGAGACAGTGGAACTGTGTAAATCATGTTTCTTAAATGACAAAAATATGATTTCCTAATTTTTAAAGATTTGTTTAACAAATATTTAAAAGTGTAAGTGGATTTATGGGAGAAGTACTGGGCATCATGAGGGATATATAGTTTTTCCTTTTTCAACGCACCTTCTTTATGTGTGTTAAATTCTTTAAAGCAGTGAAAAACGTAACATAAAAAAAATAAAAATCGAAATCAGACAAAAAAAAGAAAAGAAATGAATCAAAAAGATGAACACAAAAACAAACAAAAACAGTCCATAATTTCCTACTTCACCAGTATGAGAAAACTCCCACATATGATAAATCGTTTGACATCTAGTTATGCCGGATGATGAGCTATTTGGGGTTCTCCATGTTTTTAGCTCTCTTGACCTGAAAAAACCCTCACTATTAGGCCATTTTCAGGCCCTAATTTGTGCAGGAAATTACACTGTTAATTAAACAGTAAAACAACCAAAAAAGTTTAGCAAAAAAGAAATTGTACATGCCACATCTACTGACCCCAAGGGTTCAAACCCTAATAAAATGGAAGGGTTTTAAATTACTGCCTTCTCCCAGTAGGTGGATTGTAACACCTGGGGAAATAGGACTATTGACCTACTGTATGCAAAAGTTAAAGACGCATAAAGTGCCACCCCGCTGCCTGCGCTTGGGAAAGCAGATCATAACCTGGTTCTGCTGCAGCCTCACTACAAACCAAGAGTGAGGGCGCTACCTACAACCACACGCTTATTCAGGAAGTGGTCCCCTGAGGCAGAGCAGGCTCTGAGAGACTGCTTTGGAACTACAGACTGGGATATCCTGCAGGGATCATATAGTGAGAACATTGAGGAGGTTGTTGATTGCACTACTGACTACATCAACTTCTGTATGGACATTGTAGTTCCAGTAAGAACAGTACGCTGCTATGCTAACAACAAGCCATGGATTACAAGTGACATCAAGGGCCTTTTGAACCAGAAGAAAAGGGCTTTTAAAGACAGTGATCAGCATGAGCTCAAACGCGTGCAGAAGGAACTCCGAGTCCAGCTCAGGCGGTAAAGGAGCAGTACAGGAGAAAGCTGGAACAGAAGTTGCAGAATAACAACATGAAGGAAGTGTGGGATGGGATGAAGATCATCACTGGCTGCAGCTTGAAGCAGGGTGCCACCATCGAGAGAGATGTGGAGAGAGCAAACCAAATGAACAACTTCTTTAACAGGTTTGACCACTCTAACCCACTCTCACCTTGGAGTACTGCACCTCCACCCATCCTTCTGCTGATACCAGCATAGAAGAGACATCCCCACACACAATTACAGCAGCCCAGGTGAGCAGAGAGCTGAGGAGAATTTGTGCCAGCAAAGCAGTGGGTCCAGATGGAGTATCGCCACGACTGCTGAAGGCCTGTGCACTGGAGCTGGGGAGTCCTCTACAGCACATCTTCAACCTGAGGCTGGAACAGGGGAGAGTCCCGAGGCTTTGGAAAACATCTTGTATCGCCCCAGTCCCAAAGGTATCACGTCCTAGTGAGCTGAATGACTTCCGGCCTGTCGCCCTGACGTCACATGTGATGAAGACCATGGAGCAGCTGCTGCTTCACCACCTGAGGCCACAGGTCCGCCACGCCCTCGACCCTCTGCAGTTCACATACCAGGAGAATGTGGGAGCGGAGGATGCCATCATCTATATGCTACACCGATCCCTCTTCCACTTGGACAGATGCAGTGGTGTTGTAAGAATTATGTTTCTGGACTTCTCTAGCACCTTCAACACTATCCAACCTCTGCTGCTTAGGGACAAGATGATGACAAGAGATGGGAGTAGATTCATACCTGGTGGCATGGATCGTGGACTATCTTACAGACAGACCTCAGTATGTGAGTCTCAGGAACTGCAGGTCTGACATTGTAGTCAGCAACACAGGAGCACCGCAGGGGACTGTACTTTCTCTGGTTCTGTTCAGCCTACAGTATATACATCGAACTTCCAATACAACTCGTCCTGCCACGTACAAAAGTTCACTGATGACACTGCTATCGTGGGCAGCATCAGGAGTGGGCAGGAGGAGGAGTATAGGAACCTAATCAATGACTTTGTTAAATGGTGCAACTCAGACCACTTACACCTGAACACCAGCAAAACCAAGGAACTGGTAGTGGATTTTAGGAGACCCAGGCCCCTCCTGGACCTCGTGATCTTCAGAGGTGACTGTGTGCATAGGGTCAGACCTATAAATACCTGGGAGTGCAGCTGGATGATAAATTGGACTGGACTGCCAATACTGATGCTCTGTGCAAGAGAGGACAGAACCGACTATACAGTAATCCCCCGTTTATCATGGGAGATAGGTCCCAAGACCGGCCGCAATAACTGAATTTCCGCGAAGTAGGGACACCATATTTACTTAATTATTTAATGTGTATTTGGACATTTACGTACAGTGTAAAGTAAACTGCTCGGCGAGAAAGCTTGAAGAGAAATGGCTGCGACAGAGAGACAAGGGGAGATGCTGTGGGATCTGGGCATCAGTCAAAGCACCAATCACGGGCCCGATTAGAAAGCGGGAAGCTGTGATTTATCGTCTCCCTCCCATGTACCAATCACAGCCCGTGTTACAATGCACTTAGTCACCGAACTTGTTTTGTTGTTTTTAGACTAGGAAATACTACTACTATATTTAAAAACCCGCGAAGTCGTGAATCCATGAAAAGTGAACCGCGAAGTAGCGAGGGATTACTGTACTTCCTTAGAAGACTGGCATCCTTCAACATCTGCAATAAGATGCTGCAGATGTTCTATCAGATGGTTGTGGCAAGTGCCCTCTTTTCACAAAACTTTGAAAAAATTGAGATCTGTAATATAGGCATGTTGAATGTTGTTTCATGCTATTTCAAGGTTGTTGATCATGGTCATTATAATATTTTTGATATCTGATTCTTTACCGGTGGCCCTAGCCTTGTAAGAGCTGCTACAAGAAGGTAAGAAATGACAGATTTCAAACATAAGCATGTGGAGTACTGGGCTATTTCAGTGTTTACAAACTCAGTGTTTTTGTCTTGTTTTTGATTTTTGAGCCTTTACTAGGGATCCAGCCATCTAATGACCTCTGTCAGTGGGTGAAAAAGGACACATTCCTAATTCAACTGAGAATATTTAGACTTTAAACGTTTAAATTGGAGCAATCATTTTCATATTTTAAATATATGACAACATTTTTCTTGTTAATTTTATAACCTTATGAAGTAAAGCATTACATTTCTTAAGAACACCTTGAGTCAGTTAGAATTCAAGCACCACAGGTATATTTTGTCCACTGCATGAAGGTTCTGCACCAGTACACTCTTGACCACCACACTCACAAAAGTCATGTTTTTTTTTATTTTATAATAATAACCCAATTGAAGATAATTCTTCATTGTATGGTACATTTATGTACAGACATCCTTTAACTAAGAGTGTTTAAAGTCTCCATTTAATGAAACAGCTTGCCATTCCAATGAAGAACCTGTTCAGGCCAGAGAATCACAATGTTATAACCCTTTCTCTTATTGCTTTAAGGCACTGTGTCACTGTGCCACACAGTACTTGAGGTGTATATATATATCAGTTCTAGAAATTTCACTAGACATTGGAGTAATTGAATCTCTTTCACTATTAAAAGTGTTTGTCTCTTCACTCTCTTCAATTATTCTTAATGTCAGGTTGATGCCTCCACCATAAAGCTCCTCTTAGCACTTGTGAAGTGGTGCAGGTTATAAGTCATAGTGTTTATTTGTTATTTTTGAATGTCTGTCAAGAAAACTGTAGATAAGAAATGTAGCCAAATTATCCCCGGGAGTTGGAAAGCAGTGTAGATGTTACATTGCAGCAATTCTTATGAAGTGTCTATCAATGAAACCTCAGTCACAAGACATAAATAAGCAGTCAGTGGTTAACACCAGTAAGGAAAAACAAAAATACGCAATATTGATTAAAATATTTAAATAGGCACAGTTAAAAAACACAGAAAAGTCAACAAAAACCAAGACAGACACAAAGAGAACTCACAACTATGGTCTCTTTGTTCTGACACACTTCTTTTTATGCTGGCAGTGATGTCAAGTATACAAAGGTTTACAACTCAGTCACTATAGCAGCATATACCTGTACTACGTAAAAGGACAAGAGCAGTAAAACTTAACTTTCAGAACTGATGACGAAAAAGACTTAACTGCCATAATAATGAATGAAGTCCCCCACATAGATGCATTTTTAGTGTTTGTCCATGCAAAAATACTGATTTGTGTCAGAAATGTAAGATCAAGGTCAGTAATCACAAGGAAGGTAATGCCTTGAATCCTAAAAAGACAGTGTCATAGATGCATGTGACTGGGTGGGGATTTATCAGGGAGTGCTTTTCAGTCTTCACAGAGAGTTGTGATGGAAAGCACCTGCAGGCAGCCAATACATTTTTGCTTTTCAAGGCTGGACATCAAATTAAATGCCTGACAAAAATCCATCTCCAAGCCTTCAATACCACACAGGGAGCGTTTCACCTTTAATAAATAGCTGTTTGTCATCACGCCTGGAACTTTTGAGTCATCAGCAACAACAAGCTGCTATGTATTCAGAGAAGTCATTTCACTGTAATTCGGCAGTAAAAAGAAAAAAGAAATTACAGGTTTGTGCAGCTCTGGGAGTAACTGAATTTCTAAATTGGGGTCCTTGTTCACAGGCAAGCGAGTCGTGCTCATTAAAATCACTGTCTGCTTTGTTCTTTGTTATTATTATTTCATTTTTTTCCCCACACAAAAAAAAAATCTGTTCAGTTTACACCGGGTCAGGAATGTTTCAACTGATTCATTCTTTTGATTTATTTATTTCTTTATTTATTTTTGCCACTTAGCCTAGTTTTGCAAAGCACCTTCTCTTTCTTATCTGATTGCCAGTTAACATACAGTATGTCAATGTCATCTTAGCCACATTTATAACTGAACAACAGCCAAGTGGCAGAGACACAACGACATACTCTGAATGAAAATAAGTGCCATAGTGTGTTTGAATTCTGCTACTAAAGCCTGACTCTGCTGCTCTGCACATATATGGACTCAGTCAAACTTAGTTTTATATAGTACCTTACAGAGTGATTTCAAAGAATCAGAGCAATTTTGATGAATCAAATAAAAATAACCCTATTTTAACTAACCCTATTTTATTTAAACCAATGTATCCTTCCTAACATACTCGTACATTCTGGACAAGTAACAAAGTTATACATTTATGGTGCCATTGTGAAACAGGTCTTATAATGTGGTGTATTACCATCAACAAATGATAAAAGACAGGGAAATAAGTCTATGGCAATAAGTATACTATACTATGTATACTAACTGATATTTGAAAGCTTTTAAATGTAATCTTACCCAAATTATATCAGCTGTATATAACTGTAAGGACAGACTCCTCTAGTCAACCTTCTGTACCCTGAGTGACTTCATGGGGACCATAGCGTAATAATATATGTTTTCTGATAAAGTGAATAGAGATGGGTGCACAAAGGAAAAACCTGCAAACGCTGGACTTTCTTCCTCAGTGGGCATGCCAATACAGATATTGATCTGGTCTATCAGATAGGCTTGTTGCCTCACAGTTCTGTAAAACACTCTCTTGTCTTTCACTCTCTCACTGCCTTTATACAGACATATAATATACAGAAATCCAATCTAGACTCAGGTGGACTGGCTGTCAGTCAACCCATGTCTTGGTATCACTTTCAGAATCTGGGATGGGCATACATTAGCTACAGGGATCCCAGGCTAAATGTCCATCTAGTACCCTCTGGTATTCCTACACCCCTTATGTCAGCAATACCAAAATAATTTGGTTTTATTATTTGTTGCTTATTTTAGCATTATAAAGGTGATGTCATTGTCATCACCATTTTGTAAGAGTACCATTTAAAGGGCACCACCATATAGGTAATTTGTTTGTTTTGTTGCTGTCATGTTGTATTTCCAGTTTTCAGGGAAGTCTCCATTTTGTATGTTTGGTCAGATCATGGAAATAATATATAAACAGCTGCTTTGTAAACTGCAATTAAACTGAGATTTTAGATTTGATGTAGGTTTGTATTTCTATTTTAAGTTAATTGCAGCTCCATCAGATTTAGTAATCATTCTCAACTTTTAGTGCAATGACCTCTGCAACATTCTGGCAATTCTTCTTAGAAGCCCCTAAAAGAAAGCTTAATATAAAGATAGATCTCTGCCACTTTTGTAATCTTTTGGGGAGTACTTTAATGGACATGACACTGAGGTTTCAGTTCCTTGAAAAGGGTTACATTTCCAAAGTTACCGTCCTGCTGTTTGTCCTGTTAGAGGAGCAACCTAGTTCAGGGCCATCTTAACAACATTACAAGCCCACAGTGTGCTGGGGACCCTACCTACACAACCACTCAGCAAGTCACAACATACAAAGATTAGCATGGGGCCTCTATGCTCGTGGGCAACTACCTGGTGTGCCCATGTGTTAAGGTGGCCCTGACCTAGTCCCTTTATTCTTCAATAGGACCGGGTGTATCTTTCAATTAACCAGAGACTTTTAAACCTCTTCATTTCTCTCCAAGGCTTTATTCTCACTCTTGTAACACTGGGTCAGGAATATGTTGCAAATGCAAATCTGTTCCAAATTGTTCCTGTGTGTGGAACTGACAGGGCATCTACAGTATGTGGAAAAAGTATTCACTCACTTGGAAGTTTGTTTTTTTTTTATTTTATTGTTATACAACATTAGGTCACAATGGATTTAATTTGTTTTTTGGCATTGATCAGCAACAAAAGAATGTTTAATGTCTAAATGAAAACACATCTCTACAAAGTAATCAAAAATAATTCTACACATAAAACACCACATTCCTGTAATTGATCACATTAGTTTTCACCCATTTAAGTCAGTATTTAGTAGGTGCACCTTTGGCAGCCTTGATTCTGTGTGATCAGGTGTCTCTATCAGCCACAAATCCTCAGTTGGTACAGAGTATTCTTTTGTCTTCATTGTGTATGTTAGGTTTTAATGCTGACTCACCACAAGCTGGACATTCCAGATAAGGTACACCATTTAACAGAAACCCCTTGACCATAGACAAGTGATGTCAATTAAACTAATTATGTGATGTTTAATTATGCTGTACCAGAGGTGATGCAGGGATGTCATATTAAAGAGGGTGAATACAAGCAGTATGGGTTTAGATATTTATGTTATATTTGTAATTACACTTCACAGAGATCTGTTTTCATTTTGACATTAAAGAGTTTTTCTGTTGATCAGTGTCAAAAAGCCAAAATAAATCATTGTGACTTAATGTTAGATAACAATAAAATGTGAAAACTTTAAAGGGATACATTGTTTTATAGACACTGTAGTATATTTAGAGGAACTGCCTACATGTAAACCTGGATCAGCCCAGCTAGCATGTATATTTTTCTCTTTCCCTAAATCTCTTAAAACCTTCCCAAGCCATACCACTACCTTACGCCAGTGTTTTTTGCCAATGCCCTTTTGAGCAGGCCATCCATTACAATAGATACATTTGTTTTTTTTTCCATGTTCATCTGATGCAGGTGGGGTAGACATTCGCCTCAACTGAATCTGAAAAGAGTGTCTGAAAATAGATGGACAGACTATATGATGTTCTTTTTTGCCATAATTATTTTTGTTTTGTATTTTTCTTCTGTTAAATTTTATCAGATCTATGTATCCAGTTATCTTTATATATATAACAGTTTATGAATGTTTTACAGTAAGATCACAGGTAGGTTAAATGATTCATTGAGAGTTGCAGAGTGAGTCAGTATTGGAGCTGAACCAAAAACCTTATGATTTAAAGTGTCAACAGTGTTAAACTTCATACAGCATAGTGTCATTATAGACATATTTCTGTAATTCTCACTTTGCAAAAATCTGTAACATAGATCGAAGGGTGGGAGTAGAGGGGGGGAGCACACTTAAGGAGGGTGTGCAATACAGGAATCATGTTTTTTTTGTGCTGTTTCCTTGACAACCTGAAATTAAAAATTCATTCTTAGGAATAAATTGGACTCATTAACTGGTGACCGTACTATGTACAACTTGTGGGAGCGAGAAGTGGATTAAAGTGATACTTCCCTGGAGAACAATTGACAATCCATTTTTTGACACCTAAATGTGAACACACTCTTTCTTTAATTTTTAATATGTTTTGTGCATACATGTAGTTATTTAGCACACTTAACAATATTTTAGAGTAAAGTAAAAAGTAGCTAAGGTGTAACTTTAACTGCTGATTTGTTTTAGTTGAAATTCAGTAGTGTTTCATCTATGTCTTAAAAGTACAAATATCCTGTTTACTGAGCAATGCTGAGGACATAATAAAATGCAGAATATACATAAAGGACTTCTTCAGGATACATCCAGAATTTGACTTACAACTATACTCCATTGCTTCTTAAACTGGCTTTGCTAAAATGCAGTCTGTTACCTTAAGCAGTAATATTTATTGCCCATTTTTCAACAAATTCATTTTTATGGCCTTTTTCTACCTTTTATTTCCAATGATATGTGCATTGTGCCACCTGCAGCTTACTCTACTTTCCTTTGATATTCAGCACCATTCATTATATTTTGCTTTGTAAGTCAGGTTTGCAGACTCCAGCTGTTGTAAATGCTTTATTTTTAGGTTTTATTCCAACAATCATTGATTTTTTAAAATGTCTTTGAGTTTAATTTGTAAGATTGTTCAGTTGTGATTCTGTTCAAGCTGAAAAGATATTCAGTTTGTTTTTCTTTGGTTTGTTTATTTACTTCATTCATTCTCAAGCATTCACAATTTTTTTTATTAGCATCTCATCCAGTTCTTTTTATTGCTTTGAACCCAGTGGTATCAGCATAGGCCATGACTCTCCACAACTCACCTCAGAAATAAACAGTTTCAAAAAGCTGACAAATTGAAAATTTCTTATTGTATTGTTGCTTCCTGATTGCTTTTTTTATCAGTACCATCTGTGCATTCATCTTCTGTACCTGCACTCGCAGGATGCAGGAAGCACTCCTAGATGGAGCATGAGTATAACACTGGATACAGATACCCACCAATCTATGTATTTTCTCTCATTTTCCAGTTCAAGAATCTGGGCAGCCCCAGCAAATCCAAGCAGCATAGGTACCAATGCTGAACAAGATAGCAGTTGTTTGTATGACAAACATTCCTATACTCACTTGCAGCAGAGCAGTGTGAAGTTTACTGTAAATGTAATAAACAGATCTTTGAAATATCAAAAGAAATCTCAGTGCCCAAGGAAAACCATATCCCATCTGAATAAGATCAATTTAGAAATAACAGAATGTATACAGACAATGACACAGAAAGGGAATTACACCTGGCCTTTTGAGACAAGGAATTATCACTTTGTACTGCATCACCATGTAGCCTTGGTCAATAACTAATTGATGTCAAAAGGAAGGTGCTTAACAAATACCATCATAAAACACATTTAAACAATGGTTTTAGTACAAAAATAAAATACATCGTATAGCTGAAAATATAGAAGTACAGCTTGCATTTTAACAGAACATGTGCAAACAATATACTGATGGTGAAATAAGAATAAATGCAGTAATATAACAGAAATACAATATATGTACACTATAAGACCAATCAAGAACATATTGCAAGATTAAATGGCTACCATAACAGGAGCCATTCAGGATTGTTGTTTTTCGCACTGAGTGTTTTTGTGGACGTGATGCTTCTTTACAGGGAACTGAAAGTTTAACAAGGCAACTCCCTGGAGAAGTGCAGGAGGGGAGGAGTGAACTTCAAAGTTCAGGTTTGTGCCTTGAAGGTGACTTAGTTTTTCTGTAGTTATACTGTTTGGTCTGTTTATGATGTACACATTAGAGTCCCAAAGTTGCCTATTGACGATGTATTTGGTTTTGGAGGTCCTTACCTTGTAGATTATGTAGGATCGAAACTTCATTTGATCTCTCACCGTGTAAATGGATGACCTGTGTGACTGGCATCACTCTGCATTTGTGAGGGTGAAGTAATTTCTACATATCTACAGATATACTATATAATGAAAAGTTGACTGACTCACTGACTGGCTCACTCACTCATCAGCAAAAACATAATTTTTCGTATAGCTAAAAAGATGAAATTTGGCAGGATGGTACATCTAGGGCAGTAGGTATCCATTTAAAAAGGATCCCGACTGAGAAATGAAGCGTTACAATTTATGCACATGTAGGGCATCAGCAGAAGCGAAGTGAAAGGTGCAAAGTTCGGCGATGCTCAAAGAAAACACATTTAGGAAGTGCTTACCAGACACTGTGGCTGTGAGCTTAGTCAATTTCACACAACTAATCCCGTAAGAAAGGTATTTAAATATTATATTACCCTCCCCCCACTTCACTTCAGATTATCTGCAACCTTATGCAGATAAAATGGCAGCTATAACTCCCATCAGGCAGTGCGCTGCACCAGATGACATCGGCGATCACAAAGTTTAAATAAGAACATTGATAAATGCCGCATGTTATCAAATGTAGCAACTGCTGCATTTTTTATTTTTCCGCTACCATATTGGGATAACAATTCCATTGTCTCGATTATAGAGTTTATCTCAGAGCAGTGTTCCTCAACCTTTGTGGCCTTTGGATCCAATTTAACCCTATTCCTTAATGATCCATCAAAAACATCTGAAGAGAAGGAGGGGTTTTTCCCCTTCATGAATCAATTAAAAGAGTGTGAGATGGTGTCTCCTTGGTGAAAGAAACAAGGAAAAATATTGAGCAGCATTGTCGATTGCTTTGGCAGACCAGGGGTGTGTCACATGTGACACTAAATCTGAGATAAACTGATTACACTACTTTTTATTTTTTTCAGTGCATAGCCTCTTGTTATTGTAAGAGCCAACACTGTTGTCCACCTGCACGTCATCATTAAGTTTGCAATACCAATCAACAATCAGAGTTAAGTGCTTTTTGAGGTTAAAAAAAATACAAATTACCTTATGAAGCCAAGCTACGACTAAACAAAATGAAGTGTGAATTTTTTATAGTTGATGGAATGTGAGAAGAAGAGAACAGGACAGTACTTTTGAGTAAGTAAAAGTAATTACAGTAGTAACTTTTGTTTTTTATTTTTTTTTTGTTGGTAGACATTTATTCAAATCCCCATTATAATGAAGCAGTTTTAATTTTAGGGTGGTAATGGAGTGTCGAGATTTTTAGCAGTTTTTAGCTTTGAATGAATCAGCTTTAAATCACCTTTGTAACATCATCGAACATCACTTAAATACAGAGTTCTGCTGCAACCTCCTTCAAACCAACACCATCAAGAACTGTATGCAGTATATTCAACAGTAAGCAGCTGAAGTGAACTAATAATATTAGCCCCTGGCAAAAAGAATACAAATATCAAATACAGAAAATTACTACGTTACATAGTACTTCTGATACATCCATTTAACCAATGACACTGTAACTGAGGCTCACTGACTTGGAAACATGGGCAGCACTACTAGTCTCTCATATGTGCACAAATCTTTTGAGGTTTTTAATCATGAAAAAGAAATAAATTTTCAGTTTGCCTGTTATAGAGAAACAATCCAAAACGGTATTGTAAAACCTAAGCTACAGCAATATATATATAAAGTCTGTAAACACGACAATACAACTACTAATAAGGCTACCAATAACAAAACATGGGCAGGTTAAATGATTCAGATTATGAGCAATACAATACCAGCTCAATAACAATAAACAACCTTAATTTTATATAACTCCTGTCTATAGTGAACACTATCTCAAGGCACTTCAAACTGTACAAATGCATTACAGCACTATTTTTGTGTACTGGTACCACTGAAGTGTGGGCAGGTTAAATGATTTGTTGAGTGTGGGAAATGTACTAGCAACCTTCCGGATTAAAATCCAAACATCGCCTTAGTTGTTAGGCCATAATACCTGTCATGAAAAGTGAAAGGCCTATACAATCAAGTTTTTGAAACCAGGAGAATTTAATGTGTTAGGCAGATTGGATGACCATTAGACTATGGAAATGGCTCTGCCTGACACAGACAGACATGGGAGGCACACTTATAAAAACAAAGTGCTTTTATTTTTCTTTTCTTTGCCTGTGGGCAACGCCTTCCCCGTTCCCACAGGCACACAACACAGTCCCAAATACAAGCACAATCCACACACTACGATACTTTACTTTCTTTTCCTCTTTATCTTTCTCCTCCACTTCTCTCCAGCAAGCTTTGTCTCCCTGCTTCCGGAGTGGTGGCTGTTGACTCCTTTTATAGCCCACCCGGAAGTGCTCCAGGTGTTTGATGACCCATTTCCGTCTGCACTTCCGGGTGTGGCAGAAGAATCGGCCACATGGGCTCAGGAACCACTGCAGCACCCCATGGCGGCACCCCTGGATCCCAACAGTGTTGTAGAGAACTCCATCTCCCATGGAGCCCTCATGGAATCCCAGGCACCGCTGCAACCCAAGGGGGTGCCATCTAGCCTTCTGAGGGAGGTACTGTCCTGACCAGGCTTGCTTCCCCAGTCTATACAATGAAGTGACACTAGGTTATAACAAATGTGTCCCTAGATTTTTCAGGCAAGGAATACAGAAGTTCTGAGGTAAAGTAGCTATTTAAGGTAAAAGATGATCAACATTGGATGTTGATTAGCATATGAAAATAAGAATTTCTCTGTACAGTGCACATCTGACAAAAATGACCCTAAAAACAAGTGACCGCCATAAAAGTCAAAGTGGAATATTTTAAAGTAGGGTACTATTACACCTTCATCCTCCAGGCTCATTCTCTGAAATAGGGTGAGGAGCGAGCCGGTAATGGGGGATCTTGAAGTAGAAAGAACCACTGCTCCTCTGGGCTAAGAAGAGCCAGTGGAAGTGGTCTTGACATTTACTTAAGATGTCTCATGGTAGGCATACCTTCTGCAGCCCAGTGGGAGTTGACACACACTGTAGGGATTATTTCACTTGAGCAGCCCGCTACTGGGTATAAGAAAGCCTAGTCATTTTATGACTCAGCATGTTGCAATTGTGACAATCACCAAGAAAAATGAATTGAGAATAATGAAGAACATCCACATTTCACATTGCACACAAAGCATCATCTTAAAAAATAAAGAGCACTGAATAAAGCAAATAAAAGAAACGTATTCTGCCTGGCGTAAACACTTCCTGAAGATTAAAGTGGGATTACCAAAGAACTGTGGGAAATGGAAAATTGTGAAACTAATATAAATCATGACCTGACTATAACTATGATACCTTACTATTGGTTAAATTCATCTGACAAAAATGACCCTAAAAACAAGTGACCGCCATGAAAGTCAAAGTGGAATATTTTAAAGTATGGTACTATTACAGTTATTATTAATAGTACTTCAAATAATAATAGGTTATTATTAAGTGAAATAGAAATTAATAGAAAATCTCATCATGTGTAAGTGTCAACTGCACATTCAGTAGATGAAGTGTGTATTTGGTACTGTATTTGGCATGTGTTTGTATCCTATGTTAGTTAAATCCTTTTTTCTTTCATTTTGCACCTCACAGCTTTATTTAGAAATGATCAGCAAGAAAGGAGGGCAACGCCTGGAAGCATTCTCTCTGTGAAACCTCAACTAGGCCTGTGTTAACTGTTGCTAGACTAGCTTCCCAAACAGCATCCTGCTGCATTCTTGCCTGTAGTGCTCTTTCAGAAGTAAAATCTCAATGTTTCTCAGATACACTTATCTGTTCAAGTGCATATTTTTCTTCAGGCTTATGAAATATAAATTACCCCTTCTTCATAAAGGGGGCATGGTTTTTAGAAGCTGGAATAATTCTTACGTCACAAAAGACCATTTAAAGTTTCCAATTCAAGTGATATAAAAATGATAATGTCTTATTTTTAGTTGTTGGTTGTGGAGTGTTTGTAACGAGCTGTAGGTCAAATTTCTTAAAAGCAAAATTTTTGAAAGACGTTCCTGATGGAAAGGTAAAATCTCCATTGAAGTCTTAAGGTACAATGTTTGGCTGCTACAGACCACGATGGAGAGCAGATCTGGATCTTTGTTGATTAACTTCAGTGTTTGAAAAATATGGAATCATTACAATCTACAGATGCCATGTGGCAGCCATGAGATTGTTTTTAGTGTAATGTAAAATATGAGCACTCTGTGCTTACACAGTAACACTTAAATAATTCCTGTCCTATTATATTAATTTCTAGATAAGTGATTTATTTTATTTTATGTACTTTTATGGCTAACTTACCTCAAATACAGGAGAAGCGCACTAGTGTACAATCGGCTTATACATGTCCTACCGGTGTTTGACTAAATATGGGATCTGTTTGGCTGTCAGAAGAATAAAAGAGAAAAATTAAAGTAACCCCTTTCAAAGTAAATTTGAAGCAGCAAATTTCTAATTAAAGTTGCACAGAAGTTTTGTCTTAATCAATACCCTTCACAGGGAAATTTTGAAATTTCAAAACTATTGTGTATGTTCAGTGCACTATACTTAACATATCTCAATAAAATTTTTTTGACAAATTATACTAAATTTCAACAATATTAGCCCACTGGCAACCAAGTTGTTTTTAATGTAGACAGACAGTCAGACAGAAAATGCATCGAAAATGGCTTGGAGAGTAATGCATTAAAACTATAACTGCTTCCAGAGGGAGTATAACACTTAGAATGACATTTTTGAATGGTAAGTATGTAGTATGGAAACTTTGATAAACTGTTAGAAATACACTAATTGTTTTTTCCTTGACATATGCAAGAAAATTCCTTCCTTAATTAATACATACCATAAATATTTGATTGAAAGCAAATTAGGAGTAGAACATTTACTTTTTATAAAGGGCTATTTTGTAAGAGTTCATGAGTTCTGAACCACCCTGTTATTGGGTAATGAATCTTCAAAAAGCAAGCAGGGAATCATCAACAAGGTTTGATGTGGGATTCTCTCCTTGGATGCTGGCCCCCAAGGTCATTTTAGCAAGCCCCTTCTTTTGTAGAACTTTAAAGAATGAATTTAAGCTTTTGCAGGGAATTCAGTGTCTACACACTGGTCATGCAGAAGGTTTACAACTTGTAGGAGCCATACATGCATTTTATAGTAAAGGGACCTAAAGTTAAAAATAAAGGAGGTTAAATGATACTAAAGCACCGCATCCCTCTGGTGGTTCAAAGCTGATAATGCATTATTACAATTTTGGTATTTTTTTATGATCAGAAGACTGAAAGAGGATGGAGAGGAGGCAGTGTTTGAGAAAATGTCACTTGTCTACTGGAGCCTTGGTTTCTTCTTGGCTGAGGGCAAAAAGGGAGCGTAAGAGGGTTGCTGGCCTCCATGTAGTCCTTAATTAGTCTCTGTGAGAGACCCACCAGTCTCAGCATGTGATGAACCTGACCCATGTAATCTGTACGAGGTCACTGCAAAAATAAAGTAAGTGATCAATTTGGGATGGAACTGATATAAATCAAAATAGGTTGATGTGGATCCATGCATGATCCAAAAAACTAATATTTATTGCTGCAAACATTTCTTGATGCTTTTTGAACAACAATGAAGCAATTCTCGTAAAAAAATAAATTTAGAGGATATTTACTTGTGATTGATTTTTTCTTAGCACATGACACTTGTAGTGTGCTGTAATGCTCCAAAAGCTGAAGCTCTTTAATTTGTATATGCTGTCTATGGTAATATACTTTATATACAGTATGTCCAAACAGTTGCATGATGGTTGTATTAAAACCAACCAAAGTGCTATTTAAAATCAACCAAATCCTTTTATTGCTGTCAAATTTTCTATGAACTTTCATTTTGCTGATTCAATGCCAGCACATTAAAAAAGTTGGGAAAAAGGGTAAAAGTGCAGGTGTACAGATGCACAGTTTTTCTAAAGAAATGACAGGAAAAATGACAAAAGTAGCATTATTCTTCTGCTGTCTTATAAGCACAAAAACTGGACAACTCTTTTTTAAAACATACAATCTGTAAGCCAAAGAAAAAAGAAATATAAAGATTATTTCTAGGCAGTTCTAAAAAAATGTATACATGCAAACCGCATTGTTCCTTGTGAGATAATTTTAAAAAAAATTTTTTCTAAATTTTAATGCGGTTTGAATAAGCAACCTTTTTATGGTAAAAAGAGAAAGAAATTGTCATATCAGAAGCCGGATTGATACTCTATTCTTTTCAAAAGCTTTCAATTATGAATGGCCACTAATTTTTGCTGCTATTACTGCAATACTTTTATATTTGATCTTTGAAATTCACTTGTAAGTGACATGTGGTGGGCTAGAATGACTTAATTTTTTTAAACTAACTAGGAAAAAAATTCAGAAAGCCTTGAATAGGCTTTTGGAAAAAATAAAATAAAAATTAAGGGGAAAAAATGCTTCTTCAATGTAAAAGACAGTAGGTGTAAAATTATATAGTGCTGCAGATACACAGGCAGGAAACCTGTTACTAAATATTTTTCTGTCCATTTTTAACTGTAAATGCTCATCACTAGGGAAAGATTTTTGACTTCCTTTTGTTTCCTAGATGAAGCAGAACATAATTGCTCTTAACGTTTATCTTATTGTTGCTTAGCAACATTTAGCCGACTCTTTTTCTAGTGTGGATTTCAATTTATAACTGAAAGAGAAAATTAGCATAAGGGCCGAAAATTTGAAAAAATGTTACAGCAGATAACGCTTGTTGTGCGGCTACGAAAAGGAAAATAAGTGACGTTGCCATCATCAATGAATAATAATTTTGTTTTCTGCTTCAGTTGCTTGTAATCATGAATTTCATTGCTTGCGACTAGGAAATAAGCTCACCATTCATATTAATGAAGTGGTCTTCTTGATGCTGGAACTGTCCATTATTGTTTGGTGTTATTTTATTCTGGATCATTTTCCCAGAAAATAGTCTAACTTATATGTTACTATTTATTTGTGCAATTTTTTAATGTATCTTTTTCTGATTAGTTATGATATTTGGATCATTTTGTGGCTCACAGTCTTGGGAGATCTTGTGGAGGTGTACTTTAAATGCACATCATATGCATAGGTGGCAGTGAGAGTGCTGTCCAAGAGTTCTGAATGCTCTACACTTTTCTTCAGTGAAATTGATTTTATCTAAAAACTTTATCACCTAAGTGTATTGGTTGTTTTCCAATAACTTGTTTAGTTTCATGTTCTTGTCATTTTTAGCAGTTGGGCACATTTTATCAGCAAGTCTTAAATCTGTTTGCAGTCTGAACTTACGTTCTCTGCCTGACTGGTGCTCTCATGTCGTTCTTTAATATTGATGTCGTTGCCAGTTCTTGACCATCCTTAGCTTTCTTTAACTGTTGGTCTGCAGTATCTCATTCATCTCAAACCCTGTTTTTTTGCCAAGAACCTCTAGGTGCTGATGATCATTTAGTGCTTTAGGGGTCATGTCATATTATTTTCCGTTTTTCTGAAAATGTTTAGAACAGCATGTTCTTGAAATATTAAAGTCCTTAACATACATGTGACAACTCGCCTGTAGGTAATTGCTGTGGTCCTAAAATGCAGTGTAGAAACTGAATTCTTTCCTGACAGCACACCATTTACTAATACCAATGAAAAAGAACTGAAACTGCTTAAAACAGCTGCCAGGTACCCCGTTGTTAAATTGGCTTGGCAAATGGTTGAGGCCAGCCTTCCATTTCTTCCATTGTTCCAAAGGGTCCTGTGGACGTCTAGTCGTCTAGAACCATATAGTTCTCACTGAGTTAAATACAGTTACACCGTTCTCAAGCAACACTATGAAAATACATCTGACATTAGCCTTATGCAGATTTACTTTCAAATCTGGCCAAATATATAGAAATGCAGGATGCACTAGCTTCTCATGCGGTCATTAGGGATTCTGGTGTAAACATCCCAAGCTGTACAGCAAAAAAAAAACAAAAAAACCTCAAAAAAGCAAAACCTCTTCCAGATCTGCACTTTTTTGGCTGAAGGATTCACTTTCTTCATTTTTTCCCTCCTTGAGTTCAGAATAGGTTTATATAAAGAGGCTAATAGAAAGTGACTGGGGTAATGAAAAGGGAGAAAACGCAAGTCATAAAATGAGAAAAAGATGACTGTTAGTTTCAACCAAGCTTTACCCCCTTAGGATAGCCAGTGCTGGGGTAGTAAATAACAGGCTCAGTGAGCTGAAAATTGAAATTTCAAAGAGTCAAGAGGAACGTTTTCTTAATAACTGGTTCAAGGGTCCCAATAATTTAAAAGTAAAACATTCAGCATATGCGTATTTGACAGAACACTTAACAGCTCATCTGCTTGGTTTCCTTTACCAAACAGGAGATAAAACAGGCTTAACTGTGATATGTTCCTGCACTTAAAGCTACCTGGCTAGAAGAACGAAGGAAGAAAAAAGCTGTTTGAAACTTGCAGACTTTTCTTAATTGAGACTCACTGCTCTGTATTGTTATGAAGCACTATCTCAAAAAGCTGATGAGTTTCTATAGACCACATTGCTGGTATACTTTGCTTGCTAGCAATGATGTCTTTCCCCCAAGCTTGCAGAATATGATTACTAAATATTTATCATCTGTGTAAATCAACACCTTTAGTCTAATCATGGAGGCTTAATGTTACAAAACAGGAGACTATTGCCAAAATGCTACTTGTAAAAGGATTGCAGATTTACTTTGCTCTCCAGAATACTTTCAGTCTTTAACAAAACATAAATTGATATTTGTTTTGTTCATGTAATAAACTCACACCGAACATATTGGACAGCACCTCCTTATTAACTTGTCACAACACACTAAAATACCTTCTGCATATAAAAGATTAGAATATTCATCTACCCATTATCCAACCTGCTATATCCTAACTACAGGGTCATGAGGATCTGCTGGAGCCAATCCCAGCCAACACAGGGCTGAAGGCAGGAAACAAACCCCAGGCAGGGTGCCAGCCTACCGCAGTGTGCGCACACACACACACCAAGCACACACTAGGGACAATTTAGAATTGCCAATGCACCTAACCTGCATGTCTTTGGACTGTGGGAGGAAACCAGAATACCCGGAGGAAACCTACGCAGACACGGGGAGAACATGCAAACTCCATGCAGGGAGGACCCGGGAAGCAAACTCGGGTATCCTAACTGCGAAGCAGCAGCACTACCCACTGAATCACCGTGCCGCCCTGATTAGAATATTCAAGTAAGTATTATTTGTTACTGAATACTGAAACACTGATAATTGATATATATACTGTATATATTGATATATATATATATATATATGCATACACGTATATATATATATACATATATATA
>JANRMT010062796.1:25816113-25872395 GCA_026402145.1 Polypterus bichir lapradei
TATATATATATATATATATAGTGTATATTGTGCAATGGTCACTTAATTTTCAAATATTGGAATATAGCAATAGCTTATTCATATTATATCTGATTCCTTTATATTTTTTTTTTCTAAAAATACACAGAACCCAGAACTAGTCTGATTAAATTAAAAGTAGATTGAGACATATATTCCAGAACATTGCACCAAATCACTTAATTAATATTAATTTAACTGGAGTCTCAGCACTGGCCTGGTATGAGTGTATGAGGGCACACGTGCTATGAACTGGCATCCTATGCAGGGTTGGTAATTATTTTATGTGCAGTGATGCAGGGATAAATTTTACCTTCATCTGATTCTAAACTAGCCAACAGCATTAGAAAATAAATAGACGGCTACATTTTCTTGAAGTCTTCATTAATTGTTAATTCTATTTTTTAACGTATTCCCCTTGACAATGATTATTGGAAGTTAGATTATTACAACTGGATGTTGCACAGAAATTTTTATTAATCACAACACTTGGTTAAAAGCAGATGACACGAGATGACAGCATCAAGCAACAAGAGGCTACTAGGTTAGTAAGAATTAATACTATAAAGAGACAAAAACAGAATTTAGTTTGCAAGATTATGGTTCAGTGCTGTGTTCTCTTGAATGCTTCAGTTTCTTTGAATCATTGAAAGACTGATGAACCAAGAAAAACTTTGTCATCCCTTTCTGTTGTCCACTCCGTTACACTCGCATAGCCTTACTGGTGTAAAAACAGTTCTACCCTGTAAAACAGAGCCTTTAATTTCATTATCTAATGCTTAATGTGCGCTGATTCACAGTTATGCATTGTGTGCAAAAACTGTCTTGAAATTTATCTAAAGAAGAATGAAATAAGATAGAAAAAGGATTGACTCTTTGTTCAGATGCTTTTGCTAATAAATCCTTTTCTCTCAACTTCTAATCTTAATGAGATAAGAATTTGCCAAAAATCTGAAAAGCCATAGGATCAGGACCATCCTTCTGCCCAATTCCCATCCTGCTTATCAAGTTCAGGGTATTATGGAGCTCATGGAAAAGCTCACACAGACACTGAGAGAACATACAAACTCTACACAGGCAGTGACTGAGCAGAGGATTCATATCCAGGGCTTTGGGTGAGCAGTACTAACCACTAAACCACCGTACTGCACCCCAAAGATTAAGATCTCTTGTACTAAATCAACAGCTTATGGGAGATCCTATTTAAGTGTTTAAACTAAAGTCAGGTTTCTCTGAGAATATCCTGTTGCATTTACAGTATGCAATATGTATTTTGTTATTCTATCTCACATCAGGATGATTACCTATTTTGTTCCAAAATACTGGGAGCAGGCAAACTTTGATTTGTCTTTTGATTTGTCTTTTACTTCAGGCAAAGCTTTAGTTCTTAAAGACTTGGACTGTTACTTACTTCAAATGAGGATCTGCCCATATGTTTCAGTTCTTACTGTTTGACAATTGTATCTACACTTTCTGGATAAAGATCCTTTTTTCCATTTGCAGTTATGATGTGATAGAAGATATACAGAGGGTGTCATCCTTTGACAATACATTTCTTAAATCCCATGAGTAACTTTTCTTGCAAAAGAAAGTTAATTTCAGCAATGTACTTTCCCCAGCAGTATGCAATTTCAAATGAATGCTTAAAAAAATGACTCTAAAATTATACAGTAACATATTGTTCTACTGTAAAATCACATCTTGGTTTGCAATGCATAGATCTGTAATTTATTGTCAAGATTAACAGTACAAAGAAATGAAAATAACTTTATTTGAATTCCGAATGTTAACTTCCATACAGCCCACATAGACTAAGAAGCATGCTGTTAGGCTATATTGAGTTCACTGCAAGCACAGGGAGTCTGGGATAGGATGTAATAGTTCTGGCAAAGAAAGGCGTATGGAATAGACTGCGAATATCGCAGCAGTGATATGAGAGTGGGTGTATGTTGTGGAAAACAGAAAGCCATGTGCATAAAAACACAGACTGTTACTTTCCCCCTGGCCGCCTCATGTGAATTAACTAGTTTATTGCTTGCCTTTGAGAAGAATGTTTGCTATTTAATGATGATTTAGTATCTGTCAGCCATCATTACAACCTAGTCCCATAAGTCTCATATTACAGCCACAGATTCAATCCTTACAGGTCCTTTATCAGTCACACAAACATTAGAACAGAGTAGCTATTTTTAAAATGAAGCATTCTTGTCCCTATCCCTATCCAGAAAAATAAAATCATGACCAGTAAAAGTAAACAATAGAAAGATGTACAGTAAAAATAGTGTCAAATTCAAAAGCTGATTCTATGACAGAGATAAAAAAAAATCTGTTTTAATCTTAAGATTACAACACTTTTAAAAAGTATTTTTCAAACACAATTAAAACAAACTTAAATCTAGTAATTTTTCATTGGCGCTCCCTGCATTCCCTGAGAAAGACTTGTGAAATAGTTTTCCACCAAATTCATTCTGTAGTCCCCTAATTCAGGAGTTTCTGAACCTCACTACTTTCATTCCGACATGTTTTTGAATCTAAAAGGGAAATACATTTTTTTGAATAATTTTGTTTCAACTGCCACTTTTCAAAAAGGGATTTTTATTTTTTTTATTTAATTTAATGAAAGATATAAGTGATCATGGGTGGAACGTGATTAATAAACCGAAAAAGCAATAGCAGAACAGGTAACTTATTCTCATTTGCACCTAAGTGTGCTCAAAATCAAATGATTTTGTTAAATATATGGATAAAATGAACACTCTGTTCCAGTGTACAAAATCGCATTCAACACTGCTAAACAAAGTAGTAAAGTAGACATTTTATCTCTGTGATAAAACAAAATGTGCATATCTATTAAGATTTAATCAGCTATCATGTGCAAAATATTACTTTTTGTCAGTGTAATTGATCCATAATATTTGGGGTGAATAGTGTAAGTTAGTTTCCTTCTGTATGTGAAAATAAAAATTGGCAAATCTTGAAACCAAATTTTGTTTTATTTTTTTTACTTAATGGTTGGTTTGTTTTATTGTGTTGTTTTTTTTTTCTTTTAAAATTTCCTTCAATACGGTTATAAGAAGCCTAGTGGAAACACTGTACAAAAACAAAACTTAATGTGTGGCACACAGAGATAGCCAGAAGATCAGTAGGTCACATTATTGTAATAGAAGATGAGAAAAATGTACACGTATGCAATCTTTTTTTTGCCTTCCCTAAAGACTGACTGGCTTGCTGCTGTCCATTCTAATAATAATTCTTTGCATTTATACAGCACTTTTCTCACTACTCAAAGTGCTCAGAATTCCAGGTTAAGGGCCTTGCTCAAGGGCTCAACAGAGCAGAGTCCCTTTTGGCATTTACGGGATTCGAACTGGCAACCTTCCGATTGCCAGTGCAGATCCCCAGCCTCAGAGCCACCACTCCACCTGAAGTCTAATGTCTTACGTCATTGTATCAGGTGTACAGAGCATGACATGGATTGAATTTAAACAGCCCGTCAGTAGACAGCTTTCAGTATTTACGGCCAAGGTGGTTTTTACAATAAAACAATTATTTTTTTATTGTCTAATTAAAAAAAATATATATTTTCACTCCTCTATAAAAGTTTTTTAGAAGTAACAGACAGAAGTTAGTGAGTATTTTGCTGCAGATTCACCTTCTCTAGCAGGACAAATATTGAGATTCAATGCAGTTCAGCAGCAGCACTGAAATCTCAGTCCACTGTTATTACATTATTGATGATGAAGACAAAAATGATTGCAAAAATATTGTTATGCTCAAAGATGAGCATATCATTGTTTTACAAACTTGACCCAGTTTCCAGTCTATAGTCTATCAAGTCCTAGCCCTGAATGGCTGCATTGGTAGTAGGATTTGACTGTATTCTAATTATAATATTTCCTTATAATTATTATAATTTAAAATTAACTAGTGCGTTGAAAGCAATTTATTTAGACATTTTGCTTCTTCTTTTTGTTATAATCCCATTGCATAAGAAAATGTTGAACCCTTCACAGTGGAACCTCGGTTTGCTAGCATAATTCGTTCTGGAAACGTGCTTGCAGTCCAAAGCACTCGTATATCAAAGTGAGTTTCCCCATAAGAAATAATAGAAACTCAGATGATTCGTTCCACAACCCAAAACTATTCACATAAAAATGATTAATACAAAATATAAAGTAAAAATACATAAAACAAGTTAACCTGCACTTTACCTTTAAAAAGAATCATGGCTGGTGTGAGTGAGTTTCTAAACTCTTGTGGGATTCCCCCAACGGGACGACACGCGGAAGAGTGTCCCAAAGCAATCGCAGTCTCCCAGCGCTGTAGCAGTTTGCCGTAAAAGCGTATCCAAAAAGATCGTGGACATGCTATAAGCGCCCGCTGTCGATGGGTGATACAAGGAACATTATAAAGATCCCGGTACAATAAATAACCGCGCTGTTGCTGTTTCAAGCTGAATAAAGCTGGTGTTGTTAAAGTACTGAGACTCAGCTTCATGTTTTGGGGCGCAAGACGGGGACTCGCACTTCACAGCACACACATACGTGCGCACACACACACACAGTCACAATGCTGTAGTAAACAGTATGCAATCGTACGGATGTTGACTATATGAGTGAGGCACGCAGACTCAGACGGAGAATAGGAGACGATTGCTCTCAAGAGGGGAGATGAGAGAGAGAGAGAGATAAGGAGAGAGAGACGTGCGAGCAAACGAGCGAGATAAGGAGAGAGAGAGAGAGAGAAGAACCATCAGCTCAGTTGTGATCACATGACGCTCAGCAGACAAAGTGTATCCATACTACTCGTATTGCAAGACATCGCTCGTTTATCAAGTCAAAAGTTATTAAAAAATTTACCTCGTCTTGCAAAACACTCGTAAACCAAGTTACTCGCAAACTGAGGTTCCACTGTATTTATTTATTTATTTATTTTGAAAATTAAAACAATTTTCTTATGTACAGGTTGAGGATAACAATCTCTCAATCCTTCAAATTTTTCTCCTTTCAAGTTAGTGTTAAATATATTATTGAAAGAGGTACTTAATAATGATCACACACAATACATTTTTACTGTTTACAGCATAATTATTTGTGCATTCTGTGTAGTAAAACTTATCCTTTTTCTTTTAAATATTTTTTGTATTTTAATAGCTTGTCATTTGAGTATTTATTTATTTTTGTTTTGCTATAACAGTAACGTATGAGTTATTGATGCTCCTGCCTGCATTGCATGTTTGAGTCTTCTGGCAGAGGCCATGTTGTTTGCTGTTGCTATGCCTGTTACTGGTCATGTGACCAGGGGGTCATGTTGCATGTCCTCAGTCAATCCTTATTTAAAGACTGTGGTACAGTAGGCCATACATCCTAGCCTTTAGATAATTAAAAAAAAAAGTCTTCATTTGTGTCCTTCTAAAAACTTGTTTTGGTTAGTGAATTCCATTTAGTTACTTCTGGCTTTATGACCCTTGCTGTACATTTTTTGATTAAAGAATCTTGCCCAACATTTTGGTTTTGATGTTTGTTAGTTTTTCCTTTTGGAAATAACCCTTTGCCTGTCCTTCTGATACTGATTCTTCTCCTTCCCTTGTTCTATTTCATCTCCTGGCCCCTTTCTCTTAATTTTTCTTTTTATTGTGCATACATAATTTGCCTCAAAGTGTGTACAACACATTAACAAGAAAATGAATTAAAATCAAATACATGTGAAAGTAAAATAAACTCCTGTGTACTAAAATCATTATCAAAATTATTATGATTTCAAAGAGAACTTAAAGCTTCACTAATATTATATTAAATAATATTATTTTCTCAAATCTTGTTAATCCATTTCAAGGATGAAGGAGGCCAGAGCCTTTGCCCCTTTTATTTGTAATTAATTGAAGCAAACCATTTGCTTAAAAAATAAGAATGGTAAGGGTTGAAATCAAATTAAAGACAATGTTCACCTTTAAGGGTAAGACTGGACACCACTGGCCTGCTCCACAATCAGCAGATGTTTACTCTGTAAAACAGAATTACCTTCTTAGCTGTTGGCTTTAATACCAAATTTGTTTTCACCATTGACTGCAAGTTCACAACGCTCAATCTAAAAAGAAATTATTGTGAACATCACTTAGTAGGATGAGACACCCAACAATCCTAAATTGGAATAAGAAGCACAGAAAATGGATGAATCATTGGGTTACAAGGTAGCTCAAGCAATATTACTTTCTATTGACTAAAGATATTTTAGATTTTTAGTTTGAGTTTTGTTAACCTTACATTACAAGTTGGATTTATTATGGATTATTAGATTTAAATTGTGCCTTCTGAAAATTTGATTAGAAACATATAGTCTCTATATTGAATATATATTTCTCATGTTATATACAGTGTGTGTGTGTGTGTGTGTGCGCGCCCTGCGGTGGGCTGGTGCCCTGCCCGGGGTTTGTTTCCTGCCTTGCGCCATTTGTTGGCTGGGATTGGCTCCAGCAGACCCCTGTGACCCTGTAGTTAGGATATAGCGGGTTGGATAATGGATAGCAATACTAAATGTGATGTTATTTTGATTTCTTTGCAGGAAAGGAAGAATCAGTTGCGACCTTTAAAGGGAATGAGTATTTCTGCTATGATCTATCCCACAATCCTATTCAAAGCAGTACAGATGAGATCACCTTGTCATTTCGTACACTACAGCGGAATGGCCTCATGCTGCACACTGGCAAGTCTGCTGATTATGTCAACTTATCACTGAAGAGTGGGGCTGTCTGGCTGGTCATCAACCTGGGATCTGGAGCTTTCGAGGCACTAGTGGAACCCGTCAATGGCAAGTTCAACGACAACAACTGGCATGATGTCAGCGTGACGAGAAACCTGCGCCAGGTAATCTCTCAACTCATCTCTAACAACCTGCTTCTTTCCTTGGTGCTTGGTTCAATAATGTTTGAGGTCCCTTTTGGTTATCATTTTGACACTAACAAATGCCTATACTGATCTCATAGTGAGCATAATTTTAGGTGATATATTTTACCAGTTGCCTAACTTAAGATGAACATACCCAGCCAACAACATGATTATGAGATAATTATTGGTAGTCCTTGATTTATACGAAGTCTCTCTATAATGTTCAAAAAGTACATCTTTGTGATTTTTATATGCAATAATCACTTACAATAATCATTTTATATGTAGTCTCTTACTCCCACAGACTTTATTAAATACATGCTAAAAAATTAAATTCATACATAAGGCAATATATATTTCTGTAAACATTATTCTAATTACATAATTTTAACTATTATAATCCTAATATCCATTATTATATACTATAATACATTTTTGCTGATGATTATTCCATGGAGAAGTTGATATTAGCTTTTCACATATTGCATGTTCAATGAATTTTCGTGTTACTACAGTGACAATGCATTTTCATGGTTTTATGAAACAGTGTTAGGGATTAATTCTCACATTCCATAATTTAAAAAAAAAATCTTTCCTCCTGTATACAGTATGTAAATTTAGAATTAAGTGGTCATAATCCAGTTTCGCATCTTTAGAGAGAGATGTCTGGACTATAAGAAAGTTCACTTTTAATGCGCTTAGCCCATATCCTGTGTCCTCGAGATATAAAACATTTGAAATCAAATCCAGTCACAAACAGAGACACAGTGGAGAAGACTTTCTAATGTTGGACATGTTATATCTCAGTCACAGTAAAAATTGTGGCCGACCCCACTGCCCTTGTCCAAAGGTAATTCTTTAGCTCAATCAAATGACCATTTTGCTGTCATTCCCGCTATGAGATCACTATGGACATTCAATATACTTGCAGTTTGATGTCTGCAAAGAAATGCAATAGACACATTGGATGTGGTTACTAGCCTGGGGAGTGTGCAAGCACACACATACACAAACACAGGCCTGGGGGAGGATCCAACTCAGACAGAGATAAATAGGGCGCTAGTGTGTAACTGTGTATATGGAAGCCTATATATTCATAAACACTTGAGGTCATTCAGTTCAAACATAGCATTTATTTTCTGCACTCTCTTAGGATGCTGAGATCTGTCTTTTAGGGACGAAATGTATGTGTGAGGCTCATCTTCACTTTTTAGTTGTGTAGGCTGAGTTCCTATGCTACTGGTGAGTGTGTAAACAGTTATTGTGTGCTGTCACACTATCCACCTGCTAATTTAATCTGAGCGCCGAAAAGGGCCATTAAAATGCCCCTTCCTCAGATGCAGTGAAAGCTGTGCATTTCTGTAAGTAGGATAAAGCAGAGTCCTTGCTGCCTGGATGTGATGCTTTACTGACCTCTGCTGTTCCACTTTTGCTAGCATTCAAAGAAGTGGCAACTGTATTAGTGCTATTCTGAAGCTTGCTGGAAAGATATTTGATTATCAGCTTCTCATTTGCATTAAGAAACAAGAAGGTATAAAAAAGTCACTTTATTAAGTACTAATTAGCTAAACAGTGTAAACCATGCTACTAGCTATTATGAATGGGTCCTCAGTGACAGTTCAGATATCTTTTTTCCTTTCATTACTGTATGCTAGGTTGCAAAAATGATTAAACATTATGCTTTAACTACTTCTCTTATTGTACAGAAATAAAAGATTGCTGGCATCTGCCAGGTATTTTTGTACTGATCCTTGCATTTCAGTAGGTTTGTGCTATAAAGATATTCAAAGCCAAAAGTATTCTAAATATTAAAAGAGAGGTAAAAAAATGTGTGATATGAAAATCAGATAATAGATAGATAGATAGATAGATAGATAGATAGATAGATAGATAGATAGATAGATTACTTTAAAAGTGACAGACAAATAAATAACATGGTCTTCTCCCATGCTTCTTGCGTTCCTTTTGTTATATGTAGTCTGGTTGGTTCTAGAACAATATGACTTGTGCTTCCCAGAATACTTATGAATAAGTACTATAGAGTGCTGTTGGGATAAAAAGTGTGAAGAATGCATGTATACATTTCCTGTGTACATTTCCACTTTTAAGTACCAGGCATTCTGCACTGACCAAGTAATTCTATCTTATAAGGAAAATTGCCATGAGGTGTATTTATAAATCAATTAACTTTGGCCACTGATACACTATACAGTAAATAGTACAGTACAATCTGCAATGTGTATATACGCAAATGTATGCATATCTTTGGAAGTGTGTTTAAAATTTAAAAATAGGGTATAGAGGCTGGACACTGCTTGCTTTAATTGAACTACGTTATGTAAAAAAATTCTCAAATAAACCAAGGGAAGTAAAAAGACATTGTAATAATGGAACAGGGCCTCCAGCTAAGGCTGAGTGGTAGACAGCTCCATCTTGTGTCTGCTTTAATGAGTGCTCATGGAAAACAAAATCTACATAGGAGGTTATGAATTAAAAATTTTCTACAGCCACAAGTTAATTTAGATTCTTTTTAAATGTAATGAACTCTACGTTATTTTAACGAGTAAGAAATTCATCTGCCTTGTACTCTGTCTTCTGAAAGTCCTGATTAAATATCCCAAATGTCCTTTATTGTAAATATGAAAATCTGTCTCTCCATACTTTGAAGATGAATAAGACTAGTGATTTATCATTTTGGGTTTTTACCAAATTAGCCAGAGATGATTGCCTATTTTGTACAATTAATGGTGTTGTTCTAAAAAATAGATCAGAACAGTTGGTAAAGTCCAGTTTGTTGGAGTTACAGTTTCTTCGTCTTCAAGGTAGCAAGAGAAATGTATGCAAAGAGAATGCTTCAGATGTCTGGAAGAAAAGGATAATCCAGGCTAATACTTTTCATATGTCCTTTTAATTTTGACATGAAAAGATGCAGCCCTTTAAAACCCTCCTTGCCAGGGACACTCAGGTTGTAAACTCAGCCTGCTTCTCAGCTGTGCACAAGCACATGTTTTTTTTTTTCATTATCATCTAGCTGTTATCATTATCTTATCATCTTGATCCACCTTTCTAATTTTTTGTCTGATCTGCTTAATTCTAGGTTTAAGCACTTATACCTTTAGAAATTGTAACACATTTTTCTGTCATGCTTAACCAGCATGAGTTATTGGTAATGCAGAGAATAGAATAAAAATGCAAATGTGCTAAAAGAAAAAAAAAATCAAGTTTGTAAACATAAATCTTTTTCCTTTTAACAATTGGAGCAGCAGTCATTCACTAGTAGCACTAATCAGCTGCAATTAGAATGAAGATAGACCCATGATGAAAAATAACATTATGCAAAATTGCTCATGTTGTGTATTTGTTTTTAGGCTTCCGAGTGAAGGCAACAGAAAATTGCCTCTTAGCTAATGTGTACATTGATCATCGGGCCTTGCTGATCTTGCTGTCTGGATTGTGGATGGTTATGGTTAATGTTGCGTCTCTGGTGTCTGCTGGAATGCTCAGTGTACTATACTAAGTCACGCTGCATACCTTTTCTCAGCCCTCACATGGGTACACTGGAATCAGGACCTGGGCTGGCCTAGCCATAAAACACCATAAGTGTCAAAAAATGGCAGTAAGTTCTGGTATACTTAAGAGACCAATGTGACTTAGGTGTTTGAATGACAATTACTGTATGCTTTCAATCACTTTGAAGACCATATTGTAACCTAACCTAAAATAAAGTTTAAGTCCTCAGTAGACCCATGCCCCTTGCTAAATACTCTCGCTGAGTATGAAATAATTAAACACAAGTAGATCAGTGTGGAGCAAGGTATTGTTTTATGTATTACTAGTATTAGTTTAAGCTTATAAGAAAGGTAGGTCAGTTATGCCAAGAAGAAAAGTAATAATAGAAGTAATACATTAGGTTTTTTTTTAATTTTCTAATTTGCGTGTTTGTCCATTTGTAAGGTCAGTATGTATTTGTATAATAGAAGTAATACATTAGGTCTTTTTAATTTTCTAATTTGTCGATTTCTCCATTTGAAAGGCCAGTATGTATTTGAACAGGGCTGAACTGGAATTCAAGTTTAGACCACTCACCTTTACAAAAAAAAAACATGCCATATAAAAGATAATTTTCAACATTCAGTAATTTCTTCGTTTTTCTCGCTCGCTTACAGCTTCTCCTGCCTATTTGCTTTCCATTGCCTATCCTTTCAATTCATTAACCTAATCTTATCCTGTATCCAGTAGTGTTTAGGTCAGAAAAAAAAAACATTGTGCTGGCGCAGGCCAAATCAGCTAACAGATAGGTCAAGCCATCAGGATTTCTCCCAAGACTCCCGAAGGCCTGTCTGACAGACAGGAGTGCATTACTATCATATATTTACACCATATATTTACTTACATTGAAGTTTAAAGTCTTGTGATTGTATGAGTCTCTCATATAAATGCTATTAGTGGGGCACACATTTGCGATGGTGGCTTGTGCTCGCCACATATGTATTAAATAAATAAATAACACATGGGTGAACTGCTGATCCTCTCATGATTATTGCCCAACAATAGTCCCATTTTTAGTGTTGTCTGTGACTTTGGTATCAGAATGCTTCTGGGCAGCCAATAACTGACTCATTAGCCAAAGATGTCAAAGCATTCCTATACTCAATATATGTTATGATCAATAAATAATCAATGCAAATGACCATTATTCATGAAATCTTTATCAAAACATGACAGCCTAGGTCAATATAGGAACAGACAAACATAGATATTAAATCACTCCGATGCCAAATGACTAATAAATCATAAGAAAGAAGAGATGCTGGCCTGACATTTGTGCTCTGAGTGCACATGTACTTGGTTTGATGAAGTGTTTGACATGAATGTTAATCTTTTGTACTTTGTGGTGTGAAAAACTATTTGCCCCCTTCCTGATTTCTTATTCTTTTGCATATTTGTCACACAAAATGTTTCTGATCATCAAGCACATTTAACCATTAGTCAAATATAACACAAGTAAACACAAAATGCAGTTTTTAAATGATGGTTTTTATTATTTAGGGAGAAAAAAAATCCAAACCTACATGGCCCTGTGTGAAAAAGTAATTGCCCCCTGAACCTAATAACTGGTTGGGCCACCCTTAGCAGCAATAACTGCAATCAAGCATTTGCGATAACTTGCAATGAGTCTTTTACAGCGCTCTGGAGGAATTTTGGCCCACTCATCTTTGCAGAATTGTTGTAATTCAGCTTTATTTGAGGGTTTTCTAGCATGAACCGCCTTTTTAAGGTCATGCCATAGCATCTCAATTGGATTCAGGTCAGGACTTTGACTAGGCCACTCCAAAGTCTTCATTTTGTTTTTCTTCAGCCATTCAGAGGTGGATTTGCTGGTGTGTTTTGGGTCATTGTCCTGTTGCAGCACCCAAGATCGCTTCAGCTTGAGTTGACGAACAGATGGCCGGACATTCTCCTTCAGGATTTTTTGGTAGACAGTAGAATTCATAGTTCCATCTATCACAGCAAGCCTTCCAGGTCCTGAAGCAGCAAAACAACCCCAGACCATCACACTACCACCACCATATTTTACTGTTGGTATGATGTTCTTTTTCTGAAATGCTGTGTTCCTTTTACGCCAGATGTAACGGGACATTTGCCTTCCAAAAAGTTCAACTTTTGTCTCATCAGTCCACAAGGTATTTTCCCAAAAGTCTTGGCAATCATTGAGATGTTTCTTAGCAAAATTGAGACGAGCCCTAATGTTCTTTTTGCTTAACAGTGGTTTGCGTCTTGGAAATCTGCCATGCAGGCCGTCTTTGCCCAGTCTCTTTCTTATGGTGGAGTCGTGAACACTGATCTTAATTGAGGCAAGTGAGGCCTGCAGTTCTTCAGACGTTGTCCTGGGGTCTTTTGTGACCTCTCGGATGAGTCATCTCTGCGCTCTTGGGGTAATTTTGGTCGGCCGGCCACTCCTGGGAAGGTTCACCACTGTTCGATGTTTTTGCCATTTGTGGATAATGGCTCTCACTGTGGTTCGCTGGAGTCCCAAAGCTTTAGAAATGGCTTTATAACCTTTACCAGACTGATAGATCTCAATTACTTCTGTTCTCATTTGTTCCTGAATTTCTTTGGATCTTGGCATGATGTCTAGCTTTTGAGGTGCTTTTGGTCTACTTCTCTGTGTCAGGCAGCTCCTATTTAAGTGATTTCTTGATTGAAACAGGTGTGGCAGTAATCAGGCCTGGGGGTGGCTACGGAAATTGAACTCAGGTGTGATACACCACAGTTAGGTTATTTTTTAACAAGGGGGCAATTACTTTTTCACACAGGGCCATGTAGGTTTGGATTTTTTTTCTCCCTAAATAATAAAAACCATCATTTAAAAACTGCATTTTGTATTTACTTGTGTTATATTTGACTAATGGTTACATGTGTTTGATGATCAGAAACATTTTGTGTGACAAACATGCAAAAGAATAAGAAATCAGGAAGGGGCAAATAGCTTTTCACACCACTGTATCTCTATTCTCAGTGATTTATACGTGTCAATTGCTTTAAACCTAATATGATATATAATTATCCATTAACCATATGTTTGTAGGTATCAGAAATATTACAAGGTTCATTCTTCATTTGTGTATTTTAGAACAAAAATGTGAAGTGATGTACAGTGTGGTAGATGTGAAGAAGCAGCATATTTACATAGTCTGATCCCGTTCCAGAAGTCACCAGGCCCGCTGGCCCCTGACATGATAAGGCTTGTCTGTTGCTTTGCAACAAATACTTAAGCTGTCAAGTGAAAAAAATCATAAATAGCTGGAACTCTGAAAAGCTAGCTTGGCTGTTACACTTTCTTAATTACCAGCCTTTTTCTCATTGCCCCCTTAGTCTCCTTGTGCTGAACAGCTGCAATTACTACTCTCCAAAAGAAAGCTAAGCTGAAGAGCAGAAACATTGCCCAATCAATATTCTCCTCTGCTTGCTGCTCCTTCCTCCTGTAATTAGTCACCTAGCAACCATGTTCTTCTTCAGGCTTCTATCCCAGTGAAGAAATAAAGACCAGAAACCTCTGTTAACCCTTCCCTGTGGTTAAGGCCCTACTGGGCAAATGCTGTTCACACTTACAGTTTTGGTGTCCTCTGGAAGTCTCCAAGAACAATACTTTCAAATGGTGGGAGCTGTTCCTTGATCGTCTTAATATTCATTTTTAGCAGCCTTGTAATACTCAGTCACTTTCTGTCCATAACATGGTAATGTAAACTACTAATTTACATTTGTTTGAGTGAGTGATTTCAATTAAAACAGGGAGGGACAACACTTAAAGCCTTTTTCTATCAATTTAACATGTACATTTTTTTACTGCCAGACAGTAAAAATTACACTCACACAACACAACTCTCCCTAAATTTCTGATATTGTGAGATAAAAGTGACGTGTAAAGTTGTAAATGAGCAAGGACAACTACAGCACAATATATACTCTCACAATTTTGTGCTCACCTCTGCCCTCAGGAACAGGCATATGTCACAGCGCATGTAGGCTACTGGCTATGAAATTCATCTCGGCACTACAAGGTCACTCAGTGCAATGCAGAACTGGTCACTGTTATCACTTTAACTGTGTCTCATAACCTACTAATTCTAAATTATGAAGATATTTTGACTAAATCATCCATCCATCCATTATCCAACCCGCTATATCCTAACTACAGGGTCACGGGGGTCTGCTGGAGCCAATCCCAGCCAACACAGGGCACAAGGCAGAAAACAAACCCTGGTTAGGGTGCCAGCCTACCGCAGGGCACACACACACACACATCAAGCACACACTAGGGCCAATTTAGGATCGCCAATGCACCTAACCTGCATGTCTTTGGACTGTGGGAGGAAACCGGAGCACCCGCAGGAAACCCACGCAGACACGGAGAGAACATGCAAACTCCACGCAGGGAGGACCCGGGAAGCGAACCCAGGTCTCCTAACCATGCCGCCCTTTGACTAAATCATGTTGAATATAATTTTATTTGTAATTCCATTATGTATAATCAAATAGAGGTTAATTTGTAATAAAATTTTAATACTATCACAGTGCTACTTTCTTAAGGAAAATATGGTGACAGAGCTGGTGAGATGCTAGATTGAACAGCTTGGAGGTGAGTAGAGTAGTGTAGAGTTATTGGTGTGTCTAAAAGGATTTGCGCTCATAATCTAAAGACCATCTGTCAGGTCAGGTGGCATATTCAAATTGACTTAGTGCAAGTATTGTTCAATGCCCTGCGGAAGATCAACTTACCACCTGAGTTTTGCCCCTCCTATTTTTTATGCTTATATATAGCATATGACTACATTTATCAGCAATGGCTTTAAGATCAATGGTTTTACAAATTACCATATATCTAATGCACCATTTTCAACACTAGCTAATAATCTATTTCAGGGTTGCTGGGGCCAAAGTCTATCTTGGTATTAACAGCAAGGCAGCAGTCAACATCATACAAGGTACCAATACATATGATACTCATGGTTCAGCCTCACACTTACTCTAATAATATTGTAACCTGTTTACACAAATCTTTGTAATGCGAATGAAAAAATGAGGGCTCCAGGGAAACACTGTGCCAACACTGCACACTCGACACAGACAGTAAACAGGCCAGAAATCAAATAACTGGCTGCTAAAATGTGAAGAAACTACTTCCAAACTTCACCACCCACAAGAAAGCTATAAACAGTTACACAGTGTTTATCATGATTTATCATGCAAACATTAGGTATAAGCTTAATAGGTTACCACCCTGAGATTCTGCTGTTATACTTTGTGAAATGTATAGAAGGCACTCTGCAAAAGGAATTCTTTTATAATTTGTACTCCTAAACTTTTCAGTAGACTGTTCTTAAGCAGTATAAGCATTTCATGATAAAACATCAGCATTTAATGAAACAGAGAAGGAGGGATGATGTTATTTGAAGAAATACACTGAAGTAACATGCTTGAGTTGTGGCTTTAAGGGCTTGATATAGTACTGTACATCTATAAAGTCAGCCTAATGCTACACAATTCAAGTTGGACAACATGTCAAGTTTACTCATTTTATTTGTTAAAGATCTTTGCCTCACACGGTGTCAGCTATACAACGAGGAATAAGGTGACTAATTCCCTCATCACCTTTCAAGTTTCCTTACCAAGTAAGTATTTTGGCACTTTAATTAACGTAAATGACTGTAGTTAGCCTAATGAATGAACATCTACTTAGGTATGCTACTTTCAGTCACAATCTAGGCCCATCTTTTTCTTTATTTTTTTTTTTAACAAACATACAGGTACATATGTACTGGCTGAAACGTCTACCACTCCTCTCTGCCATTTTCACAGTCAAACACACTCACCTCCTTTTGTTTCTTGTAGCCCCTCTTATTATTCACTGTTTGTGTGAACTGTAAGCATTGCACTTCCATTTGAGTGCTACGTGACTGTTAAGTCTCGCACACACAACAATAGAGTGTTGTACAGTGTTAGCCATAGATTGATACAGGAGAATGTAGGGTAAAATGACACCTTTTATTGGCTAACTAAATAGATTACAAATGCAAGCTTTCGAGGCAGCTAAGGCCCCTTTGAACTCCTATGACTGGCAACTTGCTACAATACAATCAAACCAGTTTGACTTTGTCATGTTGAGTCACAGAGTGCTATGTCACCGGGGGTGTCACTCTTCAAAACAGCTGGTCATGGGTGTATGTTGTACTTATCCACAACTCACTGTGACCACAACTGAAAATTGTTGGAAAAGTCATGCAGTGTGACATTTTTAGTGAATGTTGCATTGCTACCGTATGTAACATAAGCAAAGCCTTTGTTAAGCTTGCAGTTTATGTAGCCCCTAATCTAAAGTGTTGTCACTGGTCTAAAAAAGCTCTTATTAAGGCCAAACACATCTTATTAAAGCCATCCTCACCTTATGACAATGTTTGTTAAGGTCTTGTTACATACTAGTTTAGACAGCCCCTTTTCTAAAGTGTTGCCGACAGTGCAGTAGACCTGGATCAAAAAGAAAAAAGCTTTTCTTCCTAAACAGATTACTCCATGTTAGTGTTAATATCTCAGCAGCTTCTTGGTGAGCGTACCTGTCTTTTCTATTCCCCACTGTGTGTGTGTGTGTGTGTGCGTATGTGTGCTTCAATGCGGATACAAGTTGGTGAGGTCAAGGTTTAACTGCATTTGCATTCTGCCAGCCGTTGCTCCAGCTGTGAATAGAACAGGAATTTACAGTATGCTGAAGTGGTTTTTAACACCTTGTAAGGATGCTTTGCTTGAAATGAAATATAATATCATAATAATAAAACTGTGAAGATACACTTCTTTTTCACATTTACTGGGCATGTGAAGCACCAAGTGTAAGTTTAGGAAGCTACCCTGTTCTCATTGACAGCAGTCAAAATTAGACCGTCTTTAGGAATCTTTGGGAACTTTTCCATGTGAAGTATCACGTTTTTCAGATGTTTTTCTTGTCAGTTCTGTTTATTTTCATATGGTCCTTCCACCTGCCAAGGGATGGTTCCTGTCTTATACCAAATGCTGCTGGGATATGTTGTGACATCTGACCATTTTCTCAGACCTGCTTATTAAAATAGTCAGTTGTGGGAAGCAAGTGTTTGTCCTAACAGCATGTGGCACAAAGCAGGAACCAAATTCACAAAGAGTCTTAGTCCATCATACCTGCCAATAAAAAGTAACGCCCACATCTTCTGCACATCATCCATCCGAACTGTCTCAATTAGTTCACAGATCACTAATATCCAAAATCAAAATCAATGCTCACAAACAAAACGTACAAAATTCTAAAATGAGCACAAAGCCAGCAAAACATTGAGACTTACAGTATTTTTGTAAGACAAATGTTTAGTCGCAGTGTGAATTACAACAGATGCTTTAGGTATCCTGGTTGCTCTGCACTGTACTCTGATGTCACAGATCACAAATCACTTCACTTTTTACTTCAGTGTAAAGTAGTTTCCCAATGTGTCATGATCAGGCTTTTATTTTTTTATTTTTTACTAGCTGTTCCTTGACCTTTAAAACTATTAGATTATAGCTTTTTGGGTTCTGAAGGGCAGGGAATCCAATGGTTATATTTATTTTGTGTTGACATGTGTCTTTAATGTTGCTAAAAATGATTCATGCTCTCCTGCGCTGCCATTTTTGGGATAGTTTTGTTGATCATTGCTATACAATTGCTAAGTGAGACAACTGGGAGTGTGTAACACGTGATGTCATGACCATAAATGTTTAAAGGCCGTTTTGTGGTTTTCATTATTGAATAAAAAAAACTTACAATCATTTCTTGTCATTGGTTTTAAAATTATGTTCTACCTCTAGTGTTATCTCTCACTGGTTATGTGTATTCTTTTTTGGCTTACAACCTTTGAGCATGATTCTAGCTACACATTGTGAACTTTGTTTCTTTAAAACACAGTCTTTCCGGTTATAATCCCTGCTTTAATTCAGGCCATTCTGTGCCAATCTCTTTCAAAACTGTCATTGCACTATGGAGGCAGTACATGATGCAATTCAATAACTTCCATTTTACTTGTTTTGCTGTCCTGCTATTGCTGACATCAGTTCTAGAATAATGCACATACAAAATGGAGGACAGGTGTAGCATCTCCTTTATATGTGTATACTTCACATCCCTAAGAATAAAATTAGGAGCTTACGCTAGCAACTTCTGGGTGTTTGGTTTTGACTTGAAATGGAAAAATTGAGCAAAAGACAAGATGCACATGAATGATAGGTGGGTAATGATTTGCATTGGGGAGAGGTTGCTGAAAGGAAAAAGGACGAGAGAGCTTTCATACATGAGGCAGTAATTTTAAATGTACTTGTGCAGCTGAATTTTACTAATGAATTATAACTGGATATGCTCCAACACATTTGCTCATTATTGGAAAAGACCCGGCACAGCCTCTCCATCATTTCAGGTCATGCTGAAGCTTTTCAGTGAACTGCCAGCACTTTTAATTTATCTATTCATATACATGAATATTCATGTAAATTAAGTAAAGCAAAACTCATATAAATGACATCTCCTCTACTGGAAAAAAGCCCACACATTTTTGTCAAGCTGCACAATACCTGCAAGGTCTGACTGTGCTATTCCCGTTCCAAATCCTCCCTCCCTTCTTCATGATGTACCGCTGAACAATGTCATTAACATGCTGACACAGCGTATTGGTGTGGAACTAGAGTTCAAGCACACACCCACTCAGACATAGGGTGCTAAGCTATCATGCACACAGCTCATGCTAGGTTACATTCAATTAAAAAACTCAGCACATCCTGCTCGGATCATAATGATATACCAACAACATGTTATAGTGCATCCAGGGTAATTACACTGTGAAAAATAACAAAAAGAGCTGTCTGCTATGGTAATATTAGTTCACACATCTTTAAAGCAGCACACCTCTCATCCGTTTGTCAAGTGTTTTATTCCTGTAATTGCAGTGACATTTATATTTTTACCAAGTAGTACTTTGTCACTTTAGATTTCCAAAATCCCAGGTGCAGTGGCTGAGATGTTACAATAAAGCCTAACTAAATAGTAAATATTTATATGATTTTATTTTTCTCCTAGTGTCTTGTGTAGGTGAGAGACAAAACGATGCCCCCCCCCCCCATTCCATTCTGTAAATGTTTTTCTTGTTTAGTACTTGCAAGTGCCATCACATCATGCATTTCAAAATTCAGCTAGAACAACAAAGAACAGAATATTTCATTTCTGCCTCATTAGTTCTGGGTTTAAATTTGTAAACTACTGTAAGCGTATGTGTCTGAATGTATACATGTTCAAACCTTTCATCAAGTTGCTTCACTTCTACTGTATTTATCCCACCTCTTGGCCGATTTAGGTTATTTTGCTATTTTCACAGCACGCATTTAGCAATTTAAAATATTGATTGAGTCAATATGCCCTAGTTTTAAATATTATCTATGCTTAAATGTTTTAGGTATTGATCGACTCCCAGGGCAGCACAGAAAAAAGAAAAATATAGTAATACAGTGAAAAAAATGATCAGATGAAGTGAGCTCTTGAAAGCCTTGAGGTAGCTGTGTTTGTTAAGTGTAACTTTATCAATTTTTGTAATACCTCTTACTAACTCTCAAAAATACAGCAGCAAAATTCCTCACTTTAAACAAATGCGTTCAATGAAAAATCCTATACTGTTTTTACATTATATTATATATGCAATTATACATCTATTATATATACAAATAGTGTAACACAGCAAGATGGAGAAGACAGGATGATATGGAGGAAGATGATCCACTGTGGCAACCCCTAACGGGAGCAGCCGAAAGAAAAATAAGAAGATGTGGCCCAATGCCAGAGTGGGTAATTGATCCATCAACTATTCATAGATTGTCATCCTGTAGTTTTCCTCCCACATCCTCGAAGATGTGGTGATTACATAAGAAACAATTCCCAACTGGTCCCTGTGAGTGGATTAGCACCCTGTCCAGGGCTGTTTGCACCCAGTGTGATCCGGATGAGCTCCAGCTCCTCAATATCCTTGAACTGAATAAACTGGATTTAATGGTGAGATGACTTTATGTAGACTATATACTGCATATAAGCCAGTGCCTTCCTGCAATGTCTAAGCAGCAGAGTACTGCTTGTCTAATTAGAGTCAACATTTTTTAGTTGTGCTGGACTTCTGTCCTTGTTTGTCGAGAAAAGAAAATGAGGCAACAGTTGTAAGCAAGATAATTACCTGCATGCTGCCTGTCTTATGACAGGTTGTAATTATCTTTTAAATGCACTGTAGGTGTTGCTACTGTATGTGTATATGTGTATATATATATACATGTATATAATTATATATACTGTATACATAAATTCATCAAGTAAATTAAAGAATTACCTTAAAAATATACTTTATATTACACTGCTTCTTGCAAATTTAGAAATGGTGTTTAGACATTGCAGGAAGACATGCCATCTCACCCTCAAATTGAGTGTATCCAGTTCAAGGATATAAAGGGGGTGGAACTTATCCTGGTTGCACTGGAAACAGCCCTGAGCAGGGTGCTAATCCATCACTGGCTCACTCACAGGGGACAACTGAAAATTGTAAAATCTTAAAAAGCAAGAAAAAGAATAATTAATATCCCACACACAAATGCTTGCTACATTCTCCTAAAAATTTTGCAAACCCATTTTGTAATTTCTGGATTGACAGAAAAAAAGCTAGAAAATGGGAAATAACAGCTTTTTTAATAAAGGTAGTAGTCAAGCTAAAATCAAAAGTTGATGGGGATGAACATCTGCGTTTAAGGTGGTCTAAAGGTCTGGAGTTGAGGATCACTTATTTAAGCTTTTTGTTACTAATTAGCACACACATGAGTGTAACACCGAAGCAGAGGCTCTGCTTTAACATTCAGTGTTATTTGCTCCTGTGCCTGTACTACTCATCACTAATTGTCAGTATTTGGATACAAGCTAGGCGTGAAATAAGGTGAATTGAAATAAACTGGTAAAAGAAAGTTAGGTGTTCAAAAATATGGCAAAGACAAAAACACACTTATGAATTTCTTCTAAATGCAAATATCACATTAGAGCACTTATCTGAATGCAAAGTAAGAAGAGAAAAACGGGTAAAGGAGAAAGAGAGAGCTACTTATAATGAGCTGGGACATTTAACTAAGAAAAAAATCTTAAATGCTTTTTATATAAAATTTTCCAGCACCTGCCCGTCTTCAAATTTGTGTGGCTCGCTCACTACAAACTCTCAACAAGTCATTTGGTTTTGATGGTAATTATGTGACTTCTCTTACACTGCGTCTATTCCTGTCCAGAGAAAGGCTGAGACAATATCTACAAATACGGAAATATAACATTTTCACTATGTTAACATTAAATAGCATCCCAAGTTTATCATATCCTCACAGTAATTTGGAAAAAAAACAAACAGAATGTCAAGCAGTTCTTCAGCATCCAAACATAACTCACCCCTGACCTCACCTTGAATTTCAAAGGTTTTTTTTTTGCTACGTTAAAAATTATCACTACCAGCTGTGTGTTTTCCATGGTTGACTGCATTCTGTGTAAATGTAACAGAAACGTGATAATAGCACTCATTTTTCCATCTCTCAGAGAGAGAGAGAGAGAGGTGGGAAACACTACTCATCAGTACAGCGAAGATTTAAGTATTGTGAACACTGATAGGTGGCGGTGAGGAGAATGAAAAAAATAAAGAAACCATCACTGCCGAGAAGAGAAAATCTAGTCTCTGAGCATAAAGCAAACCTTGCCAACGAGGACACATTGAAAGATGTTTCCCTGATAAATGAAGACAGATGTGCTCTTTTTTTCTGGCATGTAATACAAATTCCTGTAAATGTGAGCTTTATGGCTGCACTACACAGACACTCTGAACAGCCTATACGTCTGCCACCGACCTTGAGAGGTCAGAGTAGAAAATGCATTTTTCTACTCTGACCAAGGGCTGAAGGATTTCTTTGTGTCTAATATCTAGCAGCAGTCCGAAATTATAAATCAAGTCATTCTTTATTGGCTAGAAGGGTGATGTTGTAGGAGTGCAGAACAATAGATTTATTCAGAAAGACTTTCTGTAATGGTACGGGGATCCCAATTCCACAAAAAATATGCATCGGGTTCAAAGGAAATCCTCTTTGTCACAAAAATGAGGGTTGATTGACAAATACTGATGCATTTTCAATCTGTAAATTCAAAACTTTTTCTTTTGTTCATTCTGGAGTATACTGTACTTACGTAATGTGAATTTCCTCTTGGGATTAATAAAGTATCTATCTATCTATCTATCTATCTATCTATCTATCTATCTTACCAAACAATGAAAGCTGACCATAACTGAACTTAATGTGTATTTTCATCTATTAAATCAATCCGTTTCAATTTAAGACATGGCCACACCAGTTTACACATTCTGCAGTGGTGCCAGAGCCTATTGGTGCAGAGAATAAGAGGAGCTCATCTTGGATGAGCCATCAGTATAAAAACATATGTAGGAAGAATATGCCACCTTTAGACTCATTCAGATGTACAGTACCACCCTTTGTTTGAAAGAAAGGACTACAATGAAAAGTGAAATTGAAACTGATCTTTCTGGGAGTCCTCTCTGACATGTGGCAATAGCACAGCTAATTCTGTCTGCCTTCTGTATTGGAGATGGGTGATATTAAAGATTTATGACATTCTGCAGCAAAAGGTCACAGTCAAACCGGCATTTTTATTGAACCATTTGACTCTACCTTTCATTACGTCTGCAGATAATAATCAATAATATTGTTACTAAAGTTTGTGTTTATTGTGCACAATGCTGTCTCCATTGTCCATTACTGTTTATCTTTAGTTTCACTCACACCTCACACTAGGGTCTTTCTGCCCTGTAAAGTTGTGCATCAAATGTAAACCCACACTCTTTGTGCTGCAGCTATATTTTGATGTCTTATGGGCCCTATAAAAACAGACAGCAACACATTTTTCTTACCTAGTCTGTTATTCTAATCCGTTTACTTTCACTCTGATGTGAAAAAGAGTACTTTTTATAAGCACAATAATCATTTCCAGTGACAGGGAGGCAGGTTACTTTGAGCTCATTTAATTAATGGGTTCAATAAGCAGAGCTGGTGCGAGTAAGCTTCTGGAACTTATTCTGCCCAATGTGCGGTGTTGTAATGAAGAAATACAGTAGAGCTGAGCCCCCCAGGTCCCCAGTTCACCTGCCACAACTAAGCTATTATGCCATTCTGTAGTCTAAAAGTGAGATCATGGAGTTTATTAATATCTGCTGTACAGTAAAGGCAACAGTGCTTATAGAGGTGCTGGTCGTTAAAGTTTCTATAATATATAAAAAGACAAGCAAGGCACATAGGAAAGCATCTGCATCATTTTTTTTTTCACCTTCTGTACAATGTTTATTTCCTAATGTAAGATACAATAAAAAATTTTAACAAAAATTAAGCCAATGCTTATTCTTTCCAGGAAACACACTTTGGACATTGAATTAATAATTGTGAAATCTGAAAGCAGTTTATGATTTTTTATAACAGTACATAAGAACCTCCTGGGCAGACTAATCACGTATGCATTTCTACAGGGTGGTTCCAGATCTAATTATGCAGATCCAGATCATCTGGATGACTTTGATTTATGTGGGGATGATTCCAGTTTGGCGTGAAGACAGTTCTTCATGTCGTCAGTTTGCACACTTCTCGATGGTCCGGGATTTTTCGGGTGAATTTCTATATAATAAACTTAATAAGTTATAGCGTACTGCAGTGGGCTGGCACCCTGCCCAGGGTTTGTTTCCTGCCTTGTGCCCTGTGTTGGCTGGGATTGGCTCCAGCAGACTCCCGTGACCCTGTAGTTAGGATATAGTGGGTTGGATAATGGATGGAGTTATAGCGTAATGAAAATTGCATAATTAGATGTGGACCACCCTATAGAGTCTGTTGGCTCCCCTAATACCAATAGTACATGGAATTTAGATGTGAATGGCAGTATTTTGTGAGTAACCTTGTGTCAAACTGACAACCTCAAATTATTTCCCAAATCTATTACTTACATATATGTATCTGTTAAGCAGCATCTTAATTATGTATGACACCATGAACTATGTCACAGATTAAAAATACACAAAATGTTCCTAAAAAAACTCCCATTCACGTAGTTATTCTTTGTTGGTTTATGGTACTAGGGTGTTGTACCGTGTTAGCCATTATGAATGTAGTGAGAAGTCAAGTAAAATGACACATTTTATTGGCTAACTAAAAAGATTACAAGGCAACTCAGGCCCCTTCTTCTGAAAAGCTCTTATATAGTGTAATCTTTTTTAGTTAGTCAGTAAAGGTTGTCACTTTGCCTGACTTCTCACTGCTTTGTTAGTTCTAATTCATACATTGATTGTACTCAACAAAATAAAATAATTTAAGTGACATCCAAGACTTCCAAGACCTAGCCTCCTATAAGGTATTTCTTTATCCCCTTTCATAAATAGGGGGCTCCATGGCTAGCAGCACAGTATATGGGCCCTGTTAAAGTTTCAGTAGAGTTAGCACATTCTGTCCATGTCAACAGTATGTAGGTTTTCGTATAGGTACTTTGCTTTTTTTCCTAAAAAGCAAAGGACAATCAACAGTGATTAATGGCTGACGCTAAATTGGCTAGATATAAATGATTGTGGATGTTTATGTGAATATGACCTGACATAGACTGGCATCCCATCCAGCACTGGCTCTTCCCTTACTCTACCAGGATACCAATAACTGTGAATTGGATTAAATGGATTCTTTCTGAAGTCTGGGAAAACATGTCACCTACTTGGGAAGGCATCCTAAAAAGTATTATATAAGGTGGCACAAATTTTGTTTGTGATTGTCATAAATTAACTTCCTGATATTTAATTATTCTGTTGCTTACTGAAGGAATTTGCTATTTTGTTATCAGTTTCTGAACTATGGATAATGACAGAAACAGCATCCTTGGGCAGTGCAAAGCTATCACATTGATGATCATGTAATAATATGACTATTAGATAAAAAATTAGCATATTTTCACCTGTGGAGATAGTTACACACAAGTGAAGCTGAAATTCAGGTTAGTCAACAACTCCTGTATGTGTATGTGTGTGAGAGCACCTTCCTTTAAGTGTTGATACATTAAACATGTTGTTAATTAAATTTAATCTTTTGTATTTAAGTAAATATATGTGACTAACTGCTTTTGTCTTTTGTTATTATTGCTACGAAATAACACTGTTTTTTTTCTTAATAGCTATGCTTACATGGTATAAGATTAACCCACTTTGAAAACAGATAGCCATTTTTTTCGTCTGCTATCGCATGCTGCTCCAAGAAGTTGCTGGCACTTTCATCAAGAATAAAAGTAATACCTAATAATAACTATGTGTTTTAACACCAAACAGTATTACTGTAATATTGTTTTTCCTCGTCTTCTACTTTATAAAATTGTCTTTTCATTTCATTTTATTTCAGAAGTTCCCTTTGGTTTACTGCTATTTTGTATTTTTAAATACCTTTTTGTTGAATTGACTAAAACATCTGCTTTCGAAGATGTTACACAGCTTAAAAGTGGGAATTAAAAATAGAATACATTGTACAGATTTTCTTTACTTTCATTAATGAACTGATTATCATGTCTTATAGTGTCTGTTGTTGAATTCCAGTGTGTTATTTAATTTTTTTTTGGCAGGAGGATTGGGGGTGTTGGAAATAACCATGACCTGAAATCAATTCCCTTTTGATTTTTGCCTTTTAATATGTTTTTTTTTTTTTCCACAAGTAAAATACCAATTATTATAGCATTATCCTTCAGTGATCAGTTTCTGTAATTACATTGCGTAGATAGCGTTTGAATCTGGTAAGATAAAGTTAAATAATGGATTTTCATTTTAAAATCTTTAACTGAAGGTGTTGCTAAAGAATATGCCTATTTAAAAGAATTATATTGAAAATCAAAAGAATGGCCAAAGGTCTAAGGATAGACTCGGAATCATTTTAGATCAAGCAATGCTTTGAAAATTAGCGACTTCAAAAAATAAAAAGTAGACTAGGAGTTTGGGACGTAATTAAGCCATTCATGCTCTGTGTCAAAACTGACATGTGATGTTGTGAATGGGTTGAAAGGGGGATACCTATCAAGTTACCAAAGAATTACAGCACTGAAATGCATTTTTTGCAAACATAAAAAGTACCATATGTTACAACATAGCTAGAAGTGTACAGTTTTACTTGCATACAGATGTTAACTTGCAAACCTGCTTAGTCCAATTCAGGGTCCCAATACCGCTGGGAAAAAGGCACTAAACAACATAGGAAAGCACTTCAATCAGTCATAGAGGGACAAACATGTACAAATTCGCACTGAAACCAAAATTTAACCATTAATTACCTAACCTGTACACGGAGAAATGTAGATTTCACACTGACAACGACTGAGTGCAGGATTGGAGCCCAGGACACATAATCCATGAGTCAGCAGTACTGTCCACTGCCTCACTACTGTGTCCATGAACACTCTTTTATAGTGTAGTTATATTTGAAAGGTCATAGGCAAATCAATCCTGAGATGCTCCACTACATTAAATGTAAATACAGTGTTGGAATATATCAAAGCAGATTATATACTAAAAATAGTTCTTGCCTGTAGCATTCTTCCTGTCATTAAGAAGTAACTTAGTGTACACAGTCCTTTCTAGCTTTTCCATTTAGTTCTGTGCAACCTCAGTGCAATATTTCTGGTGCCAAATAAGGGTTACAGCACACAGATGGATGACTTCTGAAATGATATTAAAGGGCAAAGATAAATCAGGTTGGGTTCACCAATACAGATAACCAGCAAGTATGCATTGCATACCTAAGAGAGATATATGCTATTTTGGAAAATTTCATATTAAGTTAACAGCTTGAAATATTTTTGCATTGATGAAGACAGAGAGATTCACTATTATTAAGTTTGATATCATGTTCAGTTCTTCTACATGCATATGCTTAAAATCACTTAAAAATCATTTCAAAAGCATATATACAGTGCACCTGGAAAGTATTCACAGCGCATCACTTTTTCCACATTTTGTTATGTTACAGCCTTATTCCAAAATGGATTAAATTCATTTTTTTCCTCAGAATTCTACACACAACAGCCCATAATGACAACGTGAAAAAAGTTTACTTGAGGTTTTTGCAAATTTATTAAAAATAAAAAAACTGAGAACTCACATGTACATAAGTATTCACAGCCTTTACTCAATACTTTGTCGATGCACCTTTGGCAGCAATTACAGCTTCAAGTCTTTTTGAATATGATGCCACAAGCTTGGCACACCTATCCTTGGTTAGTTTCGCCCATTCCTCTTTGCAGCACCTCTCAAGCTCTATCAGGTTGGATGGGAAGCGTCGGTGCACAGCCATTTTAAGATCTCTCCAGAGATGTTCAATCAGATTCAAGTCTGGGCTCTGGTTGGGCCATTCAAGGACATTCACAGAGTTGTCCTGAAGCCACTCCTTTGATATCTTGGCTGTGTGCTTAGGGTCGTTGTCCTGCTGAAAGATGAACCGTCACCCCAGTCTGAGGTCAAGAGCATTCTGGAGCAGGTTTTCATCCAGGATGTCTCTGTACATTGCTGCAGTCATCTTTCCCTTTACCCTGACTAGTCTCCTAGTTCCTGCTGCTGAAAAACACCCCCACAGCATGATACTGCCACCACCATGCTTCACTGTAGGGATGGTATTGGCCTGGTGATGAGCAGAGCCTGGTTTCCTCCAAACGTGATGCCTGGCATTGACACCAAAGAGTTCAATCTTTGTCTCATCAGACCAGAGAATTTTGTTTCTCATGGTCTGAGAATCCTTCAGGTGCCTTTTGGCAAACTCCAGGAGGGCTGCCATGTGCCTTTTACTAAGGAGTGGATTCCGTCTGGCCACTCTACCATACAGGCCTGATTGGTGGATTGCTGCAGAGATGGTTATTCTTCTGGAAGGTTCTCCTCTCTCCACAGAGGACCTCTGGAGCTCTGATAGAGTGACCATCGGGTTCTTGGTCACCTCCCTGACTAAGGCCCTTCTCCCCAGATCGCTCAGTTTAGATGGCCGACCAGCTCTAGGAAGAGTCCTTGTGGTTTCAAACTTCTTCCACTTACAGATGATGGAGGCCACTGTGCTCATTGGGACCTTCAAAGCAGCAGAAATTTTCTGTAACCTTCCCCAGATTTGTGCCTCAAGACAATCCTGTCTCGGAGGTCTACAGACAATTCCTTTGACTTCATGCTTGGTTTGTGCTCTGACATGAACTGTCAACTGTGGGACCTTATATAGACAGGTGTGTGCCTTTCAAATCATGTCTAATCAACTGAATTTACCACAGGTGGACTCCAATTAAGCTGCAGAAACATCTCAAGGATGATCAGGGGAAACAGGATGCACCTGAGCTCAATTGTGAGCTTCATGGTAAAGGCTGTGAATACTTACGTAAATTTGCAAAAATCTCAAGTAAACTTTTGTCATTATGGGGTGTTGTGTGTAGAATACTGAGGAAAAAAATAAATGTAATCCATTTTGGAATAAGGCTGTAACATCACAAAATGTGGAAAAAATGATGCGCTGTGAATACTTTCCGGATGCACTGTAAATCAGTTAAGATGTAATAAAATGCTATCTTATTTGTGCTGAAATTCTACCACAGTTTATGGTGTAGAGACAGAAGTGTAATGTATATGGTAAGACACCTTAGTTATAGGGAGCCAAGATCACGTCAGATGTGGCACTTTCTACTTTTAGTAAATTTGTAGCATTTGCTGCAGTCACCGCTAATTACTTGATCAAAAGAACTGACAGTCTTGAATGGGGAATCTGTGAAAAACAAAGAAACAAATAAAAAATCAAAGCTCACAATTGTATATGAAATCAAATCAAATTTTACCTTGCCATTTCCTATACAACTTATAACCCTGAACTTGATTAAGCAGGTTAAACAAATTAAAAATGAATTACTACAAAATTAAGTTTCACCCTTAATATGGAAAACTGATTGATGCAATATTTCACAAAGTAGCAAACCTAAGTTTAAGATGTTTGAAAAGGTTAATTGTTTTCATTGATAAAATTCTACTATAATTATCTTAAGCTGCTTTAGATCTCTGGGCTAGCTTGGACAAATTACAGATGAAAACATGAAATTAGTACAAGATAGATAGATAGATAGATAGATAGATAGATAGATAGATAGATAGATAGATAGATAGATATGATGTTTGTACCTTTTAAATGGTTTTCTTATTTGATTCTAAAAAAAATACAAACAACTGCAAGAGACCTGATTTCAGATGCATGTTTAAACTTTCACCCTCATAACCTGTAACTCTTGTTTATAGTAAAAAATACCATGTAAGCATAGAACTACTCTTATTTGCAGGTTTTTATTGGACGCAAGAAAAAAAATCTGAATGTTTTTTAAAGGTTTCTCTTTTTGTATTGTTTTTTCCCCTCATGAATTGAAACTGCAATAAGAAAATCCAATATATTTACAATCATTAATCTGTAAATAAGAAAATGTTTGTGCAAGATGTACAACCATCTACTCTTCCATTGATACGTACTCCATAAAAATATTTTAATCCACAAGCACACCAAGAAAAAGTTGTCTAAACCTGTAAAGTAGAAAACATGAAGCAAAGTCACCACTTTTGATTGGCTCTGGAAGAAAATAAAATGTTAACTACTTACCCTTATTTTATTGGCTACTCTCAAGCAAAAGACTGTCCTCTTAATCCCAGTCAAACCCACACTCAGACCTAGCCAATCAAAACCTTTGCTGATACAGCTGCGTAAATCTGCTTTACCTTCACTCCCCTCCTACACAAGTCCTGCCTTATAACCCCTGCCTCTCTCTACACCACCTGCTTCCCCTTCTGTCCCCTTGTATGTTAAGATTGATTTAACTTTTGTGTCTTTTTACTAACAAAAGCTTCAGAATTTCAATTTTTTCTTTTTTCTTTTTTAATTTTTTTAAATCAACTAACATTGTCTCACTCACGGAATGTGAACCATCTGTTGTTTTTTTTTTACTTATGAACTTACTTACTTTTTACTAACCAAAATGGTATTGTTTATTTCTTTATATATTATTTTTTTAAAAGCAAAAATAACTCAATAAAAAATAAGAAACAAAAAAGAACAGATGATTAATTGATGACCTGATTGCCAGATTTAGAGCCTACTCTTACTAACCTGTTTTTTCAGTCGACCTCTCATATTCTTTCAGTTCCAGTTCTAGAGTCCTTTATTGAGTTCACGGTTTGTCATTCTTTTTTTTTTCCTTTCTCCTTTCCCTTTTCCCCTTGAAGCACGCAGGCATCGGACACGCTATGGTAAACAAACTGCATTATATGGTAGATATCATTCTAATTGTCTTATAGTTTGGTTTGCCCTGGGTTTTTCGTTCTTTCTTTTTTCTTTTTGTTTTTGATTTTCCTTTTTTTTCAAGAACCAAATTTTCATCGACCAAAATCACGGTAAATGAAAAATAAAATCCAAATCCAATTCCATTATCTTTTTATTTTATTTTATGAATGGAGATCCTCCCTCCCCAAGGACTGATTGGTAAACTGTAAATCAATCAAATACATAATACACTGTTCAAACAAAATATTTCTGTCCCCTTTTTAAAAGTTTAATTTGCACCTCTTAGTCTCTGCAGGGTTTTTAGTAATTTTAAACATGAATGTGCTAAGAGTCTGTTGAACTATTTTGCCATCTTGGATCCTCTTTTGGAGATCCTTTAAAATCTTAATTTATACAAAATTGAAAAATAAAATATGCAAAGAAACATCCAAATAAAAAAGTTTTTTTGCTTTAATATTTTTGATTATTTATTTTAAAGTTGAAATACAGTGTGGCTGTCAATTAATCTGGGCAATGTGAAGAGTACAGCAGCAGGCAGTTTGGGCAGCTAAAATGTGTGCATCCAGTGGCTCATATGTAATACAGTGAACAAAAAGAAGACAGAGAAATCAGTGCTTTTTTATCATAATAATGTTATTCATTTTATGGTTTTCAGAGAGTAGTTTACATTTTTTTGTTTTTTGCTGTTAATAGATTAATGTAATTTGTGATTCAGTGATTCATGGTGACACATCGATAGCTATGATTAGCTGAAACTGCAGCATCAGCAGAACTGCAGTTACAAAAGTCTTAAAGAAAATATTGAATCAGCTCATTTAAAACTAGTACTAGACAAAATAGTTTATATGGGGTAACTGCAGCTGATGTTTAAATGGAATTAAACACCTATCTTTAGTAAACCTCAATTATTGCATTTCATAATATCATCCAGGATTTTTTAATTTCTACAATAAGTAACATTTCATTTTCCACTGCTAAGGATATGACAGACGAAAGGAGACAATTTGGTGTATCAAATTCATTTGGATATCTAAAAGTTACGCATCCCCAATATCTCAACTGGATAGATTTTAAAAGTTGTTAAGGTTTCCTTTTAAACTACACATTCTCATGACAGTTTGTTTGAAGAGCTGCTCCTGGCTTCTGTCCTGAATACACTTCCCCTTAACATCCTATCAACAAGTCACTATTTACCTGAAAGAATACTTCTGGATCAGTTTTACTGATTTCAGATTCTGAAGGCCTGGATTAAGTCTCCATACATTTGTCTTTGCTCAGTAATATAAAGGACTCCCTAGAATACTATACAATCTGAGAATAATATCCATTGGCTTATATTCAACTGCTTTTGCAATAAAACCTAACAATTACACCTTAAATATAACCTAATGATGATGTTTCACAATATATATGCTTTTGTAATTTATTTTGCACATCAGCTGCACAATGAAAATGCTGCACTAATGTAAAACCCTAAATTCTTTCCAGAGGTTGCTTCCTGTATATCAGAAAGATCTGTCATATATTTATAACTAATATTCCTTTCTGCTGTGTGTGGCAGTTTTGACTTGTCTACAGTACATTAAATTGTATTTTCCAAGTGTTCAGTCAAATTTGAAGGCTGTATGTTTGTTTTAACTATTTATGTTGCCTTTTTCGTGTTAGCTATCCTCCCAATTCTGTGTCAGTAAAAAAATACTAAGCGAAAATAATGTCACCTAAAACAGAAATAATAAACCACAGACCTATTCTAACACATCACAATCCTTTTTTGTGCAAGGCCATATTATGACAGTAGAGATAACAAATATACCTGCTAAAAACTGAATTGCTTTTGGTGGAACGGTCAAAACTTTTTTTTTTTTTTTTTTTTACCATAGTGTGGCAGAGGTGAGCCAGCTGCCTACTCTGGCCCTAGTTATGCAATCACTAAAGCACATTAAATGCAGTACAGGTGGTGTGACAGATGTGGAAGTGTTATGTGAGAGCTTCCCATATGGTTGTTATTACTTCCACTCCGATGTCAACCAATGGTAATTCAAAGGTGAGCACAGTCAAGTGGGTGGTTGAAATGAAACATGAAATCAGTGTGTATCACTATTGGACTTCATTCACATTCAATGCATCAGGCACAGAAGCTTAATTGACTGGCATCACCTTTCAATGAATATGAATATTTGCATTGGTTGTGGAAGAAAAGGCCACAACCAGCTTTAGTTAATATCAGTGGCGTAGCGTAGTGGGGGAGGCAGAGGCGGCCCGCCCCAGGCGGCACTTTTAGGGGGCAGCAAAATTTCACAACAAAATAATAATAATATCTTGTAAAAATTTGAACCATTTCATTTCAGATTTTTGTCGCTCCTACGATTCAGACCGATTGAAATGAGCACGGAATTTTTCATTACTTATTCTGTGACGAAACTGGGGAATTTGGCGGATAAGTTTGCTTATCTAGCGCCGGCTATATTACTAGATTCGAACGATACTAAATGTAATCTAGACTACGCATCTGCCGAAATTGACGAGCAGGACTTCAAGCTGGAACGACTTCGACTGCGGACTTTTATTACTACCACAGGCAACGAAAATAAATTAATTAATGCGGACCCACTTGAATTATTAAAATTTATTGTGAAATCCAATCTGGAAGATACTCTGCCCAATATTATAATAATGCTCCGAATATTCCTCACAATTGCCATAAGCAATGCCAGCTGTGAGAGGAGTTTTTCAAAATTGAAATTGATCAAAAATTATTTAAGATCAACAATGAGTACTTTAAGGCTAACCAATCTGGCTATCTTGTCTATTGAGCAAGAGGTATGTGATGCTATAGACATTGATAGTGCAATAAAAGACTTTGCTCTTAAAAAAAGTAGACGAATAAAGTTGTAGTTAAAGACAGAAGTTTTGTTTTTAATTCTAACAATTATATTATTTTTCAATAAAAATATAAATAGTAACAGTATCGTTCTAGTTCTAATTGGAAGTCGATTTGTGTTTTATATTCAATTTGCTAATAACTTCATCTTGTCGATCGTCAAGGTATAATCATAAGTGTTCTATACCTGTTATATCAATGTAAGTGGCATACGTGTAAGAATTTTTGTAATAAATGTGATTATTATATTGTAAAACATATATACATGACTTTTTTATTTGTAACCTGTACAATACACAATAATGATGATCGTTCTTGCCAAAAAATTCTTTAGAATTACTGTATATTTTAGTCTATTAAATTGAAATACCTAAATAAGAGGGCGGCAAAATTTTCCTCCGCCCCGGGCGGCTGACACCCACTCTACGCCACTGGTTAATATGGATTTGCATAATGCGTTAAATGGATTAATGTGAATGAGCAATTCAATAGGTAGACAGCAGTCATACAGACGGTTACATGAATAAGAGAGCAGCAGAATAAGACAGACTTACAGTACTGTCCCATTGCTGCACTTCAGCCTCATGAACTGATCTGGTGCAAAGTCAGATTTACTTTATATAAGTCTTACTAGTAAGAGTGAAGAAATTCTATACCAGAAATCTACATTAATAAAAAACTGAATTCTTCAAGGACTTCATTTGACTTATGTTCCTCTAAATACCAAATCTTAACAAGAGTTTAAATGTGTAGTTGTACATTAGAAATGGCTTGCACATGAAGATAATCAGTTCACATTAGTCTTACACGTGGCAGTGAGGATCATGCTGTGGGAAGCTGAAAGCAGGACCGCATCCCTGAAACAAATCTGCGCACAATGCTGGAGATTAGAACATCCAAATTCATTTAATAATAATCCTTTAAAAAGAAACTAGAAACTAACAATCTTTTGTTTGTCTATTATTCCTTATTGTGTCTGATTCTACAAGATACAGCATTTTGGATACTGGCACATCCCTAGAGTTTAGTTGGTTAAAGAAGCACAGTATTCTTAAAAACATTGCATGTGTAAAAAATATGAATCAATTCATCAATTAAAAAAGTTCAGAGATTTCAGTTTTGTCAGAAATTCACACATTGTATTTTGTGGATTCCAATGTCTCACACAAGTTAGTTAATGAAGGAGATTTTAATAAAAATATATTAATATAAGATAAAATTAATTAAAATACTTATATATTAGTACTCAGTGAAGCTGGGAATATCTAAACTGAAGAAAAGATTTAATTACAGCAGATACGGAAGAAAATCATATGCTGTTTTTGAATAATTACTGTTTTTTGTTTGTCAATGAAACAATAATGTTTATATAGCCTTTTTAATGACGAATGATTATTTTATTTTTGATTTAATTAATAGGTGATTTTTAATATAACAAAAACAACTCAGAAATCAGATGATAAATGGTTGTTACATATATTTGTTGGCATGCAATGAAGAGCTTACAGTAATTTATGTCTCAGTGACTGCTGTGCAAAGAATTTTGTACATTAATGCATTTTTTAAAACAAATATAAAATACTTCCAATAATAACAGGATTTCTATTTTGTTACATTACAATTGCAACTTTAAATGTAACAATATATGTTTAGGCTTTGAATAAGTAATATTTTAATAAATTGAAATGTCTAAAATTCAAATTAGATTGCTTAATAAGTGTCATTAAAATGCAAAAATACGTTACACTTTAGTATTTGATGGATTGTTCACTACAGAAGAATATCTGCCAATGACAAAAAGCTTGAACGTTTTACACTAAGGCTAAAGAATGCTCAGACTTCAAATGTTTTATATGTGCTATGGACCCCCAGTGTACACACATTAAATAACTGGTTGCTTAATAATCCAGTTTGTATAAAATTTGAATTTAAAATTAGGTATTGTACTGTGCTCCATTAAAACCCAGTTTAAAAGTCTCAGAACACCTTTTCTGTTAAGTTAAACATTACTTTTGCACATGAATAGATTAGTACATCACTATAAATTGTTCCGCATGGGAAAGAAAAAAAAAATGCTAAAACACACAAGGAAAAAAGATAGCAAACAGATGTTCATTATCTATACACTGATTATGTTTTCACAATTATAAATGATGGAAATGTGTCTACCTATGTTTCTTTTTCAGTTTCATCACTCACTTCACCACCTTTCTGTCTCTTATAAAGCAATAACAGAGAATGCAATGCAGCGTGACTTGTCCTTTTTCCTAGTCTCTGCTATTCTTTTACATAGAAAAGAAAAAGAAACAGAAGCTATTCCTAAATTGTGAAGAACTACTGGAAGACTAATTATAGTCACAGTTTAAAGCAATAAGACATGCATTTTATCTGTTTTATTTTTATATCACCTGGAAGCTAGTTTGTCATTACAATAAAACAACTGGAAAATAATCTTTGACCTGTTCTTTGAGTTCTTATAAAGAATTCTTTTTAACCATCAAAACTAAATGACACATTAGATGTTTAGAACATTTTTATAAATCTCTTTCATATGAATGATTCGGCACCTGGATCACTCCCCACTTCACAGTATGTAGAAAATGAAAAGTCAAATGCCTTTCATTTGTCCAAAGTGATAAAATTATTTTAAAAAATAAATCTTTATGCAGTTTTTTTGGCATTTGCTTAACTGGAATAAAATTCACAAAGTTAAATTTTGTACTATTTCAAATCAGGGCAATAAAACAGAAAGACACAAAGATGGAAAATCTGCTATGTCCAGCACATGACTACCTTAATTGAAAACTTTGACTTTTAAAATCTGACCTCCAACATAATGCTTTCCCATATATATACAGTATGCATAGTACATCTAATGATCTCGGTAGAGCAAAATGTATACTAACAATTATGCTCAAAAGCAGTAGGCATCTAACATTTAACAGTTACAACAATTGTGCTCAATATCACTGTGACGGAGTAATAATAACTGTACATCTCCTGTGGAAGGTACTCAGGGAACATTCTAATTGCATTCCCAAATGATCTCCATTGACTCTTCTTCACCACTAGATGAGCAGTAGTTCTACTTCATGATCCCCCATGTTGCTGAGCTCCTTGCCCTGTTACACACAGTGAGACCAACAACTCTGCACAGGAACCTTATTTCCAGTGCGGTCTCATTCTTTTTGTCACCACCCAGTTGCTCCTAACCAAATGTAAGGATTAGAATGAAGACTGCCCTGTAAAGCAAAAGGATTTCTTCTTCTGAAAACTTAGTTCCCACTTTGGAGCATCTCTTACATGAAGAGAACAATCCATTCTTTTCCAGTAAAGGACTGTGATCTTGGATGGTACAAAACTAATTTTCATCCAACCCATATACCTCCAACTGCAATGGTGTGCACACTAACAATTATAGTCCCATGAGGCCAAGCAGATATCATTTGCAAACATGGTACAGATGCAACTATTCGATTCTCAAGTTGGACATCCTCTAAAACTGCAAAAGCACTTTGATATTCTGCTCATAAAACATATGTTTTAAGTTTCTTGATATTTCTATCAGGTCACTTTAAATGACTTTAAATTGATCAAAAACTTTAAAAAAGAACTCTGGTCATGTGTTAATCTTTTGAGTATCAGACTTACATTGTAAGTGTGCATCATTGATCTATTTAATACATTATAATAAAACACTTATCATCAAAGTTAAATAAAGCATGCTATCCCCGCATGCTGGAGATCAATCCACTCAAAATCCTTTCCATTAGTTTACTTTAAACCAATCTCATGCTAAGATGGCTTCCACTTAGCACCATCTACTTTTTTGTGCATTATTATAACAAGCAAAGCTTCAATGATCAAAAAATGAAAAATAAATCTTTCTGAGACTCCTGGAAGTTCCATGAGTTAACAACAAATCAGTGTCTCCTTTCTGACTCCCACAAGTGAGCCATAATCTTCTGAAAATCGATCTCTACTCCCAAGTTTTTCTTTTAGTAATACCCCCATTATGTAAAATCAGATGATTTAATTACAGTGGATTCAGAAAGTATCCACATCCTTTCACTTTCTGCACACTTTATTGTGTTGTAGATTCAATTTTAAATGCAAAACGTTGTCATTTATCCCCATCACATTACACTCAATAACCCATAATAACAAAGTGAAAACGTTTTCAGAAAATTTTGCAAATGTATTAATAATTAAAAACTGAAACCTCTCATTTACATAATTATTCAGGCTATTTGCTGTGGAAATCCAAATTGTGGTCAGGTGCATCCTTTTTGTTTTAAATATTGTTGAGACGTTTCCAGAACTTGACTGGAGTCCACCCAAACTGAATTGACCGAACATTGATTAGAAAGGCAAACACCTGTGCATACAAGGTTCTACAATTCACATTGCACAGGAGGACAAAAACCAAGTTGTCAAGTTCAAAAAACTCTCTGTAGAACTCTGTGATAAAATTTTGTGATTAGTTATAGATCAGGGTTAGGGTATAAAACCATTTCTAAAGCTTTGAGTCTTCCCATGAGCATGATGGCTTCAATAATTGTGAAACTGAAGAAGTTTAGAAGCAGCAGGACTCTTTCTGAAGTTGTCTGTCTGGCCAAACTAAATAAGAAGAAGGGCTTAAGTCAGGGAGGTAACCAAGAACCCAATAGTCACTCTAATATAGTTTTAGAAGTACTCCGGTAAATTGGAACAACCTGTCAGAGGGACAACCGTTACAGTAATACTCCATGAATTAGGCATTTCTGGTAGAGTGACTAACAGGTACAGTACATGATGGCATTAAAAGGACTCAGAGAGCATTAGGAAAAAGATTCTCTCGTCTGATGAGACAAAAATTGAACTCTTTGAGCAGAACTCCAAGCACTAAGTCTGGTGAACCCCAGGCACTGCTCATCACCTGCCTGATATCATTGCTACAGTGAAGCATGGTGGTGGCAGCATCATTCAATGGGGATGCTTCTTAGTGGCATGAACAGGGAGACTGATCAGAACTGAGTGAAAGAAGAATGCAGCCAGAGAGGTCCTTGAAGAAAACTTGCTCCAGACTTAAAACCCAACAGATCATGTTTAGAGGGACCTGGAGATGGCAGGTTTCAGACATGTTCTATCAAATGTAAAGGAGTATGAGAGTATCTGCCAGGATGAATGAGAAAAACTGCCCAAATCCAGGTCTGCAAAACTTGTATAGACTTGGCCAAGAAGATCCGGAGCAGTAGCTGCTGCCAAAGTGGCTTCTACAAGTACTAAATTAAGTATCTGAGTACACATGGGAATGAGAGATTTCAGTTTTTGATTAATACATTTGCAAAACTTTCTGAAAGGTGTTTTCACTTTGTCATAATGGGTTATTGACTGTAGATTGATGGTAAAAAATGGCAAATTTATTTATTTAAAATTAACAGTACAACATAATAAAGGGTGGAGGAAGTGAAGGGGCCTGAATACTTTCTGAATACATTGCATATAACTGAATTTTTCATCTCAGGCTGTGACTTTTCAAAGTAGAATGTCCTCCTCCCCACCAACTGATTAATGAATGCAGCAAGGAATTTAATTATATATCTCTGATTTTTTCCATGGAAATAATCATTTTTCAAGTTGGGATGTCTTAGGAACCCTCCAGCTTAAAGTGATGAATCCTTTCCGAATACCTCAAACACCAATACCCAACAGATGCTGAAAAACTAAAAAGGTAAAACTCAGTTTAATTAGTGGACATAACCATTTAAACATGAAAACACATCAATACTTTAATATGTTCTTACTGCTGAAACAGAGAATATGCAGAAGTTTTAACAGTATTGTATGTGGTTAGCAAAGCAGATCCACTATTTACAGTTCTTCCTGATTTTTAAGGTGAAGTATAATAACAGCAGAAGTAACAATATTTTTAGGATGTAAAAAGTGACATGGTATCAGGGTTTTGAATGAATTGTCCATAAAGTATGACATAATTCTGAGCACCACAAGTATGAATTTCACTGCACTCTCCCGAAAACATCATTGTCTTCTTTTTCAACCTAAAATGAAACTGCAAGTCTGTTAGATCTATAAGTCCATCAATCAAAATGCTAAAAGCAACCCAAAGACAAATTAGCAATGCAGGATGGCCTTCACAAATGAGAGCAAAAGAACAGCACTGAAAGACAGCAAATAATTTAGTTCTACCAAATAAATTATTAATTGACCTAACTAAAATAAATCTTTTAATGTATGTGATACATGACAACAGTGTACATCATCACAGTAGGGTAAATGTAGATTTTTTTTCCCTTAAATATTTTATTTTATTTATGTCTCTATTTTGCATTACATCCATTAGAAAATAATCTGCCATGTCAGTTAAAAGTAAAGAAAAAAAAGACATAGGTGAAAAATAAGAATTGAAGTGTTTACACTTAAGAGAAATTTTTCCCCACCATCATATATATGTTTAAGTTTTCCACATATATAGGGCGATTCAAAAAAGCATTAGTAAGTAACTAAGTATCATATTGAACATGTAGTTTAAATTAATCTGTAAATTTTTTTATTCATGGAAATACTCAATATGCACCCCTTATGTCATACAGCATATGCCAGTCCTGTTGTCTAATGTACCTCAGACCCCTGTGTTACTTTTCACTGTTGATTGTTGACATGGAAACCATGATGTTTTCACTTATTTGCGTAGAACTTTAACGCTCCAAAATCTCGAAAACAATTAAAGGTAACTCTACAATTTGGTACATACCATATGTTCATATTTTCTAAGTAATCAATTTTTGAAAATGTTCCATTCTTTTTGAATCCCTCTGTATAACAGTTGTGAGTACATGTGAAACTGGGCACATTGATTGAAATGCCTGGTTCTGTTACCATTTTGTGTCTTTGAAAAGCCCATAACCTTTTTCATAGCACTAGATTTCCTCTGTTTGTCTCAATTTAAACTGCTTTAAGACATTATACCTAGATGCCTTTGCCTCCAGCTTTTCATTTTGTACAGCACCATATATTTTTTTAAAGAGGACACTGTAAATCACCCTGGTTAAGAGTAGAGATGAACACGTCAAAAAAGAAAAGAGCAAGCTGATTGCTAAATCAGTTTTACTTCAAATGAAATTAATATTTCACTAAACAGGATATTTTTTTCCTCTCTCCCTATTATTCTTGCACTTATACATTATTCTAATGCTTATAAAATGGATACACTACCCTCCTTTGTTTCAGATCAGTTGCACAGAGCCCTGCCACACGCTGCCTGCTGTTGGTTCACTCATTGGCCCTGTAGACACCACTCTTATCCCTTTCCATCTCTGCATGGCATGTAGGGACTTATTTGGAATGTCTCAACTGTGTCCGATTTACTGTCTCCATTACACTAACACTCTTTGTATCTGACTCTTAATCCTTATTTCACTCCTGCATGTGTTAGTTCATTTTTGTAGTTTGTACAATTTATTTTTCTTTCATTTGTTTTCCTCTGAATCATTTAATCTTCAACAAAGCAGGAAACTATATTTTATAACAACAACAAATAAAAAAAGGCTTTCATTACTGAGTGAGTGGTGGAGAGACAAATAAAATTTAAGCATCCGTGACTTCACTGAAGGGAGAAAGAATGCTGTACAAATGGCCATTATGTGCTGTTGAAAAAGCAGAAAATCAAGCAGTAAAGACAATTAGTCAGAGTTTGGACAGTGCCTGGTGGTCAGGATGATTTAGAATGAGGTTGCAAGAATTCTGATATGTGATAGGCAGGAAAAAGACTGAAAGACAGATGCTGCAGCATGTCCTGTTGTGCAAAATGAGATCAGCCTATCATTGATATGTCTTATTTACAACAGACAAACAGATTATTATTATAGATAGCTAGCTGAAATACCCAGCGTTGCCCCGGAGGAAAATAAAGTGTTTTTTTAATTGTTAGAGAAAATTATAATAAAAACCCCACAACTATAAAAATAAAAATAAATTAACAAACAATGAAGTCTCACTAATGAGCTTGTCATCCAGTTGATGCTAAGAAATGGCCAACTCTCTTTAATTTCAAAAGCAACAGGAGTGCTGTGGCGCTCAAACATAAAGAATGCTGAAAGTCACCTCCAGTTCGCCCTCTGGTGGTCGCTCCAAGTGTCAACTGGATGATAACATGCATACAAAACCGCAAGATCACCCCCTGTCCTACCCAGAAGGAGGTGGGTTAGGATGGATTTCACCCTACAGTATTTTTAGTCGACCAATGAGAAACATGTGAACTAAGTTTTGCTAAAGCTGTTCGGAAGTGATGCTGGAACATACATACATACATACATACATACACACACACATACATTAACTTTTATATATATATATAGATTGTCCCAGAATGAGCACAGAAAGAGTAACTTTATGACATGGCCCACAACAGGACTACAAGCAGTGAAATGAAGTCAGCTAGTTAGAATTCAAACTGAAAGTGATATATGATAAGACGTAATGTCCATACATTTTCTTAAAAAAAGGGTTACTAATCAACCCATATTTGTTTTACTTATTTACAAAACTGTTAATGAGCACAAGCACTACAAAGCAGTCTACAGGAACCTAACTTACATTGACTTACTCAGGGTCGAAACCATACCAATGTTTAAACTCAGACTTTTTTACTGCTTTGTTTTTCAGGGTGGAAAAGTAGGCAGTGCTCATAATATACAGTTGTGGGGCTTTGACACAGGGAATCACTAAACATAGCATAATAAGTAGGATAGAGACATGCAGAATGGTTAACATTGACAGCTAGGTTGAGAATGAGTGACTACTACTTGGCTTTTGTGGCATTTATAAAGTGTTGCTCAGTATCAATAACTGAACAATTTGTGACATTTCTATTTCATAAAATATTATTAGCAAGATGCGCCTTGTGCTAATGTTGCTGTTGACTGACAGAAAGGCATAAATTCAAAGTATGAAAGGTTACAATAATAAAATTAAAATACATCTAAAGTAAACACATACTGTAGGTATAAATAGGAGAAGGGTGCTTTTAAAATGTTCAAAATATTTTTTATGAAAACAAACACAAGGAAGGAATGAACAAAGGGAGAACATAAACATGACAAATAACTGGAGAAATGAAACAACAAATTGTTGCCTTCACAAGTGTCAGTACCTGCCTAACATGCAGGGTCTCTTGATTATTTGCCTTTCACTTCTCATTTCCACCCCTGTCACTGGTGATTACTGTAGTCTCTGCTCTTATCAATAGTGAGCCATTGTCCCAAACTGTCTCTACTCTTAAAGGGTAAGACAGCTTTAAATCCATTCTTGAAATCACCTCAGGGGTTAGGCACAGTTTTAGATTTGATACAGTTGCTTTAAAAGGACCATGTCAGCACTTCAGCTACCTCCCATTTTAAAGGGCAACCTGGTCTTTGCACTCTCGGAAAAACAACAAAGGCAGATTTACATTTTCTCACACTTTCCGTATAAAGAGAATTAGGTTCTCCTAACTTATTCTGAGACAATTGTACTCTTGCCTTCTAGTGTTTCCAGGGTGCACTTTACTCTGTCCTTCTAGTGTGCCCCTGCTTGTATTTCATCTGGGATATCTTGTATATTTACATGGCTTACCATTGTATTGGCAGTGTTTTTTCCTTTTACACTGGCAAGATGACATGACAACATTGCCAGTAGGCACTTTGTGTCTCTATTGTAGACATTTGCTTCATCCTTCTCCTACTCTATGACTCGCATTTCTGTTTTGCAATTCTTTTTTCCCCAGACCGCTCATTACAGTGTACACTATATAAAAATGAAAGTCTGTTGAATTGCCACTCTTGAGATTTTCCTCTTAAAAATCAATCTAATATTGTTGTGCCAATTGATTATGATTCGGTTTTATGACATTTAAAGGCTATATACTGACAACCCAATGAAAATGGCAGAAAGAGATTGCTGTAAACAAAGAATTCAAACCCAAACATTGGCTATAAACAGTTCTACAGTAACAAAACTGTGCAATTGAGCATGGAAACTTTTACGTATGGTCATGTCAATGATAAAAAATAAGTGGAGGTATTTAAAGAGGAATAGTGTTAGGGAGCAGAATGCAGATGTGGGGATAGGCTACTGTTGAGTTGCTTCTATTCTTCTCATAATTGTTAAAAATACTGGGTGATCTAAAGGATCTATTTTACCTCTTTTTCAAAATTCAGTTCACTCTACCCCTTTTGTCAGAAATAAAAAGCCTTTTTTATGACTTCCATCACTTCATCTTCTGTTGTTTTACCATTTGTTAATATTATTTTCTGTTTAATTTTATGCATTTGCCTGCATGCTGTCAAACAGCATTTCTAACATGTGCAATGAGTTGGGAGCAGCCCAACTCCGGCCCTGTGTGTGTGCGTGTGCGTGTGAGATCTCTGTTGTCTCTTTTCATCGTGGTTGGTTTTTATTTTATTTTTTTGTTGCTTTATTTGTTATTTATTATTTTTATTATTTTTTTCTCTAATTTCCATGACATCATTAATATGCATGGCTCGTATTGACTTTGAGCAGGAATGTAATCCTGTTTTCAACCAAACTAACAAAATTAAAGCCAAGCAACGTTTTCTTTGTAATGATTCAAATTTAAAGAATTGTACAAATTCTTGAAATGCTTCAAAATCAATCTTCTTAGACTAATACTAAATTTACTAAAACTAGTTGTTACTAATACTACTGTTTGAATCAAACCTTTGTTGTAACTGTACTAACAACCATTTTTGTGTCTGACTCTCCCTTACTTACTTACAAAATACTAACCGATTTCGCCCAATCCCACCCAGTTCCCTAACAATAATTCTTTCTAAAACAAAGTAAACATGCACACCAGGAGATGTTCCAGAAAATATACTGCCTGCTCTCCCTTAGCATTTTTGTTACCTACTAAATGAAAATTTCTTATTGACAGCTCTTGGAATAACAGGAGACTATTAAAAACTGTGGCCACATGGGGATGGGTGAGAGGGACTGTGGAGGACTGCCCTCCAAGTACAGTTTTGTTTGATTTTTTTTTTTTGTTTTAATAACTTTTAATCCATTACCCTACATGCCACACATCTAGCACCCAGCTACCAGCCTGAAGATTTCAGAAATCTGCCAGCCACTTCATCAAGAATTCTGATGGGTTACAAGCAAAAACAAAGCTATTTTTGGGTTACATAATAGATTTTTCTTTTCAGTGAATGTGCTTACCTGTATCATGGTAGCAGCTATAAATACAGTACTGGATTGGCTTAGCTAATGTGGATGTCGGGCGAAATTTGCTTATGTATCCATAGTTATACACTCAGTAAAACAAAATAATATATATATTTTATGCAGCTTCATGTTGTAATTTATATTCCTGTTTTCTTACCAATATTTCCAGCCATGCCTTTGCAAGAAAGGTTGTTTTGGTAAAATATCTTTTCTAATTTGAGTCAGAACAACATCTGAAATGGTATAACTCGTTCACTTTTAAATACATAGGCAGCACAAAACCTCTAATTGAGCAAGAGGGATACCTTACAGTGCTGCTGCTGGTGGAATATAAGGACTCACAGGTGAGTCTCAACTGGTCCAGCCATTCTACTGGGAGAGTCATGAAGCTGAAGATCCAACAACTAATGAGACATCCAGCAGTCAGGCTGATATTGACTGTCGTACTGGAGAGTCACACTTCAAAGCAAGGTTTTCAACAATAGCTACCCAAAATGGTAATACTAATGATTCCAAAAAGAATTTATAATTTTGATCCTTCAAATTTCTGAGAAAATATAAAACTGGATGTAAAAATCTAGTAGACTTACATAGTATGATTGACTTATTCTGTTTTTACTTACACAATTAAACTTATCCTCTACGTATTCAACCTTGAAAGTCTGATTTCATATATGGCAAAGGAAACTAACAGTACTGTGAAAACAGTATTTGCCTCTCCCTGATTCTGTCCATTATTGCACAGTCTTCAGATCTTCAACCAAAATATAACATTAGATAAAGGACATCTAAGCAAACAGATAATACAGGAAATATAAGCTTAAATTTCTGATGGGAAAGGTGAAAATGGAAGCTTTTCTTGCAATCATTGCACCTAAAAGTATTTCAATCATTTATTAAGAGTAAGAGGCAATTGATTTTTCACATAATGCTAACATATTCAAAAATTTCAAAATTTAATTGATATTTTGCTAAGGTGGACAATTGGGAAGAGAACAAATACTTTTTTTCATGGTACCGTATAATTAGTAAAAAATGAGTAAATAAATAGTGGGAGAGATGTCAACAAAATGTTTCCTAAGGGAGTGTTAACTTCTTTATTAATCCTTTGCCCTTTATAAAGCACTGCAAGTCAAGCATGCTAGTCACATGTTCAACAGATCATTCATCACTAGAGGAAGTTTATTGCACACTTCAAAATTTAGTTTTTGGGAACTCAGACACAGAGAAGAACGTGGACTGCCTGATCATCATCATATTGGTCTGAACACTACAATTCACTACTACCAAGGTGATGGGGATAAAAAGTAGGCATCCTGAACATGAACAGGTAAAGGGAGAGATTGTTCCATCTGACTTTAAATCCTTCAGCTTTTTGTTTACGAAGCATGAATGACTGATTCTTTGCTAGGATGTAATTTCATTTATAGCTTTTAGCAAAACCAGCATCATTTAGAAATGTCAAGTATGTTCTTGTCTATGGAGGGTTAAAACTTAAATGATACATTGTAAATTATTCAGAGTCCTGGTTCTAAGACATGCAAACTCTATAACATATCATTTTCATGTTAACAACTTGTTTATATTAGCTTTGCCTCCCAATATATATCAACATATTTGCCTACTATGCTAAAGAAAGGTTTCTGATCTGCTCAACATTCTTAAGTAAGCCACCATTCTTATAGGTTTGTAATTTATCCACAAAAATAAAACTATTATTGATATGATTTGGTTTGGTTTTTCTCAAGCATGTCTTTGCTTATTTTAGAATATTTTGTATTTATTTAGTTTTTTATGCCCTAGAATACATTTCTATTATTTAGTTTTAGTTTTTTTTTATTATGAAGTTTTTTTAAATTATTCTGTAATGTGTTTTTTTTCCTGTAAATGTTGTCATTTTATAGTTTTTTTTTTTAAAGTTGCAAGGGCATTGCTATCTAGTGAGAACCAGAGATTGTGGTTTTGCCTTTCCATTGTTGTCCGAGGTTGGGGATTCTAATTAAACAATACCATGCTGTCTTTGTTGTTTTGTGTTGCTTTTTTTTACTTCTTTTTGCTAAGAATGTTCACTATGAATTAAGTTTATCGTTTTGAATTTAGACAACTTAAAATTCTGATATCTCTTTAATAAACTTTGGTCCATGCTTTTCATAGTGTTTCATCTCCTGGTCCCTTATTCTTCAAATCCTGAGTAGCAAAACCTTTGGCAGAATAATGATAAGCGTGGCAAGCATGAGCAGAAAATTCAGCCCATTAAGCTTCTTTGGTTGTCTGATAACAACGTTATTCATAAATCTCATCTGTGTTCATGATTTCCACAATCCTTTGTGTGATCAAATGCTACCTAGATTTCCCCAAACATACTTCTATGTCATTTGCACTGGTCTCTTTAAATACTTGTTAAGTAAAGGAATTCAACTTGATCAACTTTGGCTTAGGTCCCCACCACATCCTTTTCTACTGAAGAGCTTTAGTTCTTCTAACTTGCTATGCCTTTTTTGTAAGGTGGTGACCGGAATTGCACATAGCATTCCAGATGCAGTCTCCCTCATTCTAAAACATAAAGTTGTAGCAGAGAATCTTTGTTTAGCAATTTTTCTGTTAAGCTTTTTAATTATATTGCCTTTTGTCTAACTGTTGTAAACAGGATGAGTTAATTTCATTGTGCAGAGCTTCAAGGTCCCTCCAGACTTGGAATGAAGTATTGCATATCTCTATGTAACCTAATACAGGATGATCTAATCTTCCATATATGGACCTGTTTGTAATAGATTAACATGTTATCGATTATATGCTAAATATTCTCTAGAATATGCATACACTGTAAAGCTTTTGTCTAATAAAGGATTGTCAGCATAACCCGAATTATAATATAAGAGTACCCTGCTTGTATTGGTGTGCTCCAAAGGTATCTAGTCTAAAGAACCTTATTATGTAATTTAAATCTGGGCCAAGAGATTGCCCCTATAACCATATAGCACTTTTTTGCTTTTTTAATTTCTGTCCCACATTGCCTAGTGGATAAGAAAGGTGTGTCAATGAAAATCAGTACATCATTTTAGATATTGATTTCTGTGAATCAGTGTTTCCTAAAAGGGTACAATATAATTTTGGATATGCAGGCAAGAATATTACTTTACTATTTATACCTGGCAATCTCTTAATTTCACCTAGATCTGATTTGTTATTAATAACTTACCTGATTTGGTGGATCACATCTCACAATGTCCCTTTTTATAATAACAAGGTCAATTACAAATAAATGTAATGTACTTCAATTGTAGGGTTAAGTTTATTAGTATGCAATTATGATACTTTAGACTAGCAACCTTGTATTTTAGTTGATTCACCTATCATGTGACTGCTTGATCTATTTTACCAAAATCTTTATTGTGTGTGTGTTGATAATGATTTAGCTTTGATGTGCTTAAAGTTGTATAATATCTCTTTATTCATAGTGGCAATTAACACCTCCACATCCATTTAGTAAGCCCAGATACAGTAATGTACTTATTTTTTTTTTACTTTAAAGACCAAATCATAATAATGAAACACAACCCAATCAGAAAAAAAATACCAAGTATAATAATGTGGCCTAAAGAAACCATAAATAAAACATGGCACTTTATCGCTATTTGGCTCAAAAATCTATACAACAAGAAAGCCCCATCTAAAGTGGCTCTTCATTTACTGTTAAATAAAACAGCAAATAAAGTATCACAAAGCCTATATTACAATTGCATTAATGAATTCTTGCCAACCTCTGCAAAAGAAGAAAGATCTTTATTTCAATTTCACATTAAACACATTACTTTCCCACTAAATTATAGGTAGTGGATTGGGATTCTTCCAGTCGAGCAAAATAAAATGTCTTTATGCAAGTGGTGTGGTTTAAAATCTTACAAGAGATGGTAACCTAAATGTTGCCATTAAAATATTTTTGATCCAAGGCTAGAAAAGAGATATACAAAAATCGTTTGTGCAAAATGGTTTAAGTGTAGAACATTTGCAAAACATATGATTCAGAGGGTAATTGATGGCATCACTGACAGATTAGATCTTGCCTTTGGTTCATTTTAGAAAGTTTAGACAAGATAAATGTGAATGATGAACAATTTAATTTGAATTATAGGGTACATTCCTTGAAATTTGTTGATATGCTTAGAAGATACTTTCTGGATCTTGAGTCAAATGATCCAGTATCACCTCAAGGGTAGATATAGGGCAGTTGTGTAGGTTGCTTGTGATAAATTTTCTAACTTGGAAGAAAAAGTGTGTCACTAGAAGATTAAATATAGAACATAATAGTTTAAAGGATGTCAATACATTACCACTATATAGACCTCTAGATTTCATCATAATTAATAACATCCATTGATTTAATCCTTTGAACCTGGCAGGCAGATTTTCAGGCCAGTCACAAAGTGTTGTATACCCGAACGGCTGGTATGGCCCACATATCTACCGTCATAACCCTTCTGATCTGAATAATGGCCTACTCATATCTGTTGTGCTACACTACTATTAAACTACTCTACTGTCTAAATCTTGCAGTCCGCTACTCTATGCTATCATAACCCAGCTGGCCGGAATAACATCCTTCTCTATAGTTGACTATGCACATAATGGACCGCTATCTAGTTATGCTGTTACACTACTTATGCAAGTTACACTGCTGTTTTTTTTACCTTCAGGTCAATTTTGTTTTTTCTCTTTAGTTTCAAGAATAAAACAGAAAGGATTTCACTTGTACTTTAGCATGAGAGCTAACCCAAAACCACAGAGACTTAGTGTTTGCAGGGAAGTACAAGCAGGCAAAGAGAGCTTTTGCCCTTCTGCTCCATGAGAGGTTTCTTTCCCCCTAGAGCTTGCCTTAGGACATCTGTGTTATAGTGTGAAAGGTGTACCATTCCAGTCAAACTCCCCACCTGCCACTGTCCCTGGAGCAGGTTGCACCATTTCCAAGGGAGTTTGGGTGTTTGATGCCAGACATATGAGTGCCACAGGGAAGGGGAGATGGATCAGAAGATAGTGAAATTCATATAAAAAGTTCTTGTGCATTGTTACTGGCACTAGAATCTGTTTTGAAGCATATTACTCAAAGGTGCAGTTTCATCATTAGGTCCTTACAATAGACATAAGAAAATGATGGAAACAGCAAGACTGAAAATAACACAGCTTGTTGTATAGTTTTCATCTGTTGTTATGTCAGGGTGGCTTATTATATTGTTATCATACAGTATAATAAAGTTTTGCTAATATAAATCAAACTTTTTTGGTTTTTAAATTTGTTCAAAATTGCTGGGTAGGCGAGTGTTTTAGTTACAAAAAGCTGGGGAGGGCAGAGTTCAAAGGGTTACTATTGCATAGGTTAAGTCCTAAATAAGAGATTATAATGTATAGGAGCAGCAAATAAGAACATACAGTATCTGGCTTAAACCATGTGCTATGTTTTTTTATCTTTAATAAATGGTGAATAAATAAATGATGAATCAGTGGATTCCTTTTAAATTGACAGCAGTTATTGTTGACTGAAGCACAGAGCAAGGCATTCAGAGAGGATTTTGAGCAAGATTTCTTTTCCATTGTTAACCAAGCAGGTGTGATTTCATGGACATTTGCCAATTTCCAGTGTTTGATTGGATGGATATTTCCCATCCAGTATTGGAAATGAAATTTAGGTAGTGCCATGTCACCTTTAGTTTTTGATCTTTGTAAAGTGTCCTTTTTATTGTGTGACAATCTTGAATCTTGGATGTTACAAGGGAGCTGAATTACTTAAAGAAGGATTGGTTAATAAATATGGAGAGCCTCTGATTAAGATAAAGTATTTTGGGAAGATTTACAATATTAATTACCCCAAAGAATGGAGAGAGGACCACATATTAACATCTTGATTAATGTTATCCATCATATTAAGAGATCTTTTTATTTTTACAAATGAATAATATCAAGGTATTTGAACTGTCCTAATATAATCAGCAAAGTGTGATCTTGCTTGTCCTGCCATTCAAAAGAATACACTGGAAAAATACACTCTTTAATTTTAAATCCTGGCATCACAAGATTCTCAGACCAAAGTTAATGCTAATGGGAAAAATGAATATAGGCGTGAGGTATAAAGTACCATATCTGCAGCAAGAAAATATATTTTATGTTCAGTCCTGGAGATGACTAGCCAGTGGTTCATTAGCAATAGCAAAAAGCACTGGTGATCATCAATACCCTTGTCTGGCTTCATATTGTAATGTGAAATAATAAAAATTTTCATTAATTATACAGACTGAGGATTCTGAATTAGTATAAGACAGTTTAATCCACGCTAATATTTGATGCTAAGTTCAAATTTGTACAGTACCCTAAGTAGATATCACCATTCATCTCTACCAAAGGCTTCTTCTTCACTCAGATATAATGAGACCTGTAGAAGATGTTATTATATTAAACGATGACTGGTTACTAAGCACATGCCTTTAATAAACCCATATTCATGTTGTGCTATTATAGAGAATCTACTTTTAGTTAAAACTTTTTCTAAGATGTTAACATCATTTTTCAGAAGTGAAATTGGCCTTTATGATTCACATTCTAGCATGTTTTTAATTTTTCTTTGGACTAACACTTGCTGTAATTTATTGAATTTTATTTATTCTTGCTTCAGTAAAATTAACAATAATAGTCCTAAGTTGAAACCTAAATTAATTTTTTTTATGTAGGCCGTGTGGTGTAGTGGTTTAGTGGTTTAGGCTTAGGACCTCAAACCCTGAGATTGTTGGTTCAAGTCCTGCTACTGACACTGTGTGACCGTGAGGAAGTTACATAACCTGTATGTGCTCCAATTGAGAAAACCAAAAGAAATGTAATCAGTTGTATCATAAATGTTGGAAGTTGCCTGGGATAAAAGCATCAGCCAGATAACTAGATGTAAATCTAGAATTTCAGAGAGTCTCAAAAACTTTATCAAACCTTTTTAAATATTTTGTCAAAGAAATACCGATCTTCAACCTTTCTGTCTTTACTTTGAGAGAAACATAAGAACTTAACATTCCTTAGATGTGTTAGTTATTTGTTTGTGTTCCAACTGTGCTCCAAACTTCGAGATAATGCATTTCTTGTGCTAAAACCTTATTACCCTTTTCTCAGTATTCATAATGATTATAAAGCTACATAAAGATAAGCTGCTTTTTTGCTTTATAGTCATAAGATTATATACTGAATATAAGTCAACCCTTTCATGTAGAGTGTCTCATTTGATGATGTACCTGATCAGTTAAAGAAATCACTGTAGTCAGTCCTGATATCATTCTAGTATGGACCTTACTTTAATAGGAAACATAAAATATAATTTGCTCTTTAGGAACTGCTATAAGTGTTTTCCAGAGTGTCCCTGCCAAGATCTCTTGTGAGACAATGATCTCTAAGGCAATATCCGTTTATACAGAGATGAATTTTCTAATGTCCTCATCAGCTGGCATTAATGCACTAAGTCGACAGTTGGACCTATGGGGCATAACAATTTAACAAAATAAGAGCATGGTTAGAGATAACAGCAAGCTCATATTTACATTCAATAGAGGGTAGTAAATTATTATTGATAAAGAAAAATATATTCTTGATTAACTATCATGTATTGGAGAAAAGAAAGAGTATTCTGTCAAATTGGATATAGATATATTCATTGAGCAAAGAGATAATGATCTTTAATAAACTGTGAAATAAGAATAGCAGTTTCAGATGTTGTAGTTATGGGTGCAGAGGATCTAAATATTGACTTAATGCATAATTACATCTCTACCCATTATAAGGAGGAGCTCAAACTAGGAACCAGGGCCAGTGCAATAAATTATATCACCTGAGACAAGGCACAGATTTGTGGCTCCCAACACTTATCCTGGCTAGGCATGAAAAGATACGCTTAATACATATTGTGATGGAGGCTCCACAACAGAATAGTCCCACAATAGGGTGCCTCCTTGGAACAAGAGATGAAACAATAAATAAATAATATAATATATAATAAATATAACATTTTGGGAAAATTTACTTAGGCCACAATGTAACACTTTAAAAGACCTTATATTGTACTTTCTGTGAAACTTCCTCACTTGGTGTGACTTCAGGCTAAAATTCCCAGTTGCCTACCTTTTGTATAATAAGAATATGTAGTATTTTTATATAATAGCTTTGGAATATTTGCCTGACTCATTTTAGTGTTCAAAGAAGTAAATAAATAACTAAAAAATTACTGGAAAGAAAATGATCTTGTGCATACTTTCCAGAACTCACAGCTTCTGTAATTAAAGTGTTTAGAGTATGACACCCTGCAGTTAAGAACTACACGCACAGACATTGCAAGTTCTCCATTTATCTTGAAGCGCTTAGTAGCATTTTAGAAATACACATTTCAAAATAATAAGACAATTATTGTTTTGCATGTAACCTCTGCTGGGTCTCCTTTAATGTTGTCGATATGTGTGTGATATTTTTATCAATGCCGTTTGGGCCATTCAGTACCTACATACCAGTCATAACAGCTTGGAAGGCCTTTAGGGACGTTTGTAGACAGTTAACACATTCCTACTGGTGTTGTCTAATAAAAGCTTTCTTGCACCAGTGCTGCTACTGGTATTTAAGCATCATCCAAACTAAATGCTTACACTATTAAGGTCATTTTGCAATTTCTGCACAAAATGCATTTAATTATTTGGCTATTGATTGATTGCATTATTTTTCCTGTGAGTCTGTATCTTTGATTTTTATGTCTCCATTGCTATATGCATCTAAATATCCCCTTGGGATTGATAAAGTTTATCTGATCTAATCTAATCCAAATACGAAACAAATACTTAACTGTCGCCTGATTTTCTGGTATGGGTTAATTGTAACATTTACTGTCACTAATCTACATATAAACTATTTACTGCAATGCAAGGTAACAAAGACAAATCCATGCTCAGTTTAGCCAAGTGAAGCCTCAAAAATAGGCAGGTTTAATAGATGATTGTAACTATTGATATGTAGTTTAAGTGATGACATATAGTAAATTTTTGGTATTATTGGAACAATATAGTTTGAAATTTTCAAAACTTCATGTGCCTTAAGATTATCCTCCTTGTAAATGCCAACAATGAAGGGATATTGTAAACGACAGGCAAAATATGTTGGCGGAACATATATGGTATTTTCTATCTTTGTAATTACTTTTGTCATTATTTAGTTGTTTTTTTTCTTCATTCTCAGACATATAAATAAATAAACCCTAGGTCCTGTGTTAAAGTTTTAAACTACAGTGTTTAACATTAAGATTTAGATTCAAATAGAGACTTTCTTTGTTAAATCTTGAAAACACTGTTGTAGTGATGTGGTGTACTTGCCATTACTCATGATTGTAAATCTAAAGCCTTCTCCTGGGCTTCCTATTCAATGCGGACCTTAATTTTAGTGGTGCATGTACAGAAAAAAGAGAGAAACACATATAAAAGAAGATAACTACTTGTTGCATTGCTGAAATAATACTTTGGGGGTTATTTAATTATTATGCATTTGCTTGATTAGGCCAAAGCTGATACTGTGAACATATTAAAAAGGTTGCAGATGGCTTGTTTATTATAACTTGACAATGGTGTGCAGATCAAAATCAAGAGCAGATTAAGTCCCAAATTAGATTTTTTTTCAATAGCCTGGTAACTGTCACTACTGTCTAAGAGCTGCATAGTCTTTGGTTTAGTTTTAGTCTGAGGAACACCTTTATACATTTTGGGTCAAATATTCACACACAAGCTCAACTGCACATAGTTATGAATGGTGTAAAGAAAAAAAAAATATAACCTTTACAATTTTTTTGTCTCTGTTCTTGACAATAGTGTTCAATGCTGAGTTAAACTTTCTAATTTGTAACACAAAGTTAAATAATAAAGCTGTAATGTTTAGAATTTGGCAGTATGCAGTTTTTATTCTGAAGGTTAAAAACACCCCTAAATTAGTGAAATATTACATGCAACGCACACACTTTGTATGATCTTTTTATATTTTAATAGGAATATACACATATATACATTAATATTTTATGTATAAAATAGCTTACAGTATTTATGTTGCCAGAAATGTGCAATATTCTTTGTTATGTTTATTTAATGATCAATTGTTTTTATGACATTCTGAATACATGATATATGAAAATGATAAACGGAGTAGTTAATGGCCATTGCCAAAATATGTATGTATAATAACCACTAGGAAATACAAAATCATATAAAAGAGAAGGAAAAGAAATAAAAAAGATTTATGTCTAGAGTTTAAGTCTTTTTAAAATAAAAACAATATATTTTGAAAATAAAATTGTTATGCTTTTGTTTTTAAATCAAATGCACTATTATTGACACAGTCCTATCACTCACTTCCTTACAGCTCTATTAAAGGAACATTAAAGAATGTTTATACTGTACAATTGTAAGATATTTTAGTATAATTTATATATCTTGATAACCCAAAGGATGCCAAACATGTTAAATTCTTGCTTGTAAGCTACATTAAACTTTTCTTTTATTGCATGATGATTATATTTGACTAGAAAATCTACCAGAAATTGATTTCAAAATAAATGTACAAATTTTCAGATCCAGTACTTTTTTTACTTTTACTTTTTTTTAAAGGGTGATTATTTTTTAAAAGCATACAAAATTTACCAAGAAACAATGTGACATTTAACCATCTAAAGTATCTATTTACCTAGCCTCATCCACTTATTTAAAAACTATTTAGAATGTACAGTATTTTTTTCTGGCAGTTGTTAACATTCAAGATTTATTTTAAAGCCTTCATCAAATAGTAATATAAAAATTGTCTAACTTAACATATTAAATTGTGACAAAGAAGGGCAGGCTAACAGTGAGCACTCTTTAGCAGGGCCCACGTCAATTAATAAGTTTATTCAATCATTCTCCAAAGTCCACAGCTGGTGAAAGCAAACACATTAATTAATATGTTAGCTTCTCTTCTACATCTGGCCTAAATTTACTTTGAGCACACAGATGTTTTGATGAGGGAGAAAATAAGTGAAGCATTTGGAGGCCCATGGAGTAGCTATGGATCTTCCACAGATCACTTTCAACCACGTTACGTGTAGTAAACAAAAAATATTTTGTCATATTATTAATTGTTTTACAGTTATCAAAATGCTTTATGCTGGTAAATTCACAAATTGTCACTTCCTAATATAGACAAGGATTTGTGGCTTTAGTGCCAATATTAATTTACATGCAAGGAGTCTGTCCATCACAAAGCACAATACAGAGTTCTCCTTAATTGTTCCTAATGTCAGATTATCA
>JANRMT010062796.1:25878307-25936447 GCA_026402145.1 Polypterus bichir lapradei
TATATAAATAAATGTTGTTGTTGTTATACAGTGCCATTGTCCCATACATATTTACCAAAAGTACAGTGCCCTTATCCTATACATATTTACCAAAAGAAACCAGATTTTGTCTTCTCTTGTATAATTCTGCTCCTCTCCCTAGTCTCTCCATCAATTGCCCCAGTAATTTGCCCTCACTATCCTCTCTAGCCAAATATTAGGCCAAAGAAAACTTTCTGCCACTTACCAGGGTTGTGGGGGCCACTGTTTAGCAAAGACGTCCAGATATCTCTTTTTCCTTCCATCTCTTAAAACTCCTCCGGGAGATAACAAGGTGCTCCCAGTCTAGCCAAGAGAAATAATTAGTCTACTGTATCTTGGGTCTTCCTTGAGGTTTCCTTCTGGTTAAACATGCTCTAAACAACTCCTTTGGAAAGAATCCAGTAGGGAATCCTAATCAGATGCATGAACCACATTAACTAGCTCCTTTTGATGTGGTTGAGCAGTGTTTCTACATTGAACACCTCCCAAATGTCTGCACTTCTTATTCTATCTCTAAGGCTAAGAAAGAAACAAATTTTTGCTACTTGTATCCATGATCTAGTTGTTTCAGTCGCTACCCATAGCTCGTAATCATAGGTGAGGGTAGTAATGTAAATCGACAGGTAAATGGAGATTTTCACCTTTCAGCTCTGCTCTGTCTTCACCATGACCGGACAATACAACATCTGCATAACTTCAGGCACTGCTCTGATCCACCTGTTGAGCTCCCACTTCCTTCTTCCCTCACTCATGAACAAGATGCTTAAACTCCTCTGCTTGAGGCTGCACCTTATACCTAACCCAGAGAAGGTGCTCCACTCTTTTCCAGCTGAGGACGATGACAACAGATTTGGAGGTGCTGATTCTCATCCCAGCTGCTTCATAGTTTGCTGCAATCCGCCCCAGTGTGTGTCTAAGGTTGCAGCCTGATGAAACCAGCAGGACCACATCATCTACAAAAAGCAGACATGTGATCACTGGATCACCAAACTGGATACCCTCCACTCCTAGGCTGCACCTTAAAATTCTGTCCCTAAAAATTAAGAATGCTGGATAGATCAGGCAGACCCAAACGTAAAGTGAGGAAACATTTGGCAGATTCTTCTGTCCAGGAGACCTTAAACTTGCACCTTTTGACAGACTTCTCTGTTCTGTTCAAAATGTTAGCAATTGGGATCCAGACAGCTCCATTAGAATAGAGTGCTACAGTCCAGGTCTTCTTCACAAGTTTGTATTGTAAATTTTAAATTGCTTTCAGTTGATATTATTGTTAGTGTTAGAACAAACATTACATTTTTTTTGTATTTTTTTCAATTTATTTCACTGGTTCTATTCTCTTATTTGGTACATTTTACAGTTTTAAATTATTTACTACACCCATGCAGTTCATTCAATATTCTTAACTGAATATTCTAGTTTAGATCATAACATGATCTGAGTAACACTGGGATAAGTTTGCAGATCATACCAAACTAAGTAGAATGTCAGATGATGTAGAATCAGCTAAATTGTTACAGGAATACTTGGGCAGGATACAGGCTTGAGCGGATTTTTGCCAGGTGAAATTTTATGTAAGGTATTACATTAGATTAGAATATACAATAGGAGGTCTGACACTTGAAAGTCACTTTATGAAAAAGACATAATGTACTTATCATTATGTACATCAAGACGATCTACAGAAGAGATCAGGGAGGCTTATAGGATATTAGGTTATGTATCATGATATTGGAGGGGCAACGTAAGTAACATTAAGCTTACACTAAGTTATATAACTCACTGCTAAAACCTCATCTGGAGTACTGTGGAGTACAATTTTGGTCTCCATATTACAGTAAAGACTTTTGTCTTTGCTCGTGAAAGCTCCAAAGAGAATGACTAGACTGATTCTAGGACTAAGAGGTATAAGCTATGAAGAGAAATTGAATGAGTTGAACCAGTTAAGTTTAAGGAAAAATAGAGATTAAATGGTGATATTATTGAAGTGATTTAAATTGTGAAAGGAATTAGAACAATGGATTTCAGCTGTTACTTTAAAATAAATTCTCCAATAAGAATATATGTGGGCACAGTTTGAAACTTGTTAATGGCAGATTTCACACAAATGTTAGAAGGACAAATGGATTAGTACAAAGTAGTGTGGTGAAGAGTAGGACTTTGGGCACCTTCAAATACTGACAATTTTATTTTGGACCATGTAAATTAATGGTCAAGCTTTTTGAGCTAAATGTTCTCCTAATTCTCTACTTCTCATATACAATTAAACCTCTTTCTCTCTCACTCTCTGTCTTTCTCTTTTCTGAAACTGGTCTTTCATGTTCTTGCCAGTTAATATAGATCCCATCTTGCAGACTCAGTACTATTCTGATTTGACATGGCTTTGAATCTTTTCCTAGTCCTGTCCAGCTAAGCTTGCTGAAACCCTTACAGGCACAAGCTTCTCCAAGCTTCTGGACCCGTTCTTTTTTTTTTTTTTTTTTTTTTTAAAAAGTCTCTTTGCCTTTGACTTTAAGCATTATGGTCTCTTGCAGGTTTTCTTTTGCTTCACTCTCTCTTTAGAACCCTCAAAGCTTTTCATTCTGGATTACACTATTGTGCACAAGGACAGTCTTTCAAGGCCTCTGTTCTTTCAGTGGTGTGCATATATGGTTTCTCACTGTCTCTCTTGTGGAGGTCTCCTTACAACTGTTCAATACCCTTTAACACCTCATGATTTTCACCTGGCAGTTGGTTACATTCACGTACTTCTTCATATTAATAAATGTTAAGATTAATCAGAAAATTTGCAAACATTTCCCGGACTAAAGTGTCCCATTTTTGCACATCTTTTGTTTACTGTAATTACCACAGTCTTAATTTTACAAAGGTTATAAAGTATTATCCCTAAATAAACTGTAACTTAAAAACACCCAATCATTACGTCCTTTTCCATTTGCTTTTTTCCAGTGATAACTTGAACTGTACATGAGGGAAGGAAGTACAGAAGTATGCCACCAGTTGTGTCCAAAAGATGAAAATATTCCGTGTACTGTAATAAATGTAAATGGTTTGCAATTCTATTTTTAAAGGCATATACTGGTTAAGATGTGTTATATATCTTAATGCATATTAAATAAACAGTATCATTTATATTTTAAATGCTGTTTTAGATATTACTTTTGAGATAGCTCTAATTGATTTGCAGATATTTTAAAATTCTAACAAAAATTTTAAGATACTTGGAAGTGATTTCAGATATTTTAAAATGCACAGGGAGAAGTTCAGACATACAAATAAAGGTTAACTTTAGTCATATTTCTGGTTTGAGGGTTGAATAAAACTGCTGGTCCTTTCTGGGTTTATTAGTTTATGGATCGTTACTTGTAAGGTTACACTTTTATAATTTAGTTTTTTTTGCAAGCAGCTTGGCCATACTGGGGTAATACTTCCACCCAATGATCGCTGTGTTGTTTTTTTCTGCTTGAATAACCTATTGAAGCTTTAGCCAATAATGTAATGTAGTCTTTTTCCTCATTCTTTTGAAGTTCTTTTGCTATCTACCTATTGAAGAGAAATGGTTACTGCAACCCCTGTTTTTGTATATGGTGAACTGAAATTCTGTTTTTTTGAGAACTCAGTTTTAGCAAAAAAGTAAAATCCTTTTTTTTAGCATATGATAATTTTATCAGTGCACATTTTTCTACCATTTATTGCCATATTGTGTCTATCTAATTCGGCATTCAGATGTTATATCTGTTTGTGAGTTGCAGGTAAAACCAAGGGCTAAATGCTTGATGACTTTATTTTGAAAGTTACAGAATGTCTGCAGACTAGAAGAAAAATGAAAATCTAAAGGCATCCTACAGAGCCATATATCCCCATAGTCCTACTTTAACTTGATAACAATTTGAAAGACAACACTTAAGCCTTGGGCTTTAACCTTGAGTCCAAGGAGTCTTTACAATGAATATTTCTGTTTCAGACATTTGTACCATTCATAAAACCCTTTTTAGACACAGAAGCAGAAAGATACTTTAATTAGTAATTGTTGATGACAGAAAATGAATTAGTGACATCATTATATATTTTAATTAATAGGGCTGTATGTTATGTATAAATACTGTATACTTATGCATCATGCACATTAATTATAACCTAAACCACACAAAAGTGAATCATATGCATGTAACAGAAATAACCTATTGATTTATCAATTAGCATTTTACATGAACTTACCAGAAAAGTAGTTCTGTAAAATGTATAACTCTACTAGAAGGTCATGCCAAGAAAAATACTCTGATATTAAAAGCTGGCATATGAAAACTTTCATTTTCATAGTAGTTCCCCACAGGACTCTGCTTTTCTCTGCAAGTACAGAATACCAGTATTCAACAGCCCATTTACCAAAGAAGACTTTAAAGTGTAATTGCTGCCCTGTAGATGGCCTGTATGTAGTACCTTCCACTATTAGCAGCATCAGAAAGTAAGAGCAGCTTTTAAATTCACAAAACTAGTGGGGACTGTAGCAAAAAATAAAATAGAAGGGATGGCTTTCTTGAAACAGTTACATATCTGCTACCAACCTGTTACATCCTTGCACTGCTTGTGGCACTGAAAGTCTTCATAGTGCTTTGGTTGGTGATGCCCAGTGAACAGGATTTTTTTAATGTTTAGATTTATTTGATCCTGTGTGCCTGATGCTGCTGCAAAGACAGGGTAAGGTTCTAGCATCTTGATGTGGATTAAGCTGGTCTGATAATCAATGAATAGATGGTTAATATTAGTTGAAAAAAATACATTATATGTTTGAAATGTTTTTTATTTAGTAAATATTTTTACAGGTACTGTATGTGACATGATTTTGCATTTCTTTGCTAATAGTAGGTAATAGCTGTTTTTCGTAATTTTACCTTTTTTAACACGTTTTCTAACTTTCTCTCTCTCCCCCCCACCTTCCTATTTTAATCAGTTAAAGTCACATTTGAATAAATTTTAATCATCTCTGCAAAACTGCAAGTTTGAAATGCCAGGAAGGGTGCCCTTGAAAATGCATTATGGTGCTTTAGAATCCTCAGCTATATATTCATGTAATATTATGAAGACAAGTGCCCACAAGCAGATGTTTTCAGCATCATATCATTAAATTTTTCTTGCAGCAGAGGTGATATTTTTGACTCCCGGAAAAGTACTGTTGTAACAAGACCCTAGAAGAAACGTCAATAAGTAATTTTAATGCATATTTTTCACCTTTACACTAACCTTCTAATTTCAGGTCTTTTATTACATTCTTTAGCCTTGTACATTGTTTATACTACTTTTCAGATACATATGGGACACTCATACAATGCTTGATGCAAAAGATAATAGGCCTAAAATAAATGTTTAAAATCTCAACCTGATTACTTTTATGCTGAGATGGTTAAATGCCATATACTATATTCCACGGTCTGCTTATATTGATTCATTCAGTACCTTTGATTGCTAGTCTGTTGTAGACCCCAAGTTGTCAGTGGAAAGCATGTTGGCTGATGGCTACACCCTTGACATGTTTAGAGTAAAACACCTTTCAGAGTTCCTGTGTCGGATAAATTGTGCAAAGCATACTTGGTGCACACAATCATGACATATTCAATGCCATTTAAACCATTATTTCCCATTGCTTTTTTTCTGAATTGTAATTGAATGCCTACCTGTTTTTTGTTTATCTTTGTCTCTTTATCTATTATATTTTTACTGACTAACCAGACAATTATCTGTGAAGTGTAGGTGTATTTAATAAAATGGCCACTGGGTGAGAACATAGAGATTTTTCCAATGAGATGGCACTGTTCAGCTTATCAAGCTTCTTTGGGTAGCTAATAGCTAAGTTATCTCATTGTATGCATGACTTTAATAAAGTATGTTTAAATACATTAAATATAACATATTGCTGGAAATGATCCCTATTCAGTAATTTCATTTTAACATGACATTAAGCTCTTAATCATGTCATTAAGTGACCATTAATATAATTCTATTTTTCACACCAGTGCCTCATGAGCTCTGTCAGACTATAACATTTACATTTCTGACCAATTTAATGAAAAGATAAAGAAAATGTACAAAATATACAACATTTGAAGCTAATGATGATCTTTACCTCAGCAGGCAGAGCTATTAAATTAACCCAGTTGTGCATAAATACTCCTGCTTATCTAAGTCCAGGGATTTATTATATTTTGAGCCTACTTTAGTTACTGTATTTGCAGTATGTCACTAGTCAGAGACATCAACTCGCATATTCCCTCATTAAAATAAGCATTGTTAATACATATGTATGCCTCCACAACAACACATTCTCAATATATGCAACATACATGTCTACACATAGAAATGTGATTTGGTATTATTGACTAGGAGTGAACCATGGCTTTTCATTTATTAGTAAACACCTTCTCAAAGTGGAGTTAGGTCAGTGCTAAGAATGCCAAAGGTAGTACTGTAAAAGAAGTCCTGAATGTCATCCCTAATGTAGTTAAAGCAGATATGACTTAGAGTAAACAATTCTGAGAATGTTATCAATTTTTTTCGTTTTCATTTATGTAATATGAGTAATTCAGTAAAAGGCTAGATGAAAGAATCTGTTGGTACCCATGTTTTGTATATTAGCATACAATGCATGAAAGACAGCAACAAATAATATAATAATCTATCAGTGTGTTATTCAATAATAGTTAAGATTTGCATAATATAGTAAACTGTAAGCACACTATAAGTGCAGATTCATTCTAAAATCTAAATATATCCCACACACGCTCACTTAGAAAATTATTCAGAACATCTGTGCATTTGCTTACTCATGCCATTACAGCATTATTTAATGGCAGCAGTGCAATGCATACAGTCATGTGTATACTGTACAGGTCAACAGCTTTAGTTAATGTTAACATCAGTCATCACAACGGGGATTTCAGTGATTGTGACCATTTCATGGTTGCTGGTGCCAGACGGGCTAGTTGGAGTAATTCTGTAACTGCTTATCTCCTGGGATTTTCACACACAACAGTCTCTACAGTTTACTTAGAATGGTGCAAAAACAAAAAAAAACATTCAGTGAGCGGCAGTTCTGTGGACAGAAATGTCTTGTTGATGAGAGTGATTAGAGGAGAATGGCCAGACTCGTTTGAACTGACAGAAAGGCCATGGTAATTCAGAAAACCACTATGCTCAACAGCAGAAGACCACATTGATTCCACTTCTGTCAGCCGAGAACAGAAAGATCTCTTGATCTGGATGTAAGAGTGGGAAGTATGGCCGATAAATCTATATAAAGTTATAATTAACACTTTAAACAGTTTTGTTAATGTATTTTGCACTGCTGCTCAAATTAATTCAATAGCAGGTATTCACCTCTGATGAACTGATAAAACTGCAGCTTCTTTCTCAGTCAGTCACACCAAGCAAACAAACACAGGACAAAACATCGCATTTTGCTGTCCTCTTGCATTGTTTTCAAAATGTTGATTTCAAGCACACATTGTTATATCCGTTTACTCCAAAGCATAGTTGCCAGGTGCTGGACCTACACTGACTCACCAATCAAGCAATATTTATAAAGGGTTAGAACACTAAGACATTAACACATTGACATAAAATGACATTTCCCAAATCCTTTTGCATGCAAAGATTGCACATGTTAGGCTAGGACATATTTTACATTGAAATGTGTTTGCAGGCTTTCCGCAAATTTTTAGCATACAAATAAAATAGTTTTTTTTCACGTCAATTGGTTTACTGTATATCCAATTGCTCAAAAATAACTGGCTTAAAATTATTATAAAAAATATATTTTACACCCTCCATATCACAGAATTCTTTCTTTCTTTCTCCACCCAATGAGAAAGCTTAAAAAAATGTGTTCTCTTTTTAAATGAACATGAATTTTCGCTTTGTGACATATACAGTACCTACTGTTGCAGTATTCCTAAAATCATAAAATGTAAAATGAAATGCTGAAGAAATGTTAGATTATTTTGTTTCCAGCACAGTTCCACAGCGATTAACTCTGATGCCCTGAGTCAAAGGGACATGGGTTTAAATCCTGGCGTAATCTATGTGTTTGCCCACAGTGTGGGTTATTTTCAAGTAGTATGGCTTTCTGGTAAGGATCATAATATCCTTAATAGGTCAACTGGCATCTATAAATTGGCCCTGTGAGAGTGAGCGTGGATCTGGGCATGGTTTACCCTGCAAAGGGTTAGAGTTAGGTCTGATATATCACAACTTTGTAGTAGAATAAATGGTTAAAAACAAGTGGGTGCGTCGATGAATAATCAAGATTGAGGCTAGAGATATGCTAAATCTGTTATTAATGTTAGTACCTTATCTTCTTAATGCTTACAAGATAAAGATTAGGAAAAGGATTATCCATGATAAATTCAACATAGTCAATCAAGGATATTGTAACATGATTTCTTTATCTTAATGCCATTTTGCATTTTGAACCAGTAGATAATTACATGGTAACTCTAATGACAGTTGAATGTTGTGCTTAATTTTTTTCTTTTCAAAAGTCTGTGGTAGAAATCTTTTTTTTCAATACGTTGACTATATGAAATAGTCAAATTGTATGTAAATTGGTGAACTGTTACAAAGTACAAGGCTCCTTTGGCTGAATTTAAATGTTGTGTTTTATCTGTTTTTTTTAGAAATTTTAAGACTAGCCTTGTTGTGCAGTCCTGGTCCTTTCTACTGATTACCCAGAGTGCCCTGCTGTATAGAGCTCCTCCATTGTCTGAGTAAAGTGTCAGACTACCTACCACCTTTTATGTATACCTATGTAGATTTAGCTTGTGATTAAATAACATGTAAAAAGAATAGTTAAAAGTCATACTTTTGGTCCTTTGTTATGTAGGGTTATCCTGTGACATTTTCTAGTGACCTTTCAGAGTTTTATTTTCTGAGAAGAGAAGAAAGAAGGCATTTAGAAAAATAAAAGCTCTTTAACACCAGGCCCTTTGGCCCTGGAGAATCTGCTTTGAAGAGGTTGAGACTACAGTGACAGTATGTATATTCAGTATGTATAAAAAATGTACAGCAGCTGCTTAGATTTTATGCAGTAGTGACTCCTACATGCACAAATCTCACCCACTACTTCAAACACAAAAGAAGCAGTATACCTAGTCCACTTTACAAATGGCAGCACTTTTTAGAATGTATAGGGTGAAATTCACTTTGTCGTTCAAACCAGGAAGACCAGTGCTAACAAACTGCAAAACTTCTTAATTTTCTTCAGTTTAAAGGGTATTTTCTACTTGCTTTCTACTATTATGGGCATACTTCATGCAACATGCATGGAATTATTTTACATTATGAGTAATCCTTCTAATTTTTAATATATTTTTGCATTGTAAGACTTGTTGTTATATTATTTCTTTACTTTCAGCAATTCAATCAATCAATCAGTGATTGAGATGAGGTTATTTTCCTTAATTAGACCATTAGAACAATCTATACAAGAACAGGCCATTCAGCCCAACAAAGCTCGCCATTCCTATCCACTTAATTCTTCTCAAATACCATCAAGTCTAGTTTTGAAAGTTCCTAAAGTCTTACTGTCCATGATGCTACTTGGTAGTTTATTCTAAGTGTCTATGGTTCTCTGCGTAAAGAAAAACTTCCTAATGTTTTGTCAAAATTTACCCTTAACAAGTTTCCAACTGTGTCCACGTATTCTTGATGAACTCATTTTAAAATAACAGTCTCAATCAATTATACTAATATACTTCATTATTTTCAATCATGTCACCTCTTAAACTTCTTTTGCTTAAACTGAAAAGGTTCAGCTCTTTTAATCTTTCTTCATAATTCATCCCCTGTAGCACTGGAATCAGCCTAGTCGCTCTTCTCTGGGACTTTTCTTGTGCTGCTATGTCCTTTTTGTGGCCTGCAGACCAAAACTGTACACTGTAGCCTACTCCAGATGAGGCCTCACCAGTGTGTTATAAAGTTTGAGCATAACCTCCTTGGACTTGTACTCCACACATTGTGCTATATAACCTAACATTCTGTTTGCCTTCTTAACGGCTTCTGAACACTTTCAGGAAGTTGATAGCTTAGAGTCTACTACAACTCCTTAATCCTCCTCACAAGGTGTACTCTTGAGTTTCAGACCTTCTATTATGTATTCAAATATTATACAATGAATGTGATGCAGAATTATTTTCAGGGATCACTATCTTTTGTTTAATGAGTTGGAATGTTATTTTTAGTAGGACTCATTTCAGTTGAATTTTTTTAGATCATCTGAATAGCTCTTAAAGTTTATTAAGAAGTAAAGTCCAATTACTGCTATTTATCCTTTGTTAAAAAATACAAGCAGCTTTTGTTTAATTTCCTTTACATATGCATGGAATCAATTCTATGAATGTATTTAATAATTTTGGATTGTAATTGAAGTTGCTCTGTGGACAGCAAGTATGTCAAGAATTAACTAATTTAGCAACATACTGCAATTGTTGACTTCTTCTCATGTTTTCACTTACTGTATAAAGTAAGGGTCCTCAATCACAGTCCTGGAGGGCCGCAGTGGCTGCAGGTTTTTGTTCTAACCCGGTTGCTTAATTAGAAATCAATTCTTGCCAATAATTTAATTTCATTGCTTGTTAGTGCTTTAACTCTGCTATGTCAGGTAATTCTCATGTCCTAGATTTTCTTCCCCTTTCTAAGGATATCATCCAAATGATTTGAAGGCTAAAATGGATGAGTATTTCTCAGTCCTTCACTTTTTTCTCTTCACTTTCCTTCCAGGTATTTAATTAAACCCAATAGTGCATGATAAATACACACAGGTGTAAAGGGTAACCCGCTAAATGGAGAAATGCTGGTCTCTTTTGTCATTTGCATGTTATTGCTAATTAGGAGCAATTAAAAACAAGAATACAGCTGTTAAAGACTAAAATAAGAAATAGAGGTTCAAATTCTTAAAGAGCGAGACAACTAAAGTGAAGCAGAAGTGTTACTTGAGCAATATGTGCTTTTTATTAAACAATTTTGTTGGAGCAAAAACCTGCAGCCATAGCGGCCCTCCAGGACTGTGATTGAGGACCCTTGGTATAAAGCAGGGGTACCCACACTTTTTCGGCTTGCAAGCTACTTTTAAAATGAACAGGTCAAAATGATCTACCTACATTAAAAATTATATATATATATGTTGTTGTAACTTGCATAACTGAATAACCTTTATGGCATAATAACAATTCAATACATTTATGGTCACTACAGTATTTGGATTTAATAATCTTCATGTGGGAAAAGGCTGACTTGCATAAATAAGTAGAGCCGAATAATGCAGTCAAGGAGCTTTTGAATTCAGCCTAATGAAAAATGACGGCTGTCCAATTAACTGCGATTTTAGTTCTCTCTCCTTTTCTTTCTCAGATCGCTTTTCGGAAGGAAGTCAGTTTCGTAGTTTTTATGAACAGTTCAAAAGTGCCTTTCCACATTTTCCTTCTTTGGAATAGCCATGATAGATTGACAGATCAGACAAACGCACTTCGATTGTGACATTGTGAGAAAAAATCCTCTTCCAATTCCATATAAAGCTCATACCCTCCCCAAACCAATTTTTTTTAAATCCCTTCTTTAGTCAATATAAATTAGAAGGCTAACTAGATCACTTAGATAGTCGGAGTTTTTCAGTAGCTCGCGTGTTTGATCGTGCGTGCGGGATGACCAGTGTGTTAGAAGAGAAGAGATCTCAGACTGGCCGCCCTGTATGTGAATCAAGTTGCAAGTGCCATAGATATATGATAGACTAATGTTTAAAAAAAATTGTTTTGGAATGTAAAACGATCTACCTGCACTACCTTTGTGATCAACGCATTGGGCACCCCTGGTATAAAGTATGCAAGGGTTTGCTGCAATTACTAAATTACTGCCCTGCATTGACTAACATGGGAAAGTAAGTGAAGTAGACATTTTGGAAAGTTCGTAGCACACTTCTCATTTTCTAAAAGTATTGAAAAAATAAAGAAAATGGAACGAGGAAGACTGCATTTGGATTTGGATTGGCTTCATGCAAGTTTTCTATGGTCAGCTTTTTTCACTTGCTGGTGTATTCAGTAAGTGGTCATCAGTTAATGGCATGTGCCATTAGATGTTTATAGACAGCTGCATGTTTGTATAAAATACAAGTGTAGTTTATAAGAGGGAGGTGATATACCATGGGTTCCAAGGAATCAAGGAATGTTCGCCACAAATATGTACCGGTGTTAGGAAGATTTGTAAAATGGAGGTGAAGATGCACACAACTAGCTGATAAACATAGAGGAGCTATAGCAAACAGAAACATGATATCAGTGAGTAAGAGTTGTTGTTAAATTTGTTTTAATCATTGCTTAAACTACTTATTTATTTGAGTTGTTTGTCTGATACTTGCTGGTGGCAGAGTATCACTGAAATTATGCCAATTTTGTATAAAGCAAACTACCAATCAAAATCAACTATAATTATAATTAAATTTTTTGGTGTCTAAAAGATGTGGCTACTGTATAATAATTAGTAATAATTATTGCTGTTTCTCAATGAGATGCTCTTCACATAGACGTCATTACTGTATTGATTTCACCTTTCATTCATGTTACTAAGTGGAAGAAATTTTCACTACCACAAGGATATTGCAATGTTCAAACACATACTGAAGCAGCTGTGCTCCATTTTCCTGGCTGTATGTGCTACTCAGTAGTGAAGAACGTGTTTGGAAAGCATAGGGTAAATTCTTAAATAATTAAATACATTTGATATTATTTCAGCTATATATCTTTACAAAATGTTACTTTTTGTAGTTTGCAAGGCAAGACAGTGCTTTAAACATGAATTGCTTGCCATGTCTGTTTCAATCTTCCTATAAAAGACAGATGATCAGAACAAAAAAGAAGTCGGTGGAAACTTGTAATCTTGTTGGTGAAAGAAGTTGAACGCTCAAATATAGCAAAGTTTGGTACAGTAAAAGTCAGTTGCCAACCAAACAGAAGGAAAAAAGCTGCTATTAATTATTAAATGAGTAAGGATCAATAACATAGAGCATACTAAAAATTACACTGCTTGAAAGAACCAGTTTTCTCTTGCTAGAGTTTTTCCTTTTTATTATCAACAAAGTTCAAAGGATTACTGGATAAAAGCAATAAAATCCTAGATATATACTTCGAGACCTAACAACAACACTCAGAATGGTACAATTCATAATGTTGTCAATGAGTACCACAATAAATAAAGTTAAAAATAAAACAAAATGTTGCAGAATTTCTTGAAATCCTGACAATAGCAAGACTTGGCTGTTTATTTTTTATTTATTTTTTAAAGGGCTTATTACATGTTGCTGAAGTGCAGCTAAAGAGGTATTCATTGTGTTGTATACTATTGTCCATCTAAGTGTAAGTTTTTATTCTATTTTAATATTGCCACTCTTTGAACTCATTTTCTTTCTCAATCATTCTTTCCACACAAGAGGAATATACCCTTACTGCTTAGTTTGCTTACTTTACTGCTGTCGAAGTGAGTTGTGAATCCTGCAGATTAACATGCCCAGGCTTCCTCTTAACTATTTCTGTCCTTAACATTGCCAGTAGACTGAAATCTGTGAAACCAGTTTAAATACAAGTATTGCTAAGAGAAGAAATTTGTCTTCGACAAGGCACATTAAACTTTAAGAAAATCTTCTTTGCTCCTCTGTTACAGAATTACTGTACATTCATTGTATGCAGTAATAGCAAACATGTGATAAGGCACCAAACAGTTGTGCATGACCACTGTAACTGCATTTAGCATTAAACACTGCCACGGTACTATATACACTCCCACCACACTGTCTAAGCCCTCACAACAACATAGAAATCGTAAAATCTTTGTGCCTCAACAGTTCTTTTCTTTTTGACAAACTGGTGTTGCTTGTCGGTATCTTTCCTACCTCTCTCCCCATTTCTTAGGTGTATCTTTACATGTCAATCATCAATCACAGGTTGGTGTCATGGGACATGTTAATTATATTTTTGAACAATAGAAATGAAAGCTCTCTGCGAGGCATTAATGACATTATTTATAGGCTATGTCTAAAATTGCATACTACTGCAATATTAAATACAGCAGAGTATAGCACCTGTCACAGAATACATGTTTGGACTTACTTGGTTAATTTTGCTACACAATCATGTGGTGATCCATCACGACATGTCCATGACTCAATCTGGGTATGACCCAATGTTTAAGAAACACTGCTATTGGTAAATCTGGTCAGTCTGTGTATGGAGATTGAAAACTATGTCTGTGACTCTGTTATTTATTTTTTTAACTCAAGATACATGTGTTAAAATGGAGACTACATATTGTCCATGTTTAATTGACTGAAGATTTATACATAAGTATGTCCTGCAATGGACTTGAGCCTTGCCCAAGGGTCCCTGTCTTGAGCCTGATGCTCAATTGGCAGTTTAAAGGATGTCCTCTCTCCTTATCAATGCATAGAATATGTACTTGTCTGTTGGTAACTGTCTGTTTTTTTTTTTTTTTTACTGTATTATCCTGTAATACATTATACTGTATTATACTATATTATCCTTGGAAAATTTTCTTTCGGGTACACGTGTGACATAGATAGCGTATTTGCCCGTATAGGTGTATCCAATCTTCTCAGCTCTGTCAGGTTTGTCCTGTTCAGAATCTCCTTGTGCCAACCTGGTGGCACTCTTGTTTCTAGCAGTCATTTGCCCATTATGCACCTACCCTAAAACTGTGATGAAATGGGCCATGTGATAGAATGATATCCCATTCAGAGTAGATGTCTTTATTGTGCCTATTGAGGTCGGGAAAATTTCCAAATATATGCATTTTTTCTTACTTTACTAATAACATTGTGTAAACTTTTATTTGGTTCATTGTGTATTTTTTTTGTAAAGTCTTGGCATTTTTACAAAACTACAATTGGAAAAAGTGTGCTAAAAATGAAAAAGGGAGGAGACACTTGAAAATGTGAGCTAGAAAAGGAAATTAGGGAGACAGCCTTCATTTGTTTCCTCTCATGTTTCCCTTACTGCACTGGGCCATTGGTGCGTAGGTGTAATTTATTTGGCTATTAAGAAACCATTGTCAAGTCTACTATTGAATGTCTTTACTGGTCTCAAATGGCCTTTTGTTTTTTAGAGCCAAGTATGATACATTGTATCTCTGGATACAGATCAACAAGAATTTGAAATCTCTGTTGCACATATTGTATAATAGGAGATAAAATCTCTAAATATTGCATCATTGAAGATGATAATTAGTAGCTTTTTATCTCTTAAAAACACATGTCCTCTTAGGTGACTTTCATATTGATGATGACATTATAAATAACTGGGCACAGACATTGCCATGGCAAAGCAGTTAATACTATGTATTGAACCATTAGAGTGGAGGCCAATTCCCTGAGCGGAGTCATAGAGAGTTTATTTCCCTTTCTACAATGTTTTTTGACAGGAAGGTATGATTACAGACATTTGTTTTTTGGATATAGGTCTTTCTCTGGCAGTCATTTTTGTGTGTGGGAAGCTCTTGAAACAAAGAATGTTTTTATTTTGCATGTATGTGTTCTTCTTGTATTCTATGTGGACTAAAACAAAAGGTTTTGATTTTATTGTAGAGTAAATTCATAATTATGGTTTTTGATGCTTATGAATTTTAAGTAAATTAAATTCAATTATATTTCCTCAGTGGTTATAATGTATGAATTGTGTGAGCCTCATGAATTCACTTATATTGTCTATTGGCATGTTCTCCTTGCATCCTTAAGTGAAATTAAATTAGAAACTTGTTAGGAAAAGTTAAACAAAAATTAAATGAATTGCCTCTGTTGATGGTATTTCTTTTTTAAATATCAAAGTTGCTATAAAAATGAGAAATCAGTGACAATTCTGAGTAAATTGTTGATACAAATTGTGACCTGCAAAAGAGGGACAAGAGGCATAAAAAGGTTTCGGGTAGCAACCATATATATTGTGCTATAAATAAAATAATGAGTAGTCACTGAGGACTGCATCCAATCAGAACTGACTTATACATTGAGAACAGGTAGGCTTTTATACTGTAGAGGGTTGACAGGAAGGGGTGTGCTTTTAGAGCCAGAACCAGAAGTAATGTCATGCTGGTCCTTCTATAGAGGGTCTGGGGAAGAGGGAACAGAGATAGAATTGGTACATATTGCCACCCGCTGGCCCGGCATAGAAATACAATCACTTAAGCCTTTTACTACCTTCAATGTACATGTGTGTGACAGACCTTACAATATAACTTCTAAATTCAACTAAGCCCGGTACATTTTAGCATAATTCTGGAAGAAGTCCATTTCAGAATCTTCCAAATTTTGTACATTTAGGAAAGTAAGTTAAGAACTTACTCTTACTATAAAAAAATAAATCTACTAAGACAAGTCTGATAAAACCTTTTTGAGTCAATAATCAGGTAGGAGAAAAGCTTGTTCTTTGCATCATTTACTCTTCAGTAAAAACTGAACAGGGAGCATCCTTCACAGCAGTCTGTTACAAAATGATCAAAATATTAAATGTATAGGTTTATTTTATAAGCAACTGAATTTACATGACAGTGTCAATCGAAGCATACATTTGCTCTGGTTGGTTCATTGGTCTACACCCAAATGATTTATATAAAATAAATGTCTGTTTTATTATAACCTTGTTCTTCTCATATCCTTTGGGTTGAGCCTCCACCCTTGAAATTTCTGTGTATGTAACAACTGTCCAGTCTTGTTGTTTACAGGACATCTGCTGATCTCTTAGTCATCATTTTAGTACATTTTGTGTATTATATCAGACTTCCTCCTAGTACATTTGTTTAATCATTTCAGTAACTTCCTTTAAGATATTTTCAAACAAATGCTTATATATTTCAATGTGCACTGTAAAACAAAATACTTACCTATTGTTACCTCTACATTATTCCCACACACGGTGTATAAATGGTAATACAGGAATCTAAGTAATTCATCTTGAATATGTTCAGACAGTATGTTACATCTCCTCCTCAAGACCAAGTTTTATATCTTATTTGAATATGAACACATTAAGGGTAAATATATTAAAGCCACCCAATGAAGGAAGCACACTAGCACTGAGATTGTTAGAGTCCCTTTCAAACATTTTCAGTACATTTACCTGGCTAGAATTAAAAAGGCATATTTGTCATTTTCATAATAGCAATAGTTTGTAGCTGTTTAGAGAACTAATAAAGAAATTTGCTGTATAACGTGATTCCTGCAAAATGGCATGTGTGACCATTATGTGTTACTAGGGGACTATGTTATACTGTATGTATGTATTTTTTTCTCTTTTCATTTTTATAAACATATTGTGGAATCATTTTGAGACACCCTTATAACAGTAATAATAGCAATTGGACATCACAGACTTTTTTCAATTAATGATTTTTGCTTGGTTTCTACAAATAAAATGTTTCTGAACAGATCTTTATACTCTACGCTTACACACCCTCAGTCTTTTTAAAAAAAGGCATGCTAACTAGCAGCAGTTGTCAGCAATATAATTTTATTGTAAATAATAAAAATATACTTAATATGAGCAATAGATCATTCTTATAAAGCTTTGTTAGGCTTCTGTGCAAAATTTAAAGTTTATCATAGCTTGTCATACTTTATATTCATGCTTACCGACCAATAATCCCACAGTCCAATTTTAATCAGTCTGATCTGAAATAATATTTCATTTTTTATGGCTTTATCTCTAAAACAAACTCAAGTAATTAAATCTCAAATTTACATCCTGTTGTTTTATTACAGGCAGACAAGTATCTTAAAATTCTAGTGAGTGTCTTTGCCATTTTTGCATGCTGTTGCCATTGTCAGCGGTAAGCTACATTGCATGAACTCCACTTTTATCTTTGCAGGTGCAACAGAAGAGGATTCCTTATCAGATGTTGTGCTGACTGACTAAAACAAAGCTTAATAATTTTGTTCACCAGTACATTCTGTTCTGCAAAGGCATCGCTCTTTGTAAATCTGTTGAAGCTGCAATAAAATGCTTAAGTTGTTAGAATGCACTCACTGAAAATAGACACAACTTTTTTTTTTTTTTAATTGTGTCCCCTGACATATTAATACTTACTCTACAGCTTCAGAAAGAAACAAGACTGCTATTGTTGGGCTGCGACATTTATGATGTCTGAGTAACATTTTACATGCTTTCTTTCATACATCCCCTTGAGGAAAGAAGGGCCTTGAATTCTGTGAAGTGGCTTGCTGGAGGTTGGTAATAAAGCTGGTAAGAACATTTAACAGGTAAGGTGGGTGGGGCAGGAACTCGAGATGAAATTTCAGCTGTCAGCATACTTCTACAAGCCCATACATGAACAAATACACACACATACACTGATACACAAAAACACAATCACGCGGCTCTCCCTTTTCCCCGCTATCTCTGCAGGCCAAAAGAATCGACCCCGTATTGTAGCAGACATAAAAATGGATTGCCCGAATTTTGGGAAGTACGGCTAACAAATCAAAGTTTATAGCTTTTCAAATAAAGTGAAGCCATAATGCTGAAATCAGGGCATTGCTTCACAGTGCAGTTAAAGGGTGCCACCACCTCTCTGGGAAGATTCTGGGGTTTCCTCATAGCCTCAAACTAAAACATTTTTTATAATATCAATTTTTAAACAAACTGAGTGCTATTCGTTTTATTTCATGGAGTCAGTAGTTGGATAATATAACTATTATGAAGATGTTGAGGTACTTCAGTCCCTCTAGCTGTGAACTCAGTTATTACAAAAGCTTGCATGATTGGACATAAAAGAATTAAAAAGAGATATCACTCTTCCTCTCAGCTATTCAGATGTTTACAACCTGTGTTTCCCTCAGCTATAGTAATATTATAAAGACTGTATTGTCCCCTGTTTCACCCTAGCAGCTACAACAAATCTGTAAAACAAAGAGATGACAGAGTAAGTGAAAGAATGCACCAGGATGCACCAGAAAACAAAGCTACTGTCCTCTTGGGCTTAAACAGTGAAACCATTTCTCACCAGGAAGCACTTCTAAAGTGCTTCTTCATCGAGTTCCTGTTCAGCATTGAAGCTTTACCACCTGGTCTCCCTGCTGTAGTCCCATTGGATTCTCTAAACATGGTACTCCCTGATACTCTTAAATTCCCTTAATTTAAAATGTGGTGTCTCCAGGCAGACTCAGTATTTTTGGGGCTACACATTGGCTGGAATTATTTTTCCATCCTGAACAACACACCAGTAACTTGAAATTTCTTTGTAGATTAAAAGTGCAAATAGACAGAGATATGCTAAAAATGGGTGAAAAAGAATTATGTGGGAAGAATTTAGTTTCATCGAATTGCCAAGTGTAAGAAACAAGATATGAAAATTAAGCCATTACAACATTACCTACAGTACAGTCAGGAACTTTTTGAAGTGAACATTTAGGAAAATGTTTATTTTGAAGACCTGGTGGATTCTTTAGTTAAATCAGTTGAATACAGGGCTAATTGATGGAAATGACAAATATAATCCTGAAAGATCAAGTGACAAAATAAATTAGGCTTCTCTAGGCACTCAGAAGTGGATATTTTTCTTATTTCTAAACAGCTACAGAATTTCTAGAAAAGCTGATTTGGTGGTGGAACCCAGAAACTACACTCAGAAGTAATACTTTGCCTGAATTCAGAAGCTTAAAACAAAAAAAAAGACAAAAGTAAGCTGCCAGTGTTGTGTAGGATGATGATATCACCATAGCTGTCATCTAATCCAGTATTTTCCTTTCTCTTTCTCTCGGGCTCTCTCTTTCTGTCTCTTCCTCGGGTCTCTGTCTCAGGTGACAATATCCGTTGATGGGATCCTGACTACTACCGGCTACACCCAAGAAGACTACACCATGTTGGGCTCTGATGACTTTTTCTACATTGGGGGAAGTCCCAATACAGCTGATCTTCCTGGGTCACCAGTGAGCAACAACTTCATGGGCTGCCTCAAAAATGTAAGGAGCAGCTTACCTGTGTGTATTTATATTTTCTTAGAATAGATCAATTTTGTGAAAACACATGTAAAAGTTTTTTTTTTCTAATTTTGATATGACTTGTTCTTAGTGGGAGGAACTGAGTATAGAATTTTTTAATTTTTTAAATGGTGAAGGAAAAATCAAATGTGAATTATGTTTCATACATTGTAGCCCTGTGTTTCAATTCTTATTGAAACTGCAGTTTTACATGAGCTACATCCTTTTATAGTAAATGGCATCTCTTGTTGCCAGGCAGTACTCACCTAAAATCTACAGCATATTACAAAGCTGAAACCCTTTGGTAACTAGATCTGTGTTTCAGTCTAAGTGCTTTTCCTGGAAAAAAGGCCCCACTGTAAAATCGCTTGTCATTTCAACAAGTCTTGACAGAAGATATTTACCTAATATCTTCTTAGTTCAATATTCTTTTTCTTTTGAACTTGCTATAAAACCTATAAAGACAAAAACATCTAATAAAAAATAATATTTCTCTAATGCAAGATCTGTTCCTCTAGGGTAAAGCTTTACTGGAATGCAGTCTCAGCTCTAGACCAAAATCACAAGGGGGCTTTCTGAAGCACTAGAAGAGGTGTGGTGTGGTGAAATCCCAAAAATCCAACAAGTAGTGGTATAGCTGATAACATGGGTGGGGTCCTTAACCTAATGTTTCCTGGGGCTTCACCTAGCTAAATGACACCTTGGAGCTGGGTCTGCCGGAATGGCTATTTGAAAGAAAAACAAAAAAACACACACACACACACTTCACTGTTTTGTATTTTGTTTAAAAGTTTACTTCCTAGTTCTTTTCTAGTGCAGAACTGTGGCTACACTCAAGCCATCCCATACAATCTTCTAGGGCTAATGACTCTATGGCATTATTTTAACCAGGAGTGTCTTTAATCATTTGTGGTATGTAAGGGACTGCAGAATGTAGCATATTATAAAATAATCCCTATAATACAGTGTTGTTTCTAGCATTTTTAAAATCTCTTTTGTACTGTTCAGTGTACCTACAATAGTCATCAGTATGTCTTGATGGCCTTATTAGGAAAGCTGAATAAACTGGTTCTGTTGCTAATGGTTAAATTAATCTTTTATTTTTAAAGCCCCCTTTCTAAGGCAACTATTCCAGGTTGATTAAACTGACATGGTTATAAAGCTTATGTTTAAATAAACCTAAACAGATTATCGATGTGTTATTTAGCACAGTTCTCTGCCTATAAGTTAGCATGCGGCTAGTGACTAATGACATCCCCAGTGCTTCTGAAAGCCTTCCTAATAGGTACTGGGTGGACTCTTTTCTCATTTCATAAATGTAATCAGCAGTGCTGGAGCAGTCACATCCAAATCTAAATCCTACACCTCTCATCGCTGCCGGCAAGAATTTCATGCATCCAGTTAATAAAGGGATGTCAAAACTGAGTGCATCCTGCTTATGGCTAAGACAAATATGCCACAGATAAGGTAATCGTGTATACTGGTGGGTGGGCGGTAAGCTAAGTGATCTCTATAATGAACAACAAAATGCAAAACATTCTTAAAAAAAAAGGTTAGAGACTATTCAATTTAGTCCTGCATGATTTCTAGTTTTTACTATTTGTTTTGAATCATTTTCAGTGATGTGAAAGAAAAAAAAGGTGTTGTTTTTCTTGTTTTTTAATTTACAGTTTAACCAGAACTTTTTATTCAAAAAGACACTTTACTTTACTGGATAATCCTGATTAAACCAACTAGAAGCACTATGATTTTACACTCCTTGATGAGTAATATTGAAGATAATCTACACTGTGTCTCCACAACAGGAATAAAAGCAAGCAGCCCAAAATGTATCAATGATCAAAAATACACAAGTTATCAGCGAGGCTCATCTGTAAAATACGTTAAAAGGGAAACAAAATCCATTCATTCTTTTTAGTGGCCATGTGCTTTTGCTCATTAGAAGGACCTTTTGCCAGTCTTCTGAATCTCAACATGGTTGCACCTACTGTTCCTCTCTTCTTCCATACAAATATTAAATTGCTGGCCGCAGGGTCTACTGCCCATGTCATTCTGTCTTTTTCATCAGTGCTGGTTTTACGTTTTGGAACTTCCTCAAACACTTTTTTTTTCTCTGCCGTGATGGGATGCTCTTGCCTCCATGAAACCTGATTGTAAAGATAGTGTTTTGTTTTCAATTTTTTTTTTTACTGTTTTGTTGGCGACATCATTATTTGCACCATTTTGTAGATTACACTAAATCGTCAACTTTTGTGGGTTGGCATGTGTGTAACATTGCTAGAAAATGGCGCAGAAGTCAGGTGTCAATGTTAATATATGGAACTGAAACCACCAGAAACTGTAATCTTTTGCTAGAGATTGCTCAAGATACACTTTTCTCCATGGAATTCTTCATAACAAAACATTATTTCTGATAATATATACTTTTCATATCAGAATAACTATGATATAACCTATAAAATGCAGTAAACAAAAGAAAATTGGTAACATGCAAAATATTTTTCTCGCTAGTCATTCCCTAGAATTTTGTGACCTTTTGTACTAACAGTTCCATAAATAAAAAGTTTAGTTGCTGCTGTCGGAAGATGCTGAGATTGGCGAGGTCTCGATATCACATCCAACATGTTGGAGATTGTGAAGGATACACTGGCTTGAAGTAATACATTGGTGATGTTTGCTTTGTGTGCTTCTTGGGGGTCTCAAAGTATGGGAGCATAGCAAAGGTGAGCTGACACTTAACCTTGGGGCTGTGATAAATGTTGGGGTCAGCAGCGTAAATGTCTCTAGCCAGCTGTTTGCGGCTGGCAGCAGCTGTTGACATAAAAACATGAAGTTTCCCTAACATCTTTTTTTTCTTAATAAGCCACATCACTTTGTATGCTTGGGCCTGAAGAACTTGCAGTACACTGTGGGGACATAATAGCAACACAAAACGTGATATCAAAATAAGCAAAGAATTCATTAGAAGCTCTTTACACTACAATGGCAGGGTGAATAAGATCTGTGGAAAAGTGCCTAATCGAATACTAACTGCTCCCCAAATGTACCTGCAATAATTAATAAAAATAATTATTTTCACTTTTAACTACAGTGCTCCTAAATTAGGATAAAAGTTGAAAAATGAGTTCAAACATGTTGTGACCACTGAGAAATGTTCATTCAGCCACAGCGCAAACTCTCTGCCCTTAACTGGTGGGTCTTTCATAAACAATTTTTGGTCAATCCCTGGGAAGAAGTACAATTAACCTCTGAGATACCTCGAATTGCTTGCCCCTTCCCCACGGGTTTCCCAGTCCTGCATCCATAATGTGATAAGAATGAGCAAATTGTGTACATCCTCCACAAGTTTTCTACATTCAGTTTATTTTTGTCCCTGCATTTACTTAAGGCCAGCTCCTAATTCAGAAATTATTATGGTCAACATGTGTACATTCATTTATTGCCAACTACAGTACAATACGTTCATCAATCCTTTCCATTTTTTTGCTTCTTTATATTTAATAAATGATAATAACAACAGTACTAATAAATACATTTTCATAAATAGCATCTTTCACTTGCTCAAAGCTTATTCCATGTTGGCAATATTGCATTCATCAATCCTTTCATTTTTTTCTTAATAATAATAATAATAATACATTTTATTTATATTGCACATGTCTCATACTCCAAGTGCTTGTAATTGCAAGGTACTCCAAATTTTAAATATGCAAAACTGTGTTAAAACAATGATATTTAATTTTAACAGAAATAAGAATTTGGAGTACAACAGTTAAATGTTTTAGAGTTACCCAGAATATTGGCACTTTAGTATCTATTTTATATTATTATGGTTGGTTCGAGGACCCAGCTGATTGTAGGTTTTAATTTAAACAAAAGCTGCCCAGACATTTTAGAGACAGGGAAAGTAAAAGAAGTTTAATTAAATTATGTTTTTCTCTGACATTCACTTTATAATATCCACCAATGCATCATTGGATTTATAGTTACTCTATGTGCCCCCTTTATTCTGTACCTATAGGTGAAGAATTTGTTAAAGTTAAGGCAAGTAGCTTTTTTAACTTCTAATAATACATTGTTAGTCCAGGACCACTTGACAAGAGATATTCTCTATTAACCAGAGAGTTTGTCCTTAAGGATATCGTTTGTTTAGACAAATAGAGCAAAAAACTAAATACCAAATATGTTCTCCGATCAACCAAAGGAGGGAACTCAATCACCAAAGAAGTTACGTAAACTATTATTAAGATGTCTCACAAAGAAATTAAAATTTAAAAAAATGCATTTTAGTAAATATCATAAGTATCCATGCATTTTTTTGCTAAATACAGTTTCGACAGGACAGGATCACAAATCAGTAAAACTAATCCCTAATTACATACCAGTTCATCTCAGGTTACCCAACTAGATTAGCTGACACATGGCTGAGTAACTCTGGCAAATTAACTTAACTGCATGTCTTTGGATTGTGGGTGCAACCAGAGTCCCAAAAACTCTCCATATGTATGGGATGAGCAGTTTAACTTGACACAGCCAGGAAACTGAACTGAGAATTCAAGAGCAAATGGTGGCTTCTTTTAATTTTTTAGCATTACTGCCAATAAACTGTACTTAAAGTTTTTCTTAAGTGTATCAGACTCAATTTTTAACATCTACAGTAAGTATACAATGCACTTTTAGGGAAATGAGCATTTAAAATCTACTGTTGCAGTTCTGTAGACATTTGATTTTCTGCAACTGGAGGATTAGAAAATTAAGTGGATAACACGGTTTATCAGTGCCAGAGAGTGAGTTTGAAAGGACGTGTTTAACAATCCTGTTCATTAACCACTCTGTCTCTCCTAGAGACCACTGAAAACATGATGAGAAAAAAAAATAAACAAAAACAAAACAACAAGCAGCTCACAATCAGCTCTGCTGTACACTGCATCATGCGTAATCATTACTGTTCAGAACCCATAATGAAATTAGCACTTGCGTATAATATTATTATGAAATAATTAAACATCCATCCATTAATCAACCCGCTATATCCTAACTACAGGGTCATGGGGGTCTGCTATAGCCAAACCCAGGGCGCAAGGCAGGAAACAAACCCCGGGCAGGGCGCCAGCCCACCACAGGGCACACACTAGGGACAATTTGGGATCGCCAAGCCACCTAATCTGCATGTCTTTGGATTGTGGGAGGAAACCGGAGCAAACCCATGCAGACATGGGGAGAACATACAAAGTCCACGCAGGGAAGACCCGGGTCTCCTAACTGTGAGGCAGCAGCGCTACCACTGCGCCACCCCATAATTAAACATTACTTCTTAAATAATAAATGTTATTCAGTAACCTATTTGTGTGTTATGTCACCCTTCAACTAATCTGTTAAACAAATGTATTCCCCTATTGGACATTTAAAATAATGTTGAATTAGTTGAACTTAAAGATACAGCAGGAAGACTTGTGTCTTTCGATAATTCTACAAGTTACACATATCTTCATTTGTTCAGTTGCCGCAGTCACATTAATCAGTCTGGAAAATGTGTCCTCACAGTACTCAGACAAAAAAAGAAGCATTTTAAAATAGAGCTGATGCTTGTTGACAGCGACATTGAATGAATGGAACAGCACATTGGAAATGCTAGAAAGGTTTTTGGAACAACAGTGAGTCATCTCAGCAGCTCTGTATATAGACAGCAAGGGTACTTCCAGTGTGAGTGGCATGCAGCACGCTTGTCTGCAACACATCCACCACAGGTGTGTTTTTAATGTGTGGTTGTCACGTAGGAATCTGCTGCCCTGTATATTCACCTGTCGCAAGTTAGGCCTACTCTCTCCACTGGCCTGAGAGACGTGGCAAAGCTTTGCTTAAGATCTTCATAAAGCCTAGGTACAATAACTTCACTCATTTGCTTTCTGGTTGGTATAGCATACCACACTTCAAAAACCTGTATAATTTGTCAAAAGCCCTCATTTTTAACAACAATGTAGGGTCTCTTATCTTTAAAAATAAAAATTGGTATATATTAGGTGTCCCCAACTCCAGTCCTGGAAGGCCCCAGAGGTTGTAGGTTTTCATTCTAACCCTTTTATTAATTAGTGACCTGTTTTTGCTGCTAATTAACTTCTTTTGAATTAATTTTATTTGACTTGCTCTTGAAGACTCAGACCCATTGATTGTTTCTTTTTTCCTTAATTAGCAGCCAAACAATAATGATATACAACATGAACCAAAACATGACCAGCAAACTGTGTCGATTGTATAATATCTGAAAATAAAGAAAGGTGATGGTCTCATGAATGCTGATCTGGTTTTAACACTGCTCTTACAAAAGAGAAAAGCAACGATTTCAGAAATGTATGCTACTGTACCATGAAAGCAGCAACAAGCCATAAACTTAAAGAATGGGTTTAATTAACAATGAGACTCAGCGCCTAATTAAGCAACTGGTTGGAGTAAAATTGGTTGGGGTTTCAGGCCCTGACTTAGTTGGTCTTCTGTTGGTTCACTCATTTCACATTTAATTTCTATTTGGGTGCCATTTAAGGAAAGAAATAAAGCAAATTAGAGGAATGAGGAAACAATTCAGAGGACCAAAACTTAAAAACAAGTCAATAAAATTAATTCAAAAGAAGTTAATTAGCAGCAGAAACAATGCACTAATTAAGAAATGGGCTAGAATGAAAACATGCAACAACAACATTTATTTATATAGCACATTTTCATTCAAAACATGTAGCTCAAAGTGCTTTACAGGATGAAGGAAGAGAAAAAAAAAGAAAAAACAACAAAATATAAAAATAAAATTAGGCAATACTAATTAACATAGAATAAAAGTAAGGTCCGATGACCAGGGAGGACAGAAAAAACAAAAAGAAACTCCAGATGGCTGGAGAAAAAAAAACAAAATCTGCAGGGGTTCCAAGCCACAAGACCGCCCAGCCCCCTCTATGCATTCTACCTAAAATAAATGACCTCAATCAGTCCTCATGGTTTTCAGGCTTCACATGGAAGAACTTGATGATGATGGTCATGTGGACCTCTGGCCATCACTGTAAGAACAGCACAGTGCTTTGATCAGGTGGTGGTGGCGCAGATTGCCACCACAAAAAATGGAAAAAGAACAGTAGAGAAAGTAGGGGTTAGTATGCAGCCATTGGGGCCCTTCAGGACCAGAGTTGGGGACCCCTGCTATAGATTCTGTTATTTTTTTGGACACAAGGTGAATTAAACGGAAGCTTGGACCTACCCACCATCTCCAGTGTAGATTGTTTATGCGCTACTCGTTTGGATGTTGACAGAGATTACATTTATGGGTGACATGGGGATAAGTGGTTTCTCAAAATTGTTGTGCTGCAACAATAATTAATGTTTGATTTGCACAGCTTACATATGGCTTTTATTTTATCCAGTTGTTCTTTACTGACACGCTGTTTGAATCCATAGTAGGTCCATGCATTTAATTTAAGTGTCAAAAACACTGATTTCATTTAAAGATGACACACCACTTTATGTGATATAGTAAAGTGCTTTTCCATAGAAACCTTAACAGGCACATTGGCAACATCTACTGGATTGGATGCCAAAAAACAAAGATGAGCAAAAATCTACATATAACATTCGAGCAGGACAGAGATTCACAACAGCGATCTTGAGACTCGTTAAAATCATTTAAACGAAAAATAACAATAAACAGAAAAATAAGTATTTTTACCCAGATCTGCTTAAGACAGACTTGAAGCTAGAGATGGAGAGTATTTTCTTCAAAAATTGCGATTAAGTTTTGGAAGAAAGATTTGTTTGCAGATAGCAGAGATACAGAGAAGAAAGACAAAGGGACCTGTATTTATTACAGGAGGAATGAAAGTTTCATCTTATGCCAAGCACTTTAAGCCAAGTGCAGTTCCCCTGCAAGTTGAACAAAGAATAGAAGAGAGCAAAGAAAAGAGAGTGTGTGTAGCAGAGTCCACTAATTACCAGAACCACTTAAGTGTCAGTTTAAGGTTGGGAACCAGTTAGCTCTATTTCAGGTGACGGTCCATCGCAAGGCATCCTCACACATAAACACACACAATTACACTCACTGGGCCAGTTAGATTTATGAATCAACCTTATGTGTGCTTCTTAGAGTTTTAACAGGAAAGTCACAGCACCCACAGAAAAATCCACACACACGCACAAGTGAAGAATCCACACACACACACACACACACACATGCACAAGGGGAGAACAGAGCATGAAAAAAAACTGAGAACTGTAATGGAGCACCATGCTACTCAGCTCTAACAAGTAAATCCTAACGTTATGCATATCACAATTTCAGTACCGTCATGAACCCTGTTTGGTCTGGGCATGTTGATTGACCTTAACTATTTAGTAGATGAAAGGACAGTGGGCAGATGATGAATAGGGTGTGACAGATAATAGACAATGTATTTTATCTTAGTATGAAAGAACACAGGGGATGCATAGAGGTCAGATGGTATAAAAGCACACAACTTTTTAAAGCTGTTTCCAGCCCTTGATGGGGATCTTTCTTTATCACACAGTGATGAAGAGGGCCCATAAATATAACTGTTGTCTTTAAACTTTGAAAAAGTAGGTGGTCAAAGGCACTCTTTGTGCCTTGTGCTCTTTATTTTAGTACAATGCTCATTACTGATTCCAACATACAGCTACAAATTGGCAGTAACACACTGTGACGACATTCCTCAATCGGTTCTTGCTCTATACATTATTCTTTTAGGTAGCTCCCTGTCTTTAGAAGGATGACTTGCTGTTGCTGCACTAGTTGGAATTTGTGCAACACCGATAAGCTTGCCATTTTTATAGTTTCCTTTGCAGCTAAAAACGAAAGTGCTCATTGAAATGGTGGAATGCCGGCTTATGCAGTTGGTAACTCATCTGTGATACCATCCCCAGGCTGATGATACTTGTCAGCACCGTTACAATACTAAAATTTACAGTTATTGCACACAGAAACAGTCAACATTTATGAGTTAGTCCATCCCTTACATTACTTTACAGTTGAGGGTGGCACTGCAGCTCACATCTTCTAATACCTGCATCCCAACTTTACGGGCACTGTTCAGTCAGCCCATCATGAATTCAAGGTGGGTGATGGAGTATAGGCACTAAAGTACCATACATGACTAAATACTTGATTCTTAGAATCAGAACCTTTTCATTAACCTTTTTATTAAAGCAAATTAGTAAATTATAGGAATTTATTCTGGAGAACCTGAATGCATCTATGTGGATGCTTTTTACCACAAAATAAAAACATAATACAACATAGTGTAACAATATCTGACTTACTGTCCCTATCTATAAAGCAGTGATACTTAAAATACTGAGTAAAACCACTAGCCAGGAAGATGCTTCTTGTTATTATGTACAGTAGGTGTTAAGCCAGGAGCAGAGCAAATTCAATTTATTTCAAAGGGTTTTGAAAGGAGGCCAATGTAGAAAGATCATTAGGTGCATGTTAAGTCAATCCAATGTAAAAGCCCCAATGTGGCCAGAATGACTAGCACATACATGTAAAGCTTGAGTACATTGTGCAGTAAGTGTGATGTTTCATTCCATCAGAGCCATAGATGTCATTACATGATTCACTGTGAAGCACAAAGAAGAAAAGATAATTTTTAAAATAAGCCAAGAGCTCATCCGCACACACAGACAGACATTCTTGGCATTGACTTTGATGACGAGATTGAAGTAAGGCTGTCTTTTAAGAGTTGCTCTCTCGTACTCACGCTTTCTCTCCCTTATAGATGACCTTGTATTTTTTTTTGCTTTCATTACCCCCTCTCGCTTTCCTCTCTCTTTCTCCAGGCATTTGTCTAATTAATTTGATGTCAGAGTTGTTGACATGCCTGCTTTACCATCATGACAGGCAAATTAAAAATTGATTTCTACATCTAAATCCTTAACGGCTCCCCCCACCCCACATCTTACTTTATCAACATTTCCAATTTAATACAGAAGATATGCACACACATGTACAGCAAACTTGTGAACAGCAATGTTGCACAAGCACTCACACCAACAAAGAGCTGAATGTTATCATCATCTTGGTTTCCCAGCCTGCATTTGGACACCAATTTTAGCAAAGATTTTTTTTCTGAAGCCAATTCATCTGTCTCTGTCAGTGCAGCTAGAAAGAGTTTGCACAAAAAAGAAATCTCCCTGTTACGCCTCAGTGCCAGACAGATGCAAAATGAAATGAACATACATTTTAATGAATTAGCTATTTTTGGCAGAGCAACATAATCCAGCATTCAGTCTGGAATACTCAAGCCTTCAGAACAGAACCAAATCAGGAAAAGAACATGTGTATATAAATTGAATTGAGCATTACTTTTACAAAAGAAGATCATGTAGCTGCTATTACCAAGCAATTGTACTTCTTGAAAACTTTAAACCTCAAGATGTTGTTAAAAAACATCTATGCACTATTGAACAAGCTTCATCAAGTTCTGAGCACATTCTAGCAGCACTGGAGTCACCCCTGGAAAGGTCACCAATCAATTGCAAGACTCCTGCCTGAACTCAGCCTCACTTATATGTGACCACTTAGTTGATAGGGTCATTATTGTCATGTGTACAGATTACAGTGAAATTCTTACTTGCATGTACTACTAATTGACATGTAATTTGTCAATATTCTCTGGCAATTCAGTTTATCAGTAAAGTTAATATTCACTTCTTTGGAAAACCTGGCACCTGGAAAGAACACACAAACTCCAGAGAGACAGTGAATAGACAGGGATTCAAATCCACTGCCAGGCAACAGCGCTAACCACTGCACCATCATTCCACATCTAGGTGAAAACAGACCTGAAATATTCTGGGTTTTTTTTCTTGTGGACTGGAAAAGTGGCACAGCCATGAGCACAGGTTACCTCACAGATTGAATGTCTTGGTAAGAAATTCCATAAGCCAGTGGTTTTCTGTGAGTGTTCTTCCAAAATTGTGAATGGGTTTCCTATGGATGCTGTGGTTTTCTTCCACCACCCTCAAAGATGTTTGCATTAAAGGCCATTCCCAATTGGATTCTTTGTGAGCATAAGTTTGGCTGTCTCATGAGTGGTCACTGCCAGTGGTACCATGTTAAGGATTGCTGCTGAAGGTTGCTTCTTGCACTGAGCCCATTGTAGTTGGGATTGGATTAAAGCTGATTGAGAATGCTATGTTCTTTTTTCTTTGTCTTGCCATTGAGCTTGTTTGCCTTGACTTTATACTCTTGGCGTTGAGAAAGGTAGCGTCTTCCTCCAATTTAGGAAAAGAAAAGTCACCCTGGGATTCTGTTCAAGTCAGGGAAGAAATTCCCTGAATATTTGTCACCCCTGCAATTGTTCCTTCTGATTTGGTTTTGAAATAGTGCCTCAAGCTCTAAATTAAATATCATGAAGAGCCCTAACCTAGGTTTAATTATAAAAATACACGAGGCATGGATGAACAAAGGAAAATAACAGATTAATCAGAAATGAGAAGCATAATCCTATTGCCCTACTGAGTTTGCCTGCCACTGGTGTGGCTCCTAAATACCAGTCGGGTGAACTGACTTTCTCACATTTAAAGCACCACATGCATTTTCTCTCTCTCTCTTACATGTTAATGTCCATGTCAACTAACATTTACACTAAGTCACTTGTTATATATACACTATATTTACGCTAAGTTGAACAGACTGTTCAACATTATTCTTAATAGGAGTAGATTTAAACTCACACCTTTGAAGTTATTTGTGCAGCCATATCTGGAGTCAAGAATGCCTGTATAAACTCTCAAGCTGTTATGTTACAGTACTGTCATTGGGGTCCCAGTACCACTACATCCTTATAAGAGCTTTGAGCATAGTAAAGATGCTTTATAAATAAACTGTATCATGATTATTATTATAATAATTTCATTCTCATTCTGTTTTAAAATGAGCATAATGCAAAGTTTCCTTTAGTCCTCCAAGACATGTTGTCGTAATTCTTATCTTTTGATCTAATGAATAATTTGGATACATTATTTTGAAGTTTTGAATTACTAAATTATTTACATAATTATTATTTTGCCTGTCTTGTTGGTGTTGTCATTTAACTGCCATTTTGTGCTCATTTTGTTGCCAATCACATGACTGTTAGCAGTGCTACATGTTACTCATAATCATGGTAATGTAGGCATCCAAGATTTTGGATAAATGCAAAGAATCTTGCTTTGCGATTACTATAATTATTTTGGGAAAGATTTTTAGGCGGTGAGGACTTTTTATTTTATTTTTTTCTGATCAAAAATTTTGTTTCCTGGTCCATCACTAAACCAAATCACTGGTCCTGTGGGACGAGCACTACTGTTGCTCACAAAACCTCTGTCTCATTGTGGTGCTCCTGGAGAATTCCCTTCTGACACATTGCCTTCTTAAAGAGGCCTTTTTTAATTATATTCACAGGTAGAGTCGATCACTGATTGATTGACTTACTTGATTTTTTCATTTGCTTATATCTGGTGGAAGAGCACTGTTGCTTCACTACAGTTGCCTTGTATGTTAAATACGGTTACATTATATAAATGTATACAGCCTTACATCTATTTTCTGGACACATTTATTGCATTGTAACGTCATGGGGAACCGGAGCTATTTATGGTAGGTTTAGATACCAGCCCTGGATGGGAACGCCAGTTCATCTCAGGGCACATTCGTGAACATATGTATAATGGGCCATTTAATCTGACGTGTACATCTAGAAACCAGAGTACATAGACAAAAGACATGATGACTCCACACAGACTGAGTGAGACCCATGTCTCTGAAACCATGAGGCAGCAAGATGAACCACTATGGTGTGTATATTGGTATATCCATCACATTCATATATTTTCTAACCTGTTTATCTAGTTTGTGTTTGGGGAGCCAGTGGTAATATTTAACATGAAAAAGACCTCAGAAATAGTGATTTAAAGTTCAAATGAATGCTGAATGCCCCTCAAGGGTTGCCTCTGTGCAGCATTGTCCTTTCCAAACCCTGTAGTGTGGTGATCTTGCAAACATTCCATCTGTTTTCACATACTCTTTCTCAAACCTTACATATGTCCAAACTACCTCTCATCACCCCAAAATTACAGTTTTTACTCATTTCTGTAGACTCAGTGAGTACAGGCTGCCTACTGCTATTTATAGCTCTTTTAGCAGTTAGATCTTTAGTCAGATCCTATCTGGAAGATTATAGGCTGAATGATGCTTCTTTTTCCACAAATGTCAAAGGAAGTGTAAAACGTTTACTGTGACATTGCACACTTGTCAATTCATGCTACTGCTTTTCTATCTCCTTCCACAGGTGGTTTATAAGAACAATGACTTCAAGCTGGAGCTTTCTCGGTTAGCCAAAGAGGGAGATCCAAAAATGAAGTTGCATGGCGATGTTGTGTTTCGCTGTGAGAATGTAGCATCCCTTGACCCGGTGACTTTTGAGACCCCTGAAGCTTATATTGCCCTGCCAAAGTGGAACACCAAGAGGACTGGGTCAATTTCCTTTGATTTTCGGACCACTGAGCCAAATGGTTTGCTGCTGTTTAGCCATGGTCGGTTACAGCCTCCCAAAGAGGGTCGATCAGAAAGATTGCAGAAGGCTGATTACTTTGCGATTGAGCTGCTGGATGGATATTTATTCTTACTGTTAGATATGGGATCTGGGGCAATCAAGATGAGAGCCAGCAACAAAAAGGTGAATGATGGAGAATGGAGCCATGTGGACTTTCAGCGGGATGGCCGAAAAGGTAAGAATTTCACTAAGGTGCTGGTTTCTTTAATTGGCTTCTTGATGTTTATTTTTTGTTCCTACATGTCTCAGTTAGGTGCACTTAATAATAATAATGTTCACTGCATACCTGAATATGACCATTACTGATTAAATTGTCAGTTTTGCACACCTTTTCATTATTCATCAGTGTGAATTTTATTATATTATATACAGTATTAAAAACTTAAATCAGATTGCAGGTAAACTTATTTATAGTGTCACAACTACACTGTGTTTCAGTCTGTATTTGTCCAACAAGTAACTTGAGTGCATAAGGGGAGGCACTGACAGTGTGAAGTGAAGAACTGCAGTATACATATAATGATCCATTGATCCATTTTTGGGTGCAATCGCATAAAATATGAAAGCAAATAATATTTTTGCCATGTCTTGCCTGTTTGTCCTAACGAAACAAATTTGCTCCCAGTAGGCTCATTTTGTTGCTGTAAGGGCATTTGTTGGGAAAGCTCAGTTTTCATTGACAAATCTTGAATAGATTTTACTGTATAAATTGTTAAAACTTCAAAACCTCCCATTAAAATGCATTGGTGAATTAAAAAAAATCTACTTAAAACAGAGAAATATTCTGTACAACATTTTACTCATTCAAATTAATTTAAGAGAGGTTATTTCAGCTTGTGTATTTTCCTCTTTTACATGACAGATAACAGATCCTGATGTTAAAACAGATTCCCAAGGAACACCCCATCACAACACTTACTTACGTGTGCATATGGCAGACTTAACTCTCCATTGGATGCTTCTTTCAAAAATTGTATGTTTAAAATATTAGCCACAGATCCTCCACAAACAATAACTAACAATAGGACATCAATCAATGCAATTATTACATGACAAGAGTTGGAATCTGATATCAAATGAAAACTATCTGCCACCACAAACCCTTTTAGACTTGGTTTTTAACTATATTAATTTTTAAAATGCTAATTAAAAATGTGTTTTATGTAATCTACTACATATAATTATGTAGTACAACACACTTCTAGCCATCTTCTAGTTTTTTTTTTTTCTGGTATGTCCCATTCCATTCAAAATTATTTGATTTCTGCTATTGCAGCCACTGTTGTTGATGAAACCAAAGGTCAAGTTGAAACTGTTCCCTTTTTTCCATGGATAATAGATGAGACATGTCATGCACAACTGTCTGTCATAGCTCGATATGTCAATACTGCAGGTCAAATTCAGGAGCAATTTGTTGGACTTTTTGATGTTTCGGGGGGCAAGATGCCCAGTGTGTCTTTGAGGTCTAAACATGCAGGGCTACAATTACAAAGAAAAACTTGGGGCTGTTGTCATGGCTTCCTCTCTGAATGGACTTGAGGCTAAATTTAAAGCAATAGCCCCCAGTGCAATGCTTGTACACTGCTATGCACACAAACTGAACATGGTGTTGCCTCAGGGGGCAAAATGCTTGTTTGAATCCAGAATGCGTTTTGCATTTCTCTCTTGGTTTGCTACATTTTTTTCTAAATCTACCAAGTGGATGTCTATTCTTGAGTCTGTAGGATGTTCAAGGTTGCCCAGAAATGCTCCTGCTCGGTGGAACCTTACATAACGAATAGTGAGCACTGTGGCGAACAACTATGATGGGGTGCTGCAGACTTTTGAAAAGATTATTGAAGATGAGACCATAGTAGGAGGACACACTCAATGCTGCCAATGGCTTCTTAAGGACACTGAAGAATTTTGAGTTTGTTTTCATGTTGAACGCATGTGAACAATTCTCCTCAGAAACTGACGTGGTGTTTGAAATTGTGCAGCAGAGGGCTATGGATGTTCTTTACTACAAACAAAGAACTGAGAGTCTCCTTGCTTTTGTATAGGCGAAAAGGTCAGAGGAGGTTTTCAAAGCTATTTATGTAAAAGTGTCAAATCTCACATCACACCCTCAAAAGGAGCCTAGGCGAAATCATCGGTGTCTGTCTTAGTTGCAGGATCCCTAGGAGCATTACAGAAGTCTGTACATGGACATTCTAGACAATCTTATGGAGCAGATTTCTTAGCGTTTTTCAAATTTGGAAAGTATGTGCTCCCTAGAACTAATCAATCCAGGGAAATTTGATGAAATGAGACAGGTGTTTCCTAAAGAGTAATTCCAAAGTGTCTCCCGTTTGATGTAGGGAGACTGAGATCCGAACTCCAAGTCCTATATTCAAATCATGACTTGCAGGGCTACAGGGGTAAGCTGTGTGATTTCCTGGTGTTTTTTAAAGATATGGCTATATAAGCTATTGCCTTTAGTGGCACCAATTGGAGCTACATCAGCAGTCGTACAGCCTAACACAAGGCAGGCCAAAACCATTTAAGCAACCTTGCTCTGCTGGCCATTGAGAGGAAATTGTCAAATCTCTGGAAAGGACTCCCAGATGGTATGACACGGTCACAGACCATTTCCTACAAAAAGAAAGGAGGGCAGAATTTACATATAAATAACATAATGCTATAATTGACTAATTTTGTGATGTAGGACTAAAATGTGCTTCCCCTGCTTGAAAGACCTACAACAGCCACTGGTGTCTACAAAACCATTTAAACAGTAAATCATGGTGATGTTCTGATTATTTATGACTACTCTGACTTCAATACATATTTTTAGAGGGTCTGAACCTCTCATTGCAGAAATGGATGAAAGATAAATCTGCATTCTAGAGTGGCACAAATCCATTGCAGGGCATGCACATGCCCCAATCATTTTTAGTGCTCAGACAAAACCTTAAGGGGACATGAAATCACCACAAAAACAGGACTAAACTGGACTAGGAATTAAAGTAACATTGATAAGTAAAAAGAAATGTTGCTACCCCACTAGTTTTGATCTATTACAAAGTTCCCTGTCTAACTGGTGTTGGTGGCTTGAACACTTTTGCAGCTCCCAATGCTAAAGTAGTTCACACACCAAATACCAAACAAGAACGTTATCTGTTATCTCTAAACAACTCTGAGCATACTACCTCTTTACCAGTGAGGCTGTGACTACCTCTATATTCAGTGAACTCAATAATGAGCAGCCATTTATGGTACTGTAAATACCTGCCTTGAGTTATTCCCAGGCTACCGCTGATATCACTTGTTTCATGGCAGGCACCATAAGGTGCCAATGGTATCTGGTTACTATTTTTTAGTAGAGCATGTGCCCACTGCATCTCTGAAGCCTTTCCTCTTTAAGGTTCAGAGTCCCCCTATGAAGATTTGATCTGCCAGACCTCCCTTTTTAAAACAGTAAGAACTCTCCATTCTTATCCATCAATGTAGGGAATTTAGCCAGATTCCTTTGTTACTATTCTGTCTTTAGTTAGCAAATGTCACTATGGAGAGCTGTTAATACTTAGATGTTGCCTCTGTCTAGATGCAGTGGGTTTTCGAGGATCTCTCCAGTAACCATTTTTTGCTTTAGTCTTTCTTCTCTAAACTGTCACATCGGTCACTTCCAAACCTCATGTCCTTTTTGCCCTTGGTGACACACATATGTACTCAGTGAAGGTTCAATGTAAGAGGCTTTCATTTTTAACACAAACTGTCTTTGAATTAGCTGCATATACAGTAGTTTTTGAATTCATAAGAGATCTGCAGTTGTGAAGCTACTTCACAAGTTATATATTAATGCTGTGAAATTTGGCTCAAACAAGTACATTCACTCTCTTACAGTGGCTTGTTAATATAATGCATTTTTTGTGTGAATCTGAGAGAGCTGCTCCTCTGCAGGGTGCAGTGTTATCCGCACCTATACGTGATAATTAGTATTGGACTCTATTTTAAAAAAAACTACTTAGAATGGAAGCTTTTAACAAATACTTGGAAGTGAGGAGTTCTAAGAAATAGCTTAGTATTTCCAGATGTTAAAAAAAAACATTGCTTTCAAAGAAGAAGTTTAATAAGTGGCATATCCTGTGAAAAAGACATTTGGCAATTTCTTAAAATGTCACCTTTGTTCCTAATTTTATTAATTTTCTCTCCTTGTTAATAAAAATTACAAAAATAAAAAGTATCTTAATTTAGATAACTAGCCATATATTTTTTTTAAATCCATTTTTTCCAGTTCAGGGTCACCATATTGGCAGAACTGGCTCCAAACCTCTCAATAACAGGGCTGACTCATCTACACATCTGCACTACTTTTTACTGGAGCAAATTATGGGATGGTAATTCACCTCACACCCACTAGGAGGCATGGCAAGAACATGCAAACTCAAACACAGACAATGATCATCCTGGTATATACACCAACGAACCTGGAGTTTTGGTGCTATACTTCTAACCACTGTACGATCACGCTGCCCTCTCAGGAACACGTTCTTTTGTTATATTTTTCATTTTTGTTTTGTTTGCAAATGTTATTAATTTTTATTTGGAACACACAATTGCACTATAAGAGAAGGAAGTGCTCACAGCAAAAGGTTGAAGCATTGAGTAACAAAGGAAAGCCTTTAGTAAAAGATTTAATTCTCAAACAATGAATAAACAAAGTAAAAAATAAACAAAGAATTGGTTGTTTTGACTTGTGCTTCTTGTTTGTGAATCTGTTTTTTATCCTAATAACGTGTCAAAAGATTAAGATTTTCTGTGATCCAACACTACCAAATGTCCCTGACTACTGTTTTGCTACTTCTTAAAGAAAGACCTAAATAAATCTCTTACTTCAACAATTTTTCCTTGGGACACCTCTATCTATTAGAGGCTGAACCAGAAATTGTTACATTAGAGTTATTAGTACATCAAGGACAAGTATCAGGATTTTTTGTGTGCATTTTTGTACAGTGTGTTAGTATAGGAGGCAATGTAGCTATACTCAAATTTGTGGTACACCATCTATAAGAGTTTATAAGCAGCACATTATTGGTATTGGCATAGCATAAAGTACAGATGGTGCACCCCAAATGTTAGCAATGCCGCAAAGATCCGTATATCAGATACTCTACCTACCATTAAGTGGACCACTGAGGTTCATTTTTCTTTTCACAGTTCAGATGGTAGACTAAAGGAAAATCTTAATATGAAATATTCAATTTACATGCACAGTAATGCAAACAATGAAACCATATAAAAAGATAAAGCTGAAGGTCAAGCAGAAAATATTTTATATAACCAAGAACTTGCCTGACTATTCTGGGTATACTGACAAAGAGAATAAATATAGAGTATCAGGCATAACTAAATTTTCTATTGGACAAAGTTTCATAAATAATATTTGAATAAGTTGATAAAAAGAGTAGTTAAGTTACTCTGCTGCTCGCTAGCTCTGTATTATAATCATTAACACACACATAACTGAAGAGTCAAGACTTCATAAATACTCAAAAGACATTCATGCATGGCTGCATACAAAACATACAGGGAGAAAAATAAATAAATACAGGGAGTGAACTGATTCATTGTCAGGGCAGACAAGAAGCTGAAATAAAGAGAAACAAAAACTAAATCAAATGTCAGAACCCAAAAATGCAAAAATGGGACTTGTGGTTAAATACACAAGCAAAAACCCTAACACTATGTTCTCTTACCCATCCATCCATCTTCCAAACCACATTTATTCAGAACCTGGTTGCGGAGGACACTGAGCCTATCCAGCATTGGGAATGTGGCAGGAACAATCCGTGCTTGGGGTGCCAGTCCATCGCGGAGTGAACACACACAGACACACCCCCACAGACAAAAACACACACACTTGGAGCAATTTAGCATTGCCAGTGTCCCTAACCTACATGTCTTTGGACTATGGGAGGAAACCAGAGCACCCAGAAGAAACCCACTCAGACATGAAAGAGAACATTCAAACTACATGCAGGGAGAACCTGGAAAGTGATCCCCAGTCTCTTTACTGCCAGGAAGCAGCTCTACAAATAAATTGAGTCTGTTTCTTTGCTTATTAGATGCAATAAATCAAAACATTTCTACCTCTAGAGGCATGATTTCAACTTTACCTTCAGTCAATTTGAAAGGGGACAATGTGTTGCAATATAATGCAAAAATGAATTGCAATATTATTGTTTCATGACCTATCTGCCTAGATATACTGCATGTGATTAAAGGAGAGGATGTCTGGTTCACTTTACATTAATTGTCCATAATTACACTGTAATTACTATGTAACTACCTGTGTAAGTACAGTGTAACTTTGAGTTATTACTCCGTACTTATTGTGTAATATAAAGTAAGGTTATAGTTAATTACTCAGTTGTCATTGTTATTCCACAGTTTATATAATTACAATGTAACAATTTATCACTGATCTAAAAACAAGTGTACTTACATAGTTACATTGTACTGTATCTGTACTTTCAAAATGTAATAAAAACATCAGGGTATGTAACTACAACTATGTAACAGATGTTCTATGGTCTGGGCAATTGTAGCATAGAATTGTAGTGACAACTGCATAGGTTTTCAATGATATTTCAAGATCTTTTCTAAATGGTGAAAACGTCTTTGCAAAATGGTTAACGCTTTTTCCCAAAATCTAGAGGGGCACCACCTTGACATGTTTTGCTTAAACAAGTATTTGTCACATTCTTGTACTTGTGTTACACTATTTATTGTTGAATTTTTTGGGGCTATTATTATACCCATCCCTAACATAATACTGCCAAACTTGCATCATTCAATCAAGGTACACAGGGTCGCAGAGCCATTCCAAGCATCACCGGACACAAGGCAGGAAACAGCCCAGGATGGGGAGCCATCCGATTACAAGGCCCACTGACAAACATACCAGCACTCGCGCTCTTACACATATGGCCATGTGACCCAACCTACATGTCCCTGGGATGTGGCAGTAAAACTCATGAAGAAGACATAGGTACACATGGGTAGAACGTACAAATTTTACACACATATCCATCCATCCTTTATCCAACCCGCTATATCCTAACACAGGGTCACGCGGGTCTGCTGGAGCCTCCAGACACAATTCCATCTCAGGGTAATGGATCTGTGAGGCAAAAGCGTTAACTATTTTGCAAAGGCGTTTTCACCATTTAAAACAGATCTTGAAATATCATCGAAAACCTATACAGTTATCACTGCAATTCTCCATTACAATTGCCCAGACCATGGAACATCTGTTACATAGTTGTAGTTACATACCCTGATGTTTTTATTACATTTTATTACATTTTGAAAGTACAGATACAATGTAACTATGTTTTTGGATCAGTGATAAATTGTTACATTGTAATTATATACTGTAAACTGTGGAATAACAATGACAACTGAGTAATTAAATATAGCATTACTTTGTATTATACAGTAAGTACAGAGTAATAACTCATAGTTACACTGTACTTATACAGGTAATTACATAGTAGTTATAGTGTAATTATGGACACTTAATGTAAAGTGTAACCGGATGTCCTTATAGAGTTACTTCACATCCAGAATAATGCCAACAGACCCAGTAATGTCAAAATGTGAGACAACTGAGAACTTGCAGTACCAACAGAAGATAAACCAAACCTTTGTCAATCCAATGAGACATTTTTTCATAGGTCTTAAACCTTTGCTTACCATATGTAGTTTGCCTACCTGTTTCCTACACCAAAGCACCTATCACCTCAAATTTGTTTCTAAAAAACATTATCTTGATCTTTTTTCTTCCTGCCTTTACTCCTTCCACCTTCAAAATCAGTGAGCCTACTGGTGTTACATAGTTTTAAACCCCTTACGAAGATCATTTCAGACAACTCTCAGGGTCATTTCTGGGCTTAGGGGTGGCCCTACTTAGATCAAAGCAACCCATCTCTGCTTCTTTAGGCCCTGTGTAGCCTTTAAAGGGTTTCTCATTAAAAGAAAAATAGAGTTTTACCTTGCCCAGATGTCTGCTAAGGGCTTCAATTTTACAAGGTGATGGTTAATAACTGGTCACTCACCAGTCTTACCCTCTACAAATGCAACATAGCTGCAGTTCTTGTATCTTGGGATTTTATACTGGTTAGAAAGCCTCGGACAATTTAATAACCCTTGTTAACTTCACTCTGTCTTTGAGAATAAGCGTACTGAGAGATTCTATTCCAAACTTTCCCAAAGCACCATACTTCTGTTCTGCTAACTCTAAGTAATAGTATATTACATCTCAGGTTCCTACCACAAGCTTAAGTCCAAGCACATTCTAATGACGTTCCTATTTTCACAAGAACACTGGGAAGAGTACTACCACTGTTAGAGTCATTTAATAGTCTTTTATTCTTGGGTCTATATATGCCTCTTATTCTGTACTAAGCCCTCTGTGTTATTTTTGATCAGCTGGATAACCCTTCTTAATACAGTATATATTCAGAATCTTTTCAATTCTTTCAATTTATTGGTTTTCAAATTAAGTTACAGCTGTTTCAACACTTCAAACTTGCATATAAATACACACCCAATTCACACATGCAAATTTTTTCCATTTAGAAAAGTGATATTTTGCCCAGTTTGTCTTTACTCCTTAGCCTATTATTTGTGCTCATTTTATGTTTAGCATACTTTAATTATTTTCAGTTTTCTGCAGTTAATGATGGGAATTTTCTTATCTCAGCTGGCACTTAGCCTATAATATTTTGAAGCCTGCAGAACTGTTAACTGTTTCTAATTAATCAAACAATTATGGTCATGAAATAATTGATAGCGTATAGCGAGACACATCAGCCCTTGAGGACTAGAATTAAATACTCATTACTTGTTTGAATGTATGGAGTTGGAATAGAACCTGGAAGTCATAGAGATCCTTAAACATCAGCATATTTCAAAATGACTAAAAATTAATGATATAGTCTCCCGTGAATGAACTATTCTGCCTGTTTATGAACTTTAAGGATAAGGTACAACAGAACATAAAAACCACAAGTTGAGTATTGTGCAACTGATGCTGAGAGGCTCTATTATCTCATGTGTCTTATCATTATTTAACATGGCTTCCTCTTTATGTGTGAAAGATAGATAGATAGATCGATAGATCGATAGATAGATAGATAGATAGATAGATAGATAGATAGATAGATAGATAGATAGATAGATAGATAGATAGATAGTTTATTAATCCCAAGGGGAAATTCACATACTCCAGCAGCAGCATACTGATAAAGAACAATATTAAATTAAAGAGTGATAAAAATGCAGGTAAAACAGACAATAACTTTGTATAATGTTAACGTTTACCCCCCCCCCAGGTGGAACTGAAAACATGCATAGTGTGGGGGAGGAACGATCTCCTCATATGTTATTCTTTTTGGAAAAACTTATCTTCTGTAGAAATTCATTTAATATTTTTTGCTTCCACTGAATTATTATCAATCCAAAACAATTAGTTACCTTAAGTATTGTAACTCCATAATTAAATCACTCTTGATATAAAGAATTAGCACTGCACATTCAGTAATATATTGTAATTCAGAGGAAATAACAGAGCTCTAGATATGGCAGCCATGTTTCTTCAGCATCAAGTTTAAATACTATTCACTGGACGTTTATTTGGCAGACACCTATACAGAAGGCGATTTGTATAAGATGACTCATAGCTAAACACTGAGTATATAATCATTGCTGTGATAGCTTTAAAGAGGAAACATTATCTTTAGTAGGATAAAGTCAAATAAATAATTTGCATACTATGACAACACATAATCAATCTAAACTAAGAATCATTGAGGGTCCCATTTGACTGGCATCTCCACTTTGGTACCCCGTCACAAGTCCTCTGCCTTTCTAGTCCCATCCTTGTGCCTCCTTTTAAATCTCCTCCAGTTTGTGCAAAGACGCTTACACGCTTCTCTGTATGTGAGTCACTCATATGTTTAAAGGCTTGTAATATATAAACATATATAACTCTTTATTGAATCAACTAACATTTTTAAGCAGAAAATACTTACTTATACAGTTTTTTGAGTAACCACTCTTCATTGGGAATTAATTTTCCATGCCTTTTTTGTATCAAGAAATTCTGCTTTCTCGCCGTCAGTTTTGTTCCTTCGCTTTCCATTTTCCACAAGCTCATGCGTTCTCATCTTTTTTGCCTTTGCTGATTCGTTTTAATTTCTCTCAAGGTCAATTCCTTATTTTTTGTACTCTCATATTACTTTTTGTTCCAGTGTTTTGTTTTCTAACTGTCTTTTGCTTTCCTTTGTTCCATTCTAAGGTTAGCAGATACACTTGTTTTATCATTCATTAGATCTGCTTTGATTTTATGGAATACCATTTGTGCCAAAATAAAATAAATAAAATTTAAATCATCAAATAAACAAAATTAAATAAATAAAATGACAATTATGAAATAATCGCATGTTAAAGTACATAGGTACAGTATACTTAAATAAGTCAATTAACTGTAAAAAAGCATAATTTATAAAAGTAATCTAGTAAAAGTCATTGAATAATTATGAAATACAATATTATCATTTTATTATTGTTACAGGTTTTATTACAAAAGGGCTGTATTTTTATATCTCTGTATTTTTTCATATGATTATTTCCACTTTATTTATTTCATTTTGGTAGAAATGGTATTCAATAATATTTTAACTTTCTCTCAAACATTGTTTTCTCTGCTCCCCATGATGCTTTGTGAAGCCAGCCAGTCATCACAGAGTTGTAGCAGTTGGTACAGAACTTTCCAGGGTACTGTAAGATCACTGCCCAATCTGCTTTGCCCATGCTTGATTCCATGAAAAAAACAAACAAACAAAAACAACAGACTGTTTTCAACTAATGGGATCATTAACTATTAATAATATCGAACCCAGTTAAATATAGCTGCTTTGTGACACATCCAATGTGTGCCCCAAGATTGAAGTTCTATGACTGCAATGATATATAAATTTTTACTTATTGCTACTTTGCTCCCCATTTGTTGTTTGTGGTTGTCGTTCTGTGTCTTTTGTTATTTGTGGCATGGTAGCACAGTGGTTAGCACTGCCTCCTCACAGCTCAGATCACATACTCTATTTGGCAACAATAATTGATCCAACATAGTTGGAAGACACTACTTTAGCCCTCTGTGCCACTTAAAAGACCATTGTACCATTATAATCCACTCAAAACTAGTTTAGTTTCTTCTCCATTTCCCAAACAATTCTGAGATTTTGCCAAGCTCATACCATCACTATTTGGCACTATTGCCTCTGCTTATTGAAGCAGATACCAAGGCATAGTGCCTTACCATCTTTATTGTTAAAATAGTATTCAAAATGCCAAATTAATACTTGCATAATAATACTATAGTAAGTTATTTTAAAGATCTTAATATTAAGTGTAGTATTAGCAGTACTTGACCAGGCCAAGGGGATGCCCACGTAACTTCTGGTTGCAGCAGATGGATAGTCCTTTCCAGGGGATGAGACTGGACTGTGTGTCTGCCTGGGGTGTTGCCAACCAGGATCCTGAGCTGTTTCTTTGTGTGGTGGGTGCGGTGATGCACTGCACCAGTGCCTGCACCCCAACCTGATCTGACCTAAGTAGCAGTACCAATTATGGCCATAGTAGCAGTAGAAATAGCAACAGCAGTAATGCATACTACAGTTCCTGTTATATAGTAGTAGAATATATATTTGGAAATATGTTTAATAAATATATTTGTATCTGTACATACATATCAACTAAATTTGTGTATGTATTTAATACATTTTGCATATTTTTAAATATATTTAAAATATATGTTCAATTAATAAAGAAGTGAATGGTAAGAGCGATGGAGATGGAAGAACATGGCACACCTGCTTGCATGCCAAGTATGAAAATGAATGCAGTTTTACAGTTATAAGCACATACACCAGCATCAGTATTAAGGTGTGTATTCTTTACTCTGGTTTGCACAAATTGGAGTTTCTGTTGTGTGTTTGTTACTCTCTACATATTCACTGCATTAATTTCTGCATGTTGAGCACTTTGTTCATTTCAGTTTGTTTCTTATACTGTTTTTTGAAATCTAAAGTGTCATCCACAAGCTGTACATAGAAATAGGTATATCAATATAATAAAAACATAACAAGATTAAAAACTTTGTACTCTTTAGAATCTATTTTTGAACACTTTAAAGTAATTGTTAATATATTAACTTTGTCTGACTCTGTTAACAAATGTAATAAAAATAGAATGTGCTGTACCACGGAAGAGCTTAGGAGAGATTTCTTTGATTTGATAGTAGATAACCAGAAAAGCTTGGTTGATCAGGGCCCATTCAATGGGCATAAAATATACTGTGCTGAAAACTGTAGTGAATAATGGAAATGCAGAGTGGAAAAACAATGAGCAGTGAATTCGCCACTCCCCTCACAACACCAACAACCTCCCTGCTAGTCCATCACAGCAGACACACCTCGGGAAGTTTACTAATAACATCGACTATTTAGCTACCTTAAGCCACTAGTCAAAAGAATAATTAATTCAGAGACACAGATTACATCTCTTTGTGGCAACCAAGGGAAAGCCCATTTGAACATAAAGAGGACATACATATTCCTTATACAGAGCAGACAGTTGAATTCAAGACCCAGTAACTGTGAGGCTGGAGAACTAACCATTTGTACTAATATGTTGGAGTCTTTACCATATAACATCAAAAAAGTGATTACAAAGCAGAGGAATGGGGTAAACTTGAAATAGCTTATTGCACATTTAAATGCTGATAGTTTCTCCAATAATAACACATTGTTACTTCATATGTTAGCAGATGAGTCAGGCTTCTTCCATCTGTTTTGCACATTTTTAAATATTTAGCACTAGCCAACCCCCGGCGTAGCATACGCCGCATAATTATGCATTGATGGGTGAACACTTCCTGAGAGACACAGTTGTCCAAATGGGGTTGGTTTTGAGGATACGACTGTAGGAGAATGAAAAGATGTAACTCTGGAGAGGGCAACATACAATACAGCGTTTTACACGCTGCATACAGCGATTCACATCCGCGACAAATATGATTCTTCTTAGATGGTGCTGTCGCGTCCACCCACGCTCTCGAAGCATACACACTGCCTGGTCATGTGCCCGCTCACAAGAGCAACCAACAGAGACCCGCCCACCAACTGTAAGACCATGGGACACCCCTCGCAAACTGTTCTACACGGCGCATACAGAGATTCACATCTGCGACAAACAAACCGTTTTACATACTGCATACAGCGATTCACATCCACAACATTTTTCCTAGATGGTCCTGTCGCATCCACCCTCGCACTCGAAGCATAGACACTGCCTGGTCATGTGCCCGGTCGCAAGAGCAACTGACAGAGACCCGCCCACCAACTGTAAGACCATGGGAAACCCCTCGGAAACTGTTTTACACGCTGCATACAGCGATTCACATCCACGACAAACATGCCTCTTCTTAGATAGTCCTGCTGCGTCCACCCTCGTTCTCGAAGCATACACACCGCTTGGTCATGTGCCCGCTCGCAAGAGAAACTCACGGAGACCCGTACACCAGCTGCCTGTGTGTGTGCCTCTTTCTGTCTCTGGCGCTGCCTGTGTGTGTGTGCGGCTTTTTCTCGCGCTGCCTCTGTGTGAACCGGTCAGGCATAGAGAAGGTCAGCTGCTGAGAGAGCGTCTCGATTGTTGCAGGGCCTGCATTGGTGAGGCAGGTGAGACGGTAATGAAATAGAGGCACAGGGCTTATTGGTTTTTAAAGACTGCTTCCTTCATTGTCTTTTAACCTCAGTTTTAAAGGATCGTTTTAAGGATCCCATGGGATACCCTTCGCAAACTGTTTTACACGCTGCATATAGTGATTCACTTCCGCGAGAAACATGCCTCTATGAACAGTTAACGTGGCTCAGAGGTGCATGTGGACTCTACAACAGACAAACATAAATGACACCGTTTTTCCTGTGTCATCGCGTCCGAGTTTGTGGGCGTGGTTCTGCAAGTTGTCGTCGTATCCAATGGTGTTAGAGTTGGTGGCCGTGGCTCCTTCCTGCGTGCGCCATGGGCGTCTTACTTGTCGGCGGCTTAGTGAATCCACGCCCCTTCCGGCATGCTTTCCATGGGTGTCTTGCCTTAGTGAATTATATATATAGATTAGTGGTTTTAAGGTAAAATGCAATTAAATAAAAAAAATTGTAGTTGTTCCTCTTCTAATGAATAGGTCAAGTTGGTGAGCTTGTACTTATACAGCATGTTGCTGCACCCACCAGGTGACGAAACAATTCGGGATAACAGTTGGCAACCCTCCAGGCAGACACACAATCCTGTCCTACCCTCTGGAAATTACCATCTATTTGTGCAGCCAGGCATTATGTGGGCATCCCCTCGGCCTGGTCCAGTCACTCAGATCCTCATCAATGATCCGAATCACCCTCGGGGAACTGTGCCACATGGCCATTCGGGACTCTGTAAGCAACTGCTCATTCAACTCAAAGTCACACCAGTGGTACCCAATGATTCTCTGAAGAGACACAGTACCAAAGGTGTCCAGTCTTTGTCACAGGTCACTGGATAGCGTCCATATCTCGCAACCATATAGCAAAAAAGGACGTACCAGGACTCTAATGACTTCCATCCTTTTGCAAAGATATCGAGAGTGCCACACACCCCTTTCCAGCAACCTCATGACCCTCCATGCTCTCCCAATCTGTCTATTAACTTCGTAGGAAGAGTCATCAGGGACATGAATGTCACTGCCAAGGCAAGTAAACCTCTCAGTACAGTTGACACTCTCTCTGCAAACAGACATGATGCTGATGGTTGTACCCAAGAGGTCATTAAATGCCTGGATCTTGGTTTTTATCCAGGACACTCGCAAACTCGCTCAGTCTCTTGAGATCCCCAATCAGAGCCTGCATTGACTCTGCAAAGATCACAGCATCATTGGCAATATCAAGATCAATTACTCTTTCACCAACAGATGCCACACAGCCACTGGACCCTGCCCAAACAGAACAGTCTGTCAGAATAATATGCATTCTTGAACTTTTTACCTTAAACCTTTCTAAGACCTCACTGTCCTGTAGACTATGCATTATTTTGCTCCTTTGTGGTAGAAACCTTATTGACTCTTTTATAACCATTGTCTCAAACATTTTTATTGAATCTGACTACCTCAGGCCTTTCTCCCTTTTGTTCTCCCTCTCTCTTTATGTTTACTTCTTTGCTATACCTTTGGCAGGAGCTCCAAGTACACTTCATTTCAGAAGTATTCATCTCTTAATTAAATAAACCAACCAAGTTCCAGTTAAGACTTCTCTTCTATTTACCGACTAAAAATGATATTAGTGGTCCCTGCCTTAATTTCTAAAATACATACAGATTTTGTATTTAGAATTCAGGTTTACACCACATACCACTGTAGAAATGATGCAAGATTACAAAGATCAACATGCCCATCTATATACAGTAAAACAGCTATTCGCTGGTTAAAAATTCCTCAGTTGAACTGGCTGGAGATTTATTGAGTAGCTTACATATGTTCTTCCATGATACATTTTGGGTAGCCAAGCAGTGTATAGTGTTTTTATTTATTTGTCACACTTACATCCATCCATCCATTATCCAACCCGCTATATCCTAACAGGGTCACTTAATATTTTAAATTGTAAATTCAATTAATGGTACATAGATCAAACAGACAATGTAGTATGCTGTGAGAATTAGTGTGCATAGGTTTTGTTGGGTATTTGGCTGTTTTATATTTTAAATGAACAATATGAAATACGTTTCTCAGTTGTCAAAAGCACTGATCATTCTCCTGTTTCTATATGGAAAACTAGCTTTTACCCGCGACTTCGTCCGCGTGGGACTCTGTTTTAATATACTTTTTTATCGGAAATATATATATGAAGTTATATTTATTGCCCGTGACTTTCTTCGCGTGGAACTTCTGACACCGTGGGAGTGTGAATATTTAATTGCTTTTTAGAGGATTTCCTTATAAACAATATTTTTTGTTTCTTTATTGGGCAGCACTAATATTACCAGGTTCATGGGCAAACTTACCCGTGAGCAAACTATGTAAAACTGACTGTGGGAGAAACAATCTTCTCTTAAATCTACGCCAGCATATTTCAAAGTTTGGCCCTGAGACATATTTATCGTCATGGCGAAGCATCCTTTGATGCTTGCAGGAGAAATTGCAGTCACTTAAAGTCAAAGGGGAGGTCATTGGATATTAGAGGAATGCACGGCACGAACACTTTTTCTCCTTTTTCACCGTGTTGTTCGCCCCTCTTCTCAGTGGCAAGAAACGTATTGGAGTGTCCCAATTCACCCCCTTAGGGATGGAATTTCAAAAAATCCTTTCATAGCGGTTATCCATGTCATTATAGGAATGCACTGTCAAAATTTCATCCCTTTAGGTCCAGCAGTTTGGTCTGTGCGTTGTCTGTCAGTCACTCATGGAACTGTTTTATATATATATAGATTAAAGCATCACATGTTATCATTATTCTAAATGAAAATTGCAATTTCATACCTGAACATTAGTCTTAAAGCTACAAACGGAAGTATTGTGCTGGACCAGTATTCTAAGATGGATTATTTATTCAATTATTTGTTTCATTTTAATTCATTACACTTATGCTTAGTAGTGTTTATTTTATTTTGGATAATAGATTAATTCCCTTTACACTTTAATGCATTTTGGTTATGTTATGACTTCAAGGCTGAACAGTCCAGGAATTCCTATCACCAGAAAAAATCTTCAGCTCCTCCAGGGGAGCTGCCAGTTGCTCAAATGTAACATGAGAGAAATAATTCCTTTTGTAGGTCCATGACCTGCTCCTGTATCTTCACCAAGTGGGACATTCATTAAACGTCCCCAGGTAGATGCACCCAAGGGTCATGCCCAAACCAGCCTTAACAGGACTTTTACAGTCTGGAGAAGCTGTGTTGCTGAGTTCCTTATTGTATCAAGGTAAATAAACACAGCAACCCTATTCGGAAATCTTACTTTAGATCCTTGAAGATGAGAATATGGGTGAATACCTTGATATGAGCTGGCTACCTGTTTACTTCAACAATCTGGTAGGGTATTTCAATAACTGTTTCATCTGCTCCAATTCATAGTCAATCACACTCATTCCATTAAACACAAACAGTTCCCCAAGATATTTAAATGCCACCACATTATGCAGCTGCTGCCTCTTATCTACATAGGTCAAATTACTGGAGAGGACTATGACCTCAATATCTGGCTGCAGTACCCTCTAGTGCAGTTCAGAGATGAAAGTTTGATGGTGCCAAGTGGACATAATCATCAGAAAATGGCAGAGATACCATCCAAATGAATGTCTACAAATGCTGACTGCCTCTTGATATCTTGTCTATTAAAATGTTGAATAAGAGAGGACTATACAATAGTGTTGCCCACATTATACAGCCTAAATTTATTGCCAAAACTGCAAATCCAGAGACTGAAATCTTGTAGCAGTGTCCCAGGAATTACATACTCTCCTATCACCTTCTTATATACTGCAGGCTATGAGGACATAAACCTTTGTGAATGTCCACAAATCTTGTGTAGACAAAGTTTTGGAAAGTTCAATAACCCCTCATATATCTGTGGAAGCACAAACAATTGACCAGGTCATTTTTATCCTTGATTCTGATCTTGAGGTTCAGTTCTCCAGCATAGGTTTTCACAGAAGGGAGGAGGGGTTTGATCTCTTGGTTAACTGGAGTGTGCTGTCTAGAATGCTAATAAGTAATACGGCTAAGTAGGATCCACACATAATAAACCTTGAGGTCCATATATCCAACAAATATATAATGGGAGCAGTGAAATTTCAGGTGGTAAACACAGATAAGATATCAATGTTCTGAGAAAGCAGAACTTTGATTGTCTAACCAAGAATGTGATTGATACAACTGAATATTGTGGCAGATAATGGGAAGCATGAGTGGAAGTTCAGAAAAAGAACTTGAGGATTTTGAATAAATGTTCACATGAGCTTAACACAACAAACTCTTAAACTTTATAGTATGAGAGTATAAACATTTTGTGTTTTCTGTATTTTCGAATTGGTAAAAAAATGTATTATAATAGCCAGAAATGCAGATATACGTCCTATTATTTTCAGGCTAAAACACATTTCTTACTGGATGCCCTTTAGTTATGTTATGTTTAGTTTTGTTAAACAACATTTGAAAAAAGAGGTTCAAATAAGTCCTTCTATAAATAAATATGTCCCCCATACATTGAAACCATTTTGTGTACTGTTGTTTTAATCAGCAGCGACCTGTCAAATGTTAGATCAGAGTTTCTGTTGATAGCAAGTCAGTTCTTACTATAAATACTATCTCCTCCTGCCATACCTCGGTGTCAGCATAAAACAACTGTCAGAATTAGGCAGATGTTGTTTGAACAAAGGGTTCATTATTTCTATCACCATGGCTGCCTAATGGACAATACTGAGTGTCACACTAAACAGTGTTGCTGAGTATACTGTATTGATTGGAGTTTCTAAGCTTCCACATTTCCCTAGTGTATACAGAACACTAAAATTTCTTTACAGTATAACTTTTTCTTTGAGAAAAGCTAAATTTTATTGCAACCTAAACATGTCAGTGCAAGTGAACACTGACATTTAACTTTTTACATTAAGAGGATTTTGGACTTTTGGTTGTATAGGGCTGCATGTTCTTGTCAAAGTACACTTGTCATACTAGTCTTATAACAAAAATGGTCCAACAAGTGCATCATATATAGTTATATTTATGATAATATCTGCAGACCTAATTTATAAAAGAAAATACATATAGTACATCTAGTTCTCTTTGGCATGACCACATTAACTTTTTTGGACCACACATACATCAGTTCATTTATGCATTTACAGTACCTACACAGAGAACTGGAGCTAATCTTGGCCACTTTGGATATATGTCAGAAAATAGTCCTGTATGGGTCTTCTAGCACCTTTCTCCACAAGTCACAGATCTGATATGGTCAGGTTTCTGAAGATCCAGCTTTGATGAGGGTGATATTAAAGTCAGTTTGCTGAGGTGAATGCCTGTCCTGGAATGGCAACTAGGGCTCCAGTGACAACAGAAATCCAACAATTTCAGACCTACTGTACTTTTACTCAAACATCCACCTACTCACACCTGAGTCACCTGTTAAATGCCTTTCCTAATTTCTTTCCTCTAAACTGAATCTATTGCAATCTTTTTAATGGCTATTCTGTTTTCTGTGGCTGGGCTATCACACTAAATGGTGATGCTATTGCTATAGTGATGGGTTGCATGGTTGGACATGCAAATAGGAATTTCGTTGTACATATGATACAGCACTACCACTGTGATTGCAGCTGATCTCTCCAGATATGCACTTCTAAGATGGGGGCAGAGTCTACGTCTGTTTGCCAAAGTACATCTGTAGCTGCCTGCCTTTCTTACTGTTGAAAGGCCTTGCTCTAAAAGCCAGATTATGACACCTTACCCTGGGATGCATTTAGAATGTTATTCATCATGTGGGCCCCCTTACTATTTTATTTGAGGATCCACAGTTTCCTAAGAAAATGATTATACCAACTTTAAGAGTTCTCAGATCATTTCTTGGTTATGACAGTAATTGGGAGCATCTCAAGGCTCCTAAAGCATGTTGCTGAGTAGTTTTAATTATCAATTGCTAAAGGACAAAGGATAAATTATCTTGGAAATCCTTGGTTCAGACAATTTAATTTAAAGGACTGACTCAATCCATTTATTTTACATGGTATTTACTGTTGAATATTTTTACCTTTCTTTCTTTCCTGGTGTCCTAATACCAGTGACATACCTGCAGGTGTCTAAATGTAATAGGTTGGTCATCCCAAATCCAAATGAATATTAGGAAGTAAACTGCATAAGAAAAACAACCATACAATGTAAAAAATAATTAAGTTAAAAGCAATTATACTTGCAGGAGTTTGAATTAAAATTTGTGTTTTTCAACCTTTAGCATACCTGGGAGTTGCTTTTTACCAAATGATCTCTTGCCTGTCCCCTGTGTGACTGGCTCCTGGGAGTCATAGATAGGCTAGAAGGTTGAGACACAAATATATGCATTTTACTAATTTTTTTTTGTAGTGAAAATACACATTGTAAATGCCATGCAGTGTGATGGTATTTTCATGCCTCTTCCAGCTTCTTGGCCAACCTTCAAGTGACTGCATAGATTGATATCCTACTTTAATTAGCCCTGTGGTGGGCTGGTGCCCTGCCCAGGGTTTGTTTCCTGTCTTGCGCCCTGTGTTGGATGGGATTGGCTCCAGCAGACCCCCGTGACCCGGTGTTAGGATATAGCGGGTTGGATAATGACTGACTGACTGACTTTAATTATTTTCACATTTTTCATATTTTTAGAAAGGCTTGTGTAAGGGGCAATGTTTGGTGGATTTATAAAAGACTTAAATTACTTAGTCTACTTAGTAATTCAATGACACAATTTTGTTACAGATCTGATACAATATTATAATAAATCACTTTTAAATGTCTGAAGATTAATAATATATTAAATATTAGAATACTTTGTTTATTGTATGTAAACCAACTTACAACTCCTGCTGAAAGTCTGGTACATCAATTCCAATTGAAGTCAGACATTTTCTGTACTTAAATAATTACAGTATCTACGGTGCAAAGCATATAATTTATTATAGAATATTAAAAAAACTGTAATTTTCATAATATGTGTTTTTGGCAACTGTATTTGAAAAGAGGCTTCATTATTTTTATTTTTATTCAGAGTTATCAGACTTTATCTTTCTGCTTGTATCTCAACCAATACGCCCTATTCACTGCAGCTTGCATTAACTTTTCTTTTTCACAGAAGTCCTCAATATACAGTCACTGTCTAGTAACCTGGGGGAATCGCGTCATGAGGCTTCCTAAACTGCAAATTAATTGCATTTTAATAGATCATTACAGCCGACTCATAAATCAAAGGGCGATTCGTCAATAAAGATTTCCAACTGGGGCAGCGTCACTAGAGCTCTTCTGTCAATATGCAGAATTTGCTAGAGCATTTCATGTTCCCTGCAGCTTTTCAGCTACATCTTATTCCATTTATTTATTTTATTTTATTTATTTATTTTTTTTGCATTTTGTGAAGCTATAAGCAGCAGACTCAAATACAATGCACCTCCCTCTCTTCGTGTTGCCATATGTTATTTAGATGAATATAAACATGTTTCTAGTCACAGCTATATGACTTTTCTGTAGGTTACTGATGGGTTGTTGGAGTTGAAACCTGTAGCCCAGATGAAATCCAGTTTGATTTGTTTATTGTTTTTTTAATATAGGCCAAATTTTTTGGTCAAGTAATAGGCACAGAAATTTCTACTACACATATTATAATCAATATCTAAAACATTGGGCTACATTATATAGACAGTAGGACTGTGGCCCCAAAGTCATTAATGGAATCTTGAGTCACAGCAATCATTTTATGCTGTGTGCTATATAAAATCAGGCTTTATTTATTAATCCAGTGCCTCTAACTTTCATGATTTTCATGTTTAAATTAGAGATAAAGTCGCCATCTGCTTAAAGCAGCTCTAAATATGTATTTGTGGGTACTGTGGCTTTTTTCCTACCACATGAACCTGTGTCCAGTGCAAGTGTGTCCAGCAAATGATTTGCATCCTAGTCATGGTTTGCTCTGCTTAATCCAGTCTGTCCTTGGAACCTCAAACTGGATTAAGCGGGTTCAAAAAAATAAAGTGGAATATTAAAACTAACATGTGCTAGGCACCTGCTGGTAAAAAGTCAAAAATGTCTTTAATATCACTATCCTAATGGACTGTATTTGTAAGTGCAGGCGTATTTATTTCATTGGCAAAGTTGGCCCCATATTGACCTTTGAAGCCCAATGATCTAATAATTGTGTGAAAAGCTCTTCAGTCTTTGGACGCTTCACTTCACAAACAGTGGCCTTCATGCAGGCTTTCCTGAAGTGCTGCTATAATTTCACAACTCAAGGTCATGATGAATAAGGGCAGGAGTTACTAGTATTTATTAGTAAAGGGAAACCCACCGAAATGGACTCCTCATTCAGTGTTGCATTAGTACATCACAATACAATGGCAAATATCCCCGACCTTTGCTGATAACTTCTTCATTATTCCTCTGTAGGCCAGTGTGCTGCTTCTTGGTGGTCAAATGTGAGAGAGTACAAGCTTTCTGCCCTTAAGTGGGCAACCTAGCTTCATCTTTTGCAGATAATAATCCTCTCCTGCCAATTCTTTCTAGGTGGTCTTTTGACCTACTCCCAACCCTCTTTGGAAAGTCTTTCTTTCAAGCAGGGGACCACATTTTTCTGGCAACTTATAGTTCACCATACATCTAGCATCTAGTATACTGGAAAATTCTAACATATTGCCACCCAGCATGTCCTCTGCCTCTTTAACTTCAAGAACACCATGCATGACAGACCTCCCTGGTGAAGTGAGATAAAGGTCCATGGCAAGTGATGGTAATTACTTCATTCCATTTAGCACTCTTGCTCTGTCAGAGATCAAGCTTTCCCAGGTAAAAGCTGCTTTAAGTAGCAAATGATTGTTGTAACCAGTCACAAGTAGATTTTTTAAGTGTGAGCGCACTGGTGAATCAGACGCTTCCACGTTTTATGGCTAATTACAGGTGACCTTGATGACATTTTTTGGAGTCTTATCTCTAACAACATCTTGTAGAAAGTGTAAATTTCTTTCTCGTGTGGGGAACAGCTTCCAGAAAAATTCAGAAGTGTAAGTAATGATAACCCTAAATCACCTGACACTTTTTAGATGTTTCAGTATAAAAATGAAGTGAATCATCCATAATTTGGCATTATTTTTTTTCAGTAGTGATGATGTTGATTAGAAATGCATATTGTACAAACATTTGCGCCATTGCCCACAAACATACCTTCATCTAAATTTCAACCACCTCGTCCAGTATATGAATGAAAACTAAGCAAGCAAGACCACTGAGTTTACAATACCAATAAACCACTAACTACAACACATGTCTATATCCAGCAGGCAATCAAAAGTAAAATCAGAGAACAGTAGGCATTGTGTTTATTTATCAAAAGGAACAGCTCTGATTAAAAATTTGCTCAACAGAGCTTTTAAGAAAATGATCCAACACCAAGATACATCATCCCCTCCTGTGATTATTTTTCCAAGATGGTGTTGCTTTTAATTTATCCCAAATGTCAGACAAAAATTGAAATGGTTCTGAAACAAGTGATCCTTTATGTCACACAACTGATTTGCATTTAATTAGAATTATAGAAACAAGCCTGAGTATAACTATTCATTATATTGATAAGGAATTAATGCTGAAAAGCAGATGCAGATGCTTGCTGCTCAAGGGCCAAAAGCCATACTGGTCACCCGGGGCTTGCAGGTGAAGCAGCATGTTTGCATGATTACACATGGCGGTCATTGCTATCAGTGACTTATCCAAACTCCAGTGCTTTGTCCATAGGTTACACTTGGTGATTGGTGAGTATGCTATTTTGTTTATACTAAAAGTCAACACTGTGAATAGTGTGGTGGATATGTTGTTGGGGTGTTGCCATATATTACACAGATAAGAGATAACTGTTTGATAATGAGCAAATACTGTGTAAGCAAACAGTGAACCTGAAAAGTATTTAGGCAGTTACGTTCCTTTTGATTTGATGGTACTATATTTGTATTCTAACACATTATATAAATGATACAAGGGCAGCAGCAAGTAACAGTATGTCACCATCTAAATAGTTCTTGAGCTTGGTACATATTCTTACATTTAATGCTTTTACATGCCATAGAAAACCATCAGGTTGTGTTTACATTAACTATTTAATTTTGCATTTCTGTCATTTAGAAATTTTATTATCTGCTTTGCTTTAACATGCATATATTGTTCTCTTAATACAGCAGAATACCAATTGAACATTTTCCCACTTTTTTCATTTTAGAATGATGAATGGTGATGATGGCAAGTTTTTCGAAAGTAACATATTTGTTTTAAAATGTGTTATACTCACATTTATTTCATAATTATTTGAATATCAGTAATTTACTCTATTTACTGTATTACAAAAACAGTAACACAAAAATGTGTGTTATATGTGTATTCAAAAAATAAAAAAACAACCAAACAATTAATTTAAACACAAAACTTTTAAAAAATTCAACTTTCCCATAACCCTACATTTAATAATTGTTTTAGCAAATCGATGGATCAAACGACTTTTATTCAATTAACATTCTCTTGCACAAATTTAACCAGCAGATTGTGACGAGGGCCCTTTATATATCATGCTTAGTACAGTATATAAATTGCTGCATTGCACATATACGCGTATGTTTAAAGTATGTATTTGCTTAGATATACAGGGTGGGCCATTTATATGGATACACCTTAATAAAATGGGAATGGTTGGTG
>JANRMT010062796.1:25941447-25983500 GCA_026402145.1 Polypterus bichir lapradei
CTTTTATTGGTGTCAACATATTGCAGTAGTTTTATTAAAAATAAGTGTTGGTCGTTCTAAAACCGTTCTCATGTGAGATGCCTGTGCACTGTGTCATCCCCGGGAGCCTGGGATTCTTGGGAATGACATGCGGGATTCTCGAATTCCCGGGAATGGATTCCCTAGTCGCCACATGGCATGATTCTGAATGTCAATTGTGTATGTGCTAGGAAATCTACTGCTCTATTGCACTGCAGTAGAAACTTTCTGAATGAGATATTTGGGCAACTTAGCTATGGACTAATCAGATAAACTTGATGTCCTCTCGTTTCTTAAACTTTTTATGTGCTTAAGTGAAACAGATATTTTAACCACAGAATAAATGGAATCCATCCATCCATCCATCCATTATCCAGCCCGCTATATCCTAATTACAGGGTCACGGGGATCTGCTGGAGCCAATCCCAGCCAACACAGGGCACAAGGCAGGAAACAAACCCCGGGCAGGGCGCCATCCCACCGCAGTAAATGGAAGATATTTCTTGTTAATTTTGACTGAAGCATAGAAAGTGAAATAGGTTGATAGGCATATTAGAGATGGCAAGCATAAGACAAAATTGTGTGGATTTGAACTTCAAGACAACATAACACTAGAAGACAGTGTGAGAGATTGGACATCATTCAACTAAACAAGCAGATTTCAAGAGTAGTAGAGAATCAGTTCTCACACACCGTTACCCTGGCTCTGTGCTCTGAGGTTTTGGATTTCAGGTCTTTGTGTTAGTAAAGAGCAAGAAAAAGGAGATTGTCCTGTAACAGTAAAGAGTCAATTGTCTTGTCCCCAGTTTTGTCATGTAGCTGGAGATGTCTACAAAAAAACTCAGCAACTTAAGGTGAAAACCAAGATCTCAGATGGGATGCCACTCCATAAAAGAATACACTCACGTATATAGGACCAAATTAGAGTCACTATGGCAAAGTGGGACATGGGAGAAGCTCAAGATACCCAAAGAAAACTCACCTTAAATATGAAGAGATCATACATATTGCTCAGACTTAATAATATATTTTGAAATGCCATCCTAGAACCATGAGGATGTGGGAAATCCATACTGAACACTGCATCTAAAAGCCATCCCAGAATTATTTTCTGTTTATTTCAAACTTTAAAAATTGAATACAGAATAAGATATTCTTAATTGATAGAGCCTTTGATTAAGAGCACTACCACAAAACGTCTGAAATTGTAAGATATTTCCAACCATAAAACACAAACATGGGGATATGGACCTGTAATCGTAGGGTTCCTAATCCAGTGGCTTATCCATGAATGTATCCTGAGATCCTAAGCCCTTTTGTCAATGCCTCCAGAAGGCCAATATATTGAAAAATCAATATTCAAGTTCTTATCACTAGCTTGTAGTAACTAAGGCATTGAGCTTTAAAACACAATGTTTCTAGTCTCAGTCATCCTATTTTAAACAATATGCATTTGCAGTGCATCCTGATTTTGAAAATTGTTTTAAGTAAAGGCATCTGACAAATGTATTATGATAATAACAACAATAACACAACTTATTAGTATTGCAGGGTCTGTGGTATCTCTCTAAGTGTACTTTCTCTTGTATGCACTAGATGTCTCCCGAGTAAACGTTTTGTGAGGACAACCAGAGTCATGTTACTGTAGTAATGCTGTTTTGCTGCTGTTCCTTGAAATATAGGGTTTTAATATGGAATTTTTTTTTTAGAATGTAGCATTTTTAATATTTATTTTAACTTTAAACTTTTTTGTTGAATAAAGAGTTTCATTACTTATAAAATACTATATTTAAGCTTTACTCAACTAAGAAAGCTTTGCCATTCTTAGTGTATTTTAATGGCATATTACAGTACAGTGTGAAGTTACATTGGACAGAAATGTCACTCACCTTTATAAAACACCATTATTTTTAACTTGAGGTAAATTTATGAAAAAGTATATAGCATATAAAAGTATGTCCACAGTTAATTTATACTTATTTATATTTGCAAGGCTATCTTTTCGGGAAGACCTAAAAAAGAATTTATATGTTTAGATGACTGTTGATGTGTGAGTAGTGTGTCAGAAATAAATACATAGTTAGCATGACAGGCCGCATACTAAATTCTATTTAGGCCCATCATGATAAACTCCAGCCCCTGAAAACCCTGAATTAGGTTAAATAGGCTTCAGAATGTAGTATTATACTGTATGTGATTTCTTGAGTGAAACATTTCAGGATACTAATGTCAGTGAAACATGCTATAGCAAGGGAAGTGAAAGTTTAGCTGCTGAAGTTAACCACCCAAATAATATAAAAATTATTTATTTAATTAAATGCTGTCTTGTCTCGCAGTTAGGAGTCCCGGGTTCACTTCCCGGGTTCTCCCTTCGTGGAGTTTGCATGTTGTCCCCATGTCTTCATGGACTTCCTCCGGGTGCTCCGGTTTCCTCCCACAGTCCAAAGACATGCAGGTTAGGTGGATTGGTGATTCTAAATTTTCCGCAGTGTGTGCTTGGTGTGTGGGTGTGTGTGTGTACATGCTGTGGTGGGCTGGCGCCCTGCCCAGGGTTTGTTTACTGCCTTGCGCCCTGTGTTGGCTGGGATTGGCTCCAGCAGACCCCCGTGACCCTGTAGTTAGGATATAGCGGGTTGGATAATGGATGGATGGATAAATGCTGTCTGTCAATATACCATTTTCCATACACAAGTCCTGCTAAGCTTGCCACACACATGGGACTGTGGTGAAGACTATTTAGGAAGCCCTATCAAGAGATATGTGTATTGGCCAGTGGTTGATTATTTTTATTTAACGATTGTTCTAACTGCCCAAACTTCTCCACATGTAAAATCCAAAACTTTTCAGTGGTATTTGGTATTTGCCATGGACACAAAACCCCTCAAAAATAGGTCATTTTATCTAGGACAAAACAATCAAATACTGGAGAAAAAATAGCATTTCACTTTACTTGTAACAATGTTAAGACAAGCAGTATATCATCATTGCCAGAGTCTCTGTACTGTATATATCTAATGTTTTTCAAGTCTTCTTTGATAAGAAGGGACTTTTGTGGCAGCGCTACCTAGAATAAAACACAGGGTGTGAAAAGGGAAGAAAAACTTCACATTTTAGTACATATACTAACCAATGAGGGAGTATCAAAAAAGGAGCAAGTAAAATACAATAAACAAAAAACTCATTTTTTTTTCTGCCCAAAAATCTCCATCCAGTGAAACAGCTTGACAGCTTGACCACTATCCCAGCAGAGTACAGTAAGACCCAAAACATTCAATTCCTTACATCCTGGCTTATCCTTCTCTCTGACCTGTCTTCCTCTTAAGAGGTAAGTGTTTTCCCAACTTGGCCCTAAGTTAGCTTCTGGTCACCCAGGAGTCACTCCAGTTGTACTTTGCTCCTGCCACAGCCAGGCTTCAATTCCCTCTACCCACCCAAGATATCCTTGACCACTGAGCCCTTTGTTTCACTTCAAGGATCCCTACCCTAAAGTAACAGTACATTTTCATATTTCGTATTGTGGAAATGAAAGTTGTGGAGCAGCTAGGAGGTGTTCCTGCCTGTGGTGTTGTCTCAGCCTTCAAGTGCTCTGGGTAGCATTACATGCTTCCTCTCTCTCTGTCCCACTTGGGCTGGTCCCTCACAGGACATACACACAAGGATGTACTTCCTCCTAGTGGACCTTGTGCTTCACTCATTAGTATGCCCCCATCTACTGCGTCTCTGCCTGTCTTTGTCTTTCTCTGTGTGTTCTAGAGATCTGCTTCAGTCCCCAGCATTACTTTGGGCTATCCTGGTCATGCCCTTACCTCCGCAACCTCTTGCCAGCTGCACATTCCATCAGGGTACATTTTGTTCAAAAGAAGATACACTCTCTCCAATTACTACTACAAGCTTACCACTGATCTGTTCACATATACCTCTACTGTGACATTTTAATGTTTAGTTGTGTTTAAATAAGACGATCTTATCAATAATATAAACAAAGGATAGAAGAGGGTTGAATTTTGGAAGAAAAACATTATACATTCATTTTTCAAACTGTTTTCTGAATCTGCTTGTGTAAGTCAGCTAGTGGGAGGCCAGATTCGCCCTCTAGCAGTAGTGGTCACAAGTTACAGTACAAACCAGCTTTGGCTGGACACCGGTCCATCATTGGCAGAAAATAATGTCTTTTTAAACATAATTATGGATTTTTCAGTAAGCTGTCCTACTACAATACTGTAGAGGCTGAAACTGTATGTTACAGTTGTTTGTTAAAGTCAAATTAATGATTAAATTCATGAAGTTTGCTATGTATGTCTATTTGTACAACATGAAAAATAAGCTGGCTTTAGATTGTAATGACATGGAGTGACTCTTGAAGGATGACTCTGAAGTATCCTGGTAGACAATAAATGGAATAAGAATGATAATATACCTTCATTTTATCTGGCGTTCAATAAAATGTCTGTCCTCTTAATTAGTCCCCATATATCCAATGATGTAATTCTAGCCAACCTGATTGCAGTGCTTTGAAAGAAAAAAAAGCATTCTAGATCTTCACAAAGTGTCATATTAATTATTAATTATATTGATGCGTATTTATTCGGCGTATGTCTTTATCCATGGTGACTTACAACATTTAAGATATAATTGGTTCTATTTCTTCTGTTTTAGCATTTGGCGAACAGGCAGGTGAAGTGGTTGCTGATGGTCACACAAGTATCAGTGGCAAGATTTGAACTCACAACTTCTGGATTTAAAGTTTAAAACCTTAACCACTGTACCACAGCATAAGCCCTGAGATAAACCAGCATGCATGGTACCTTTCTGATCTGTTACTTTTTATCCTTTGTTGTTTAATTGACTATTGTTTTGTTATTCTACTTTTACAGGTTCAATTTCAGTGAACAGCAAAAGTACACCTTTTTTGGCAAGTGGGGACAGTGAGATCTTAGACCTTGACAGTGAAATGTACCTGGGTGGATTACCAGAAAACCGTGCAGATCTGATCCTTCCTCCAGAAGCCTGGACAGCATTCCTCAACTATGGCTATGTAGGTTGTGTAAGAGACCTCTTCATCGATGGCAAGAGCCGAGATGTACGACGCCTGGCTGAGGTTCAAAGTGTGGCTGGTGTGAGCAGCTTCTGCTCCCGGGAAACACTGAAACAGTGTGGTGCCTCTCCGTGTCGCAATGGGGGCCAGTGCAGGGAGGGCTGGAACAGATATATATGTGACTGTACTGGCACAGGATACCTGGGGAAGAATTGTGAGAGAGGTGAGGACTTCACTGGGAACCTGATGGCTGTGTGGGATGCAATAACAAGGTAGCCAATAGTCTCAGAGGAGATAGGCTGTTTGGTTTTTACATTTGAAAAGTGAAAATTGGGAAAATGAAGAAGAAGAAATAGAGAACTGAGTGAGAAAATAATAAACATATAAAACAGAGTAGGTAAGTGAGTCAAAGCAAATGGCAGCAGTAAAGACTTGATGGATCTTGCAGGATTGAGGAGTTTTATGATGGAACAGGAGAGGTCATTTCTTAATATCAGGGTGTAACTTGCTGGCTCAGTTTAATAACTGTCACCAGTATGACAGAAGCCCTGTCTTTCGTACAATCCAATTTATTCACATAAGATAAATGTAGTCTTATCACACCAAGCTCCTGATAACACAACAAAAGCAATGCTGGCATCTCTGTCAGCATCTCCTACTGAATGACCATTAGTGTCAGGTGTCACTGCTCTGAAAGGAATAGATAGCCTTTTCACTGACTGCCTAGCCATTCTCTGCCATAGCATATTAGCAACTGTTTGCTACAAAGGGAGTGGAAAGTGGGGCCTGTACTAAGATCCTTTGCTGCCATCTTGTGGCCACCTATTAAAATTGTCATGGCTGTCCATAAGAAAATACAGTAAATATAAACTCTGAATTCATCAATTAAGACTTAGTATGAATTTGAAGAGTAGGTTATTCAGATAGTAGAAAGAGAACACTTTTACAGAATATAATTTATGTGTTGGATATCAAAACAATATAGAAACCATTGTAAATCAGTACTGCCATTAGACACGGAGCAGTGAACAGAGCTGAACAATGTGCGCATTCATCTGTGGCAGAGTACATCACCAACCACATTAAATTAGAAATTCAGTGTCCTTCTTCTGTTATTTTTTTTTTTGTCATCTGAATTTAATTTATATAATGCTTACCATTACATTAAAACTTAGTTATAGTAGATTCTGCAGTTATTTAATAATTCAGGAATGCTTTAGGTATTTGGTAAATATTGTATGTGTTTACCTGTGTGTCTTGACATTTGCAAAAAAAAAGATTTAGGAATATATATACCATCGAAACATCAAAGAGTGCTAACCCTACTTGACCACATTTTTTCATGAATGGTATTTGAAAAGTGTTTTCTGTGCTGAAAGCTTAAGAGGTTCATGACAGATGTGGCAATCATCACACTCCACTACCTCAACATGGAAGTAGATGATATCCTTGATATTTAAAAAGTTAAAGTTCCGCTCACCTTGATCTAAATTTTATTAGTGAATTACTATTGGATTTCTGTACAAGACATGGATTATCCATCTATCCATTATCCAACCCGCTATATCCTAACTACAGGGTCACGGGGGTCTGTTGGAGCCAATCCCAGCCAGCACAGGGCACAAGGCAGGAAACAAACCCAGGGCAGGGCACCAGCCCACCGCAGGGCACACACACACACACACACACCAAGCACACACTAGGGACAATTTAGGGTCGCCAATGCACCTAACCTGCATGTCTTTGGACTGTGGGAGGAAACCGGAACACTCGGAGGATACCCACACTGACACAGGGAGAACATGCAAACTCCACGCAGGGAGGACCTGGGAAGCTTACCCGGGTCTCCTAACTGAGAGGCAGCAGCGCTACCACTGCACCACTGTGCCGCCAAAGACATGGATTATCCATTACAAAAATTATTTATGAACACAAGGATGTCCCTAAGTATTCCTAAAACTGGGCTTAGAATTGTTGTGTCATCTTATCAAGTATGTGTCATAGTTGTGAGTTTTCAAACGCGCATTACATTTGAAGCATTCTTCACAAAAACAAAGTCATAACACTAGACGACAAAACCTTTCTCTTAGTTAATATTGCTGTGATTGCTAGTATTTTTGGAAAAATGATTTTTTTTTGGCATTTTGTAATAATTTTACTTTCATTTTCTAATTCAATCCCATCTTATGAATGATAAGTAATATTTACCATCTTCCTTTTGAAGGGTGTCACCATTTTTTGACAGTTTGTGACTTGTGGATAGATTCTGAATATTTTCTAAAAGACTTTAGTGAATAATTCTTGTGATAGATTTATGGTTATCGATTTTTTGGTTAGTTTTCTAACTTTTATGTTGGTTTTATTCTGACCTTTTGTTCTTTGTCCTTTAAGTTTTAACTCTGCCTATTTGGTTTTGAACTTCATCTTGTTTTTCCTTAGTCTATACCATTATGTTCTGCCAGTTCCATCACTTGTTAGAATAAACATAAAATGGCCTTGAATAAAATTTAAAATACAGGTATTCTATTATATTTATGTGAAACGTTTCAAATAAAAAGCTGGAGTCAGTTTCAATTACAAAAAGAAAAGAAATTGCATTCAATAAAGCAGAAGTTCTAATGAGTTAGTTTTGCTCAAAATCAAAAGGGTTAAAGTGGATTATAGGATTATAATAAGCATGTTAAATATTTATTGCAATCAGTTTATCCATTCACAAGTTATACGCGACACAAGCGACACACACACGAACACAAAAGTAGATTATGCCAAAAATGGTCAAAGCGTGTTCATTATGGGAGGTATTTTCTTAAAAAAAGGAAATGAAAAATAATAAATAATAAAATGAAACTGCAGTCTCTCTATTGCAATTTCATTTTCAAAGTCTACATACAAGAATGCTGTAAAAATTACAAATAAAATAACATCATTTGCAATTTCATTTTCAAAGTCTATGCACAAGAATACTGCAAAAAAATAAAAATAAAATGAAGTAACAGCATTTACAATTTAATTTTCAGCCTGAACAGTAATGAAGATGTAAAAATGAAGAGTAAAACTCAATTAAGCACTGGCACCACCTTCTGCTCTTTGAATTTTCATTTTCCACTTTGCATTTTCATTTTCAAATTCTTAACATGCAAATAGCACCGGTCAATGGGCAGGGCTTTGCGCCTCAGTTTCCCACAATTCTTTGTCCTTTATAACTGTAGAAACTTGGATTGACAGAATACTTCTCTCTTCAACTGTGTTTAATTCATGAGTGGGTGAGTGGGAAATTGAGGCGCAAAGCCCTGCCCATTGACTGGTGCTATTTGCATGTTGAGAACTTGAAAATGAAAATGCAAAGTGGAAAATGAAAATTCAATGAGCAGCAGGTGGCGCCAGTGCTTATTTGTGATTTCATTTTCATTTTTACAGCTTCATTGCTGTTCAGGCTGGTGTTATGTCATTTTATTTTTATTTTTTGCAGCATTCTTGCATGTATACTTTGAAAATGAATTTGCTAATGATGTTGTTTCATTTTGTTTTTAATATTTACAACATTCTTGTGTGTAGACTTTGAAAATGTAATTGCAAAAGAGAGATTGCATTTTCATTTTATAATCTTAATATTCATCTCCTTTTTTTGAAGAAAATACCTCCCATAATTCATGGATTCCTGAAACTCAAAATTTTAACAGTACTACATTCTTTGCATTATACTGTATATGGATAAATACAAAAAATCATAAAATCTTACCTATTTTTTTTTTGTATGTTGGTGGTTACTTTGAGCTATACACCCACTGCATAAGGTGACTCATGATTCTGTTCTGTGACAGTCACTATATTAAATGACGATTGCTTGCTCAATTGGTTGACCCCATTCTGCAAACCTTAACTAACAATTAATTTGCATTTTTTTAACTTTTTACAGAAGCTACAGTATTAAGCTATGATGGAAGTATGTATCTCAAGATCATGATGCCAGTAGTGATGCACACCGAAGCTGAAGATGTATCTCTCCGTTTCATGTCCCAGAGAGCGTACGGTCTATTAATGGCCACCACATCAAAGGAGTCAGCGGACACTCTCCGTCTAGAACTGGATGGCGGGAGGGTCAAGCTGACCGTCAACCTAGGTAACGTATGACACGAAGAAAGTGGAAATGTAAATAGTAGAACCTACTACTTGGTTCATACAACAGTAGGCAGGAACAGGAGCTTTTCTACAAAGTGGCCCCTATAAACTGACTTGCTTTATATAAAAGTCTAAAAGTGACCCCATTCATGTTCACACAGTCTGCTAGGGTATACTGGGTGTGCTGGTCATAGTTATTGTTCTATTAGAGAAGGATTGAAGACTGCACTATAGTACATGTGTACAATTACATACATACTTTTACATTAGGTGTTCAATGAGTTCACCTTTTTTTGTTATGTTCAACTCTTAGTGTTGTGTAGTATTAAATGTTGTGTTTCTCTGCAGAAAAGGAGTGGAAATTCAACCATTTCCAATATGAGACCTTTAAAGGACCACTGTAGATTTTTCTGTTAAATGGTCAATGAACCATTAACCAACCACTAACCTACTCTAGACATTCTTCCTTGCTTACACTACACAATTACATAAATCAGACTGTTGGTCTTTGGTTTACATAGTAACATGCTTGGTGAGAATTATCACAAACAATATTACTTAATAATGAGTATGATGTTGATGTTTATGCAGATACTTAGATAGAGTGCAATCTGTTGCGGGTTAAAGACCTCACTGCCACCCAAGCAGACTGATGTACAGAGCATGGATGCTGGTCTTTATGATATTCCATCATTTTAAAGGAGAGACTTGCAGAGTCTCAGAGGAGGGAAGATCGCTAGTCAGTTATAAGACTCTGTTTTCTAAGTGACATTAGCGATCATCATCATCTCTTTCTCTGATTCTGTCTCTCCGTTTCTTGCTCGTCTTCATTTTCCCACTGGTTATACACAGCCGATCTTAGAAGGTGGAACTTTTTCATCCCTTCAATGGCCTGTATCTGCGGCCCTCGGAGCAAATAGCCACGAGAACCGATGCACTTTTTTTTTTGCCCCTCTTATGATCTTTTTTCCAAACCTCAGTTTTTATTACATAGTCCCTTCCCATTTCCCTACTTTAAGATGTGAACTTTAAACTAACCTGTCCTTATTCCTTTAGTCTAATTGTGTTTCCAAGTTCCAGTCTCTATTTTAGAAATATTGTGCCTCATTTGACTTTAAAGCCTGCCTGTGAGGAATGTGATGCTCTTCTTCAGTGCAGTTATGGAACCTGGACATAAACAAGTTCTATCAGATCCCTTTTCACTGTTTTTTTTTCTAATTTTAATATGCAATGTTAAATACATTTGTCTAATGAGATGCACTGAAAGAACTAATAATGTATGAGCAATCCTCAACCCTCAGGCTATACCCACATCTACCAATTCAAAAAGCACTGAGATTTTTTCTTTACCTTTTTTTGGTAGGATCAATCTGTTGTGTATACGGTTTGTGGCTGTTTGTGTCCACTATTCTGTAGCGGTTGACAACACGAGACAAAACCCAGCCACACTTTATTTGAAAATAAAAAATAAAATAAGGCAAGCTAAGGATTACTTGACTCTGGGAATTATTATATTTTGAGGATGGCCTGTTTCAGAAGAGATCTCTTTAACTTGACCTGGTATTTCCTAATGTTTAAATAGACATTTTACAATGAAATTGCCATGTAGACATTTTTCTTTGGACAAAATGGTAGTCTGCTGTATTGTAAAGGGTAATGATAAGATATGAAGCCAAGTTCTCTTAAAATAATTACTATTTACAAAAATTTTCTCTATTAGTGATAGATATTATCTTCACTGCTTTCAGTTGAAAATCTAACAAGCCTACGTGGAAATATGACCGCAGCAAGTATATGATAGGTCAGACTGATAGATTTCAGGCAAGCAGGGCCTTTCTTTTATAGGGTATTGGACAATTTAAAGACAACACTGGACTTGGCAGGATGTATTTAGAGTAGAGAGGTAAACTGGATTCCCTTCTGGAATAAATATGGTGAACATGCATCCAAGCCTCAATTAGAATTCCTGGTGAAGTTCTGGAAACACTGACAAAATCTGCTGCTCCATTCGGGTGACTCTGTTCAAGTAAATGATCGCCATAATTCATCTTAAAGGGGACAAGACGAGGTTTAGTGTTTAGTGTTTTATTCGATTTGGGATGCTAAAAGCCACCAAAGCAACTGTGTTGAAGAAGAACAGTAACATCACTATGCTTAGCAGGCTTTTACTGCAGCCAGTTTCTCAATTAGAGGCTGACTTGTGCCTTTTAGAAAATGTTATGTTTCATACATTTACATGTTTGTTATGTTTTTGATATCCATTTTTTCATTTATTTGCATATGAACATGTTCACAGTTAATCTCGCAATTCATATGGTTATTAAATCTCATCTCCATTAATGTGGTTGAGCAAGAGTAAGCCATTCACAAACTGAAGTTTTCATGAAAACAATTAAGTGCAATTTTGTTTGAATTCTAAGGATAAACATTCACACTCACACAGCAAACTTTAAATTTTAGCTTTTGTGTGGACACATCCCACTGAAAGAGGAAGCCTACCTTGCATTTGAAAATCCAGCTTCATTTGTCCCTGAAGTTGGGGAAAATTAGGCTGAATCAGTAAATTCATGGAGGGACTTGTGACAACATTTAATTAATTATATAATTATTTGTATCTGTAAGTTTGCATACTAGACCCCTAGAATTAATAAAAGACTGATTTTATATGGTATACACTTAAAATCTTAGTAAAGCAAAAGTAATGCTTTTTAGTTACCTAACAACCACAGTGCTTGCCTTCATGTTCATGACATGAAGTGGAAATACAAGCCACCAAAGCAACTGTGTTCAAGAAGAACAGTGCCATCACTATGCTTAGCAGGTTCGCACACAGAAAGCTGAAATGCTATATTGTCTGTGATAAACAGATACTAAAGTAATTATATAAATGCTGGGGCTTTTCCTATTAGATATATGGATACAAGAAAAAATAAATCGTTGTCAGACTACTATCTGTCTTTTTCTACTGTCACTTGACTCTTCTGACCCATGTATGAGACATGGGTCCACTTAATACCCAGCACCCTCTGTAGACCAGCTATTCCATTACTCATAAATAATTAAGGGGTCAGATAACGAAGTAATCCTAGACTTGCATGAGGCTTTGTTTATTTATTGGATTTCTTTTGGACTTTTTAAATAAGCGATTGACCTGGACCTTTGCCCAGTACATATTTGCTGATCTTCCTAACAACTGTAGGACCAGAGGCAGTTGTCCCTCTTCATTTTCCTGCTAACTCTTAAAGACCACTAAGTGATTTATTCACCTTTCTGTATTATTAATAGTTTTCAAAGAAAAAGTATCAATACTCTGCAGCCTTTTGAATCATTTGTATTCAATGAATTATCCAAAAGCTTTAATATGCTCCAAAATTAATCTTTCCATAGAAATGCATGTTAATTAAGAAACATATACTAAGTGTTTAAAATAGTATATGTTGAAATTGATGATTACCATTACAGAAACTTAATTGCAGTTTGTAAATACAGCAATGACTGTCCTTAACCCCAAACGGTGTCATGACTACAGCGCTGGGACACAAGTGCATGATCAAAAGCGTGCAGTTGCAAACACATGTAAGAAAAATGCATGCAATAACAAATGTAGACACATTGAATCTATCTCCACACCTTTTCTGCCAGGAATTTACATTTCATTTTTGTCAAAACTCATGCACAACTGTTGATTGCTTTTTCAAGTGGATTAATATCATTTAATGGACACCTACAAAGACAACTAAAAAGCTGGACTTTTATTAACTTTAGGATTTATTCATTGTGACGATGTGCTCACTTCCTTTGTAGAGCCTGTTGATTTTTCCTTTCTGGAATTTCAACTGTTCTTAGACTGTGAGAGAGATGCGTATGTTGGAAGGGAGAGCAAAGCAAGCAAAACTCATCCAGAGGTGCTCAAAGCAAGTTATGTCCAGCTTAATCAGTAACTGCAACAGTGAATGCTGACATATCAATGTTATTTTTAAAAAATAATGTCTTTCCAGTAAATAAAAATTGCAATTCATGAGAGGCTCATATATCATAATTGTAAATCTCTATATATGTATTGTATTTGCAACTGCAAAATCAATAAGAGTGGGGCTTTACCTTACTGTAAATGTTTACACATTATTGAGTGCTTTTTCCTTTGTGTATCTGTCAACATGCACTTTAAATGGTGTGCCCCTCAAACTATCAAAGTTAATTAAAGTAAGAAGGAGTGACAGAAATTTGGTTGCATTGACTTATTATTTTTCGCTGAATGCCTGCATTTCCATTTTTCACATATCCTGGCAGACAGCAAGAGTCAGTTACTGTCAAGGTCAACCTAAACAAATGCATGAATTCAAAAATGATAATGTTTAGTTTAATTGGTCTTTTATTTTCTACTCAGTAATCTGTAATTAGATACTGCCTTTGCTAAATTCTAGGTCTGTGGCACCAAGAAACCACTAATAGAAGAAACAGATTATATCACATCAGTGATTTGGTGATGCAGCATAGAATAAGCGAGACTTTAGTTTTTGCTGTAACTTAAATGCACTCCAGGTCAAAGTTTTTAGAACACCCCAATTTTTCTAGTTTTTATTGCAATTTAAACAGTTCAAGGCAGAAGACAAATTTCAGACCGTAGAACACCTTTTGTGATAAGAGCCTCAAAGTCCATCAGCTTCAAGCACAGTTTAAGAGCTGAGAAGTATCTACCTCCAATTGTTTATTTGTTCTATGTTTTACATTTCAGAGTAAATTAGGACAGGCAGTAATTTCTGGCCCAGGCCAGCCTTTTTTTGTTATATTGCAATGTAATGACATTCTTACCGTTTCTTTACTGGTCAAACCTGCAGCTCGAAGTCTTCTCTTCACAGTTGAAAATGACACTTGCTTACTTCGACCACAATTCTGTGAGGCACCTACGCGGTCATTGAGTCTGAAAGGCACGTTCCTGTCAGAGTCTCCTCCAGTTTCCAAATTTTTGTTGATGGATTTGGAAATTATACTCACTGACACCTTGGCTTTCTTTGCAATTTCTGTAAAGGAAAGACCTCCACTTTGAAGGTTATAATGGTCTAGCTGTCTTCCTTTGTTGATTGCCTTTTTCTTGCTGTTATGATAACAATATCCAGTGCAATATTGTTTATATAATGATTCTGGGGCTGTAAGAACATAGTTTGTTCCAAAATAGCTTTTTAACAGACAGAGTAGTCAACAAAAGTTGGGACACCGGTAGGAATTGTTTGAATCATCATTCAAGGCTTAACTTGCTTCCATTACTGCAGAAAACCTGTAATGGCTTTAACCCAGGCTATTACCCTGAATATCTTTTGTATAACTCTGAAAAATCCATTATTTTTTGGTGTTTCATAACCTACACTTTTTTTTTATAACCTTTTGCAGTTTACCACCTACATTTGTATCATTTCAAGATATTCACTGGAATATAACTTCACTAAAAATGAAAAATGAGGATGTTCTAAAACATTTGACCGGTAGCGTATGTAGGACAGTTTTTTCCAACATTTAAAGGGTTTTATTTTTTTTCGTCTAATGCCAGATCAATGAAGCAGATCTCTTTGATAAAGCCATCCAAACCTTAGCCCAGGCTCAGATCATTCTTATCTTCTAGTGGTTGTATTTTGTATAATTTGTCACTGAAGTACAGCAGGTGGTACCAGCAAAATGGTATCGGGTTGGTAATACTCCAGGTCAGGTGACCCATGCTCAAAGCATTCCTGCATTTAAGGGGGTTGGTGTTTTTTTATCAGCTCAGTAAAGGTAAAGGGCAGATATAAAAATAAATGTTTATTAAAGGGAGACCTTAAAATAATATAATAAGTTAATGTAGTCCAGCTACCAGTAATTATTAAGTACCATTTGCTCATTAGCTCATTTGATTTCTAATTCAAATTCTATGACCTGATGTGTGGCTGGGCTTTGCTGGTCACCCTTTTTAAAATAGTTTAAAATGTAAAGTTACAGTCATACAGCAATAAACTCCTGAAGTAAGGCTTAAGGATCAAAGGATCGAAAAGATAAGCTAGCAAACCCAATGAAAGAAATGCTCTAGATATGTACAGATGACGTTAAAACACCCAATAGAGACAATATTTCAGTGACAGAATGCATGATTTCCTGAGGGTTTGCAGTTCATGTGTACTATGTAAATAGAAACATGTAAGGTCAGTACTAAAAGGGTGGCTGTGGCTCGTGATTTGTCCCCGGAAGGTGGGCTGTAAAATGATTGGTTGTCAGCAGAATGTACCTTGAAGGATGTAAATGTCTCTTTAATTTTCTTCCTTTTTATTTTTATTTTTTGTTATTATCTCACCATTTCGCTCTCTCTCCTGCCAGACTGTATCAGGATAGACTGTAACCTCAGTAAGTGGTGGCTATGAATTTTTATATTTTCATTCTGTTATATGATGCTAATTATATTATTGTCAACTTTTTTTTGTTCCTATTTCCTTCCCTCTTTTGATTTATTTTCACATTTCTTGCCTGCTCTCCACACACCCCTCTATTTACCCTTCTGCTTTCTCTGATTTTTGCCTCATGCTATGCAAACCTTTTTGTGGCTCTTCTTTAGCTTGCTCCTTTATCTCTCTTTTTTAATTGATTAAGCTTTCTTTGATGTTATAAAATGTTGTTCCATAAGTGTGTATTTTACCTATATCTCTGCTGCATTGTTTAACAGATTTGGATATATTCTGAATACAGTATATAGGTATACATTCAGCTGTATACATTCACAAAAATAAAAAGCTATAAAGTATATATTTGGGATTCTTGCAAAACCTAAAGTAGCCATTATCCAAACAAACATATATGCAATTAAAATATATGCTGTCATGATATAATGAGGGGGCCTGTGCATTATCTGACCATCCTGGCTGCCAAACTAATTTATTACTTCATAAGATTTCTGCCAGATAATAAAGACATAAAAAGTAATACCACATAGGTGACTTGTTACCTGTTGAGGTACTTCCAATTTTCTGTGCGATCTATCATATATTGTTGACTATTCACTCCTGGATGTTGGATACGCTGTTCACGGCCAATGTCAAGGAAAGTGGCAATCAAATTTTCACAATGTTTTCCCAGATAATTCACGTTCCTTATTTTAGGTGTAAGGTTCTTTAGTAACCTCAAAGTGACCCTGCATGAGTGAATGTGCTCTGCGATGAACTGGCACCCTGTCTTGAGCTGCTTGTTGCCTTAGGCCAGATGCTGCTGAGTGCAGGACCCCACAACCCTGAAATGCATTAACTCTCTTCAAAGTGGATAGTTGATAGATGCTTTAATGATGTTGTGGTTATTTACCGCTCTGGTATGGCAGTTATAATGTTAAATGAAAGTGATCGACCAATCAAAAGAAGGTGGTCATTCTGTAATAAAGTGTCACCATCCACATCATCTTTAAAAAGTAACTGTAATTATTAGTACATATGCGCGCAATGTCCTACAAGCAGCTCAGAAAAAAATTATATTGGCGTGGTTAGACGGCAAGACAGGGGCTTAATATTATGCTTAGTAAATGTAGTCAGATGCATCGAGATGACATGATATCCACTGTTAGGCGACTGCAATTAAAAAGTGTATCAAGAGTCACAGATATGGAGAACTGCAATATAACAGCTAGTAACCATGGTATATGCCTCTCCTTATCAACCAAATGCAGTTTCCCCTTCCTGGGCCCTGCTCCCTGTGAAATATTGATACAGTAATCTTACTTAGTAATCTAATTGGGTTTGAAACCCAGCTACTGAAAAATGAGGCTTTAGGATTGTCCCCAAGGACACACTGTCCCATTCCGGCTTTTGTAGACGCCTTCCATTATACCGCAAGATTAAAGGCGATTAAGTTTTGTTCCTAAACAGAAGAAATCTATTGAAGCAAAGCAGCCTAATTTAAAAAATACAAAATCTCGTTACTATTGGAAAGTAAACACAATCAGCATCTTCATCTTATTAGCCCAAGATTTGTTTATTTTATGTAAAAAAAAAAGTTGCATTGAGCTGAAAACAAAACTAATTAAATTTTTCTACATGCTGACTCAGCGCATTGTTGCGTCGAAAGTGGAATACGCAAACAGAGAACATTACTAATTTTGGACATTAATTGGTGAAACTTTACAGCTATTAAATGAGAAATAGCAAAGCAGCCTTAGAGCAGAAGTCAACGAAGAATTCAAATGAACTGCAGCAATACTTTAGATAGTAATACAGGGGCACACCGGTGAGGTGCAACCATTAAAACGATTCCCGCAATATATTATAGCAAAGCTTTTCCTCATTTCGACACAAGGGAAATTTTAAATGTCACAGCCAAATTGATTGTTTTCTAAAAAAAAAAAAAAGCAATGCAGAACAATTGTACTTTTTAATAAGGAATTGTTTAAATGAGGAGATTGCATCAACAAGCGTGAAGACAACAGGCTTGGTTGATTTAGTGTGACGGGTACACAAAATGCACACAGGCCATGCAAATACAACTGAATAAACACTGGTTACAAAAACCAAGCAGGGGAGTTACTGATGTTTTTTTTTCCTGCTGTGTGGTGAAGCTGTAAGGCAAAGGACCACAGTAAGTCCAAGCAAAATTTTAATGCCTAAAGGTAGGTACTGTTTTCTTTCTTCTGATTCTTCTAGCCTGATGTATTTCATTAAAATGAACACTAACACAAAAGCCTTGATTGTATACAGTATGCCATCAGAAGCAGTGTTAAAAGCACAATGGTTATATTTATAAATAGCTATTTTATCTTTTTTCTCATACCACTAATAACTAAACTGTGTGTCAAAACCACACTGCAAGTTTTAGTCGCAGCAAAAACGTGTAGTATCTTAAGCCACCTGGAGAGCAGCATTCATAACACACTTATTTCTAGAAACACCAATACCCTCAATGTGGCAGGTACAATGCTCCAAGCACTCATATAATTTGTCATACACTTCATCTTAATAATCAATGACTGTGATCATTGCCTAGTACGTTATGATGTGAGTTAATTGACAGCTTGAAGTTTATTTATTCTGAGCTATAAATTCAATTTCTTATACTGCTTCTTGACTTCTAAAGACATTTACAGCTGAAAAAAAAGATAGCCTTTTGTTTGATGAGTCTGCTCAAGCATGAAAATCCATTTTCAGCACTAGTATTAATAATTGCGTTTTAACCTCAACTTAGTTTTATGTTGAGTGCTTACAGCAAACATAGCTATTGACCAACAGTGATTGTATAATTTGCTTAATGCTGCATGCAAGTAAAACTACAAGTAAATGCTAGATACAATTCTAAATGATATGATAATTGGGCATCTTTGTAGACTGTTTATATATAAAATGCAATACATACGCTCACCAAACGAAGCAGTGTTTCCTACACGTAGTTTAGTTTTATCAGAAAATCATACTAATAGGGAAGGCCACAAGATGCCTCCCTTGGTGTGCTTATCAACACCATATGAAAAATTCACAATTTGTACTTGTGTAAAACAACATTCTTTGTATCCTTATTAAGAAGGGATAATGTATCCTACAATAATGAATTTTTTATTACTTTGTAGAATACCTTGTATATATATATATATATATATATATATATATATATATATATATATATACACACACACAAAAATGCAGATGTTTTCTCTTAAAACCATTGACTTTTCAAAGTTTTTGTGATAATAAACACAACAAATTTCCATTTATGAGCCAATCATACAAAACATAAATTACAAAATGTTTAAAATCTAACAAAACATATATGTATTAATTCATTAAGTTTTTATTTCTTTGATGTTTTATTATTTTATCACATTAAATGCTTTTTAGGCCCTGTGATGGACTGTTGCCTTGTCTTTGCACTTGATGCTGCCTTACCAGCCCTGAATTTGATTAAGTACTTCGTAGACAGTCATAATATGTTAATTTAAATGATTTTTAAAGTTTAATAAAAAATGTTAATTTTTAAACCACTGTCCATCCTTTATTAAATCTGTACAATTTTGTTCCAGAGTCTGTCCTGGCAGCACTGGTCACAAAACAGAAAGAAATCTTTTACATGGTACCAGTTGACCACACATTCTCATGCCACCACACTCACTCATGCCAAGCCAATTTAAAAATATCAGATTTCCTTTAGAAAATTCACAAGGAAACTAAACACCATGCTATGGTTGTACCTGGCAATAAGATAATTGAACGTATTATCATTTAGACTTTTAAAACCTACAAAATGTTAAATAAAATTACAATAATAAAAATAATAACAGTTGCCTACTCTATATGGTAGCTTCTATTTTAGGAATGATGTTGGATAATTAGTGTTAATTGTTAGAGAGTCTACACTTTCTTTCTCATGTATACGTCTGTCTCATAATACCTAACAACCCCATAATTATTCATACTATATAGTTATATTTTATGTCACTTTTTACCTGGTCAAAAATAGATAAATTACTTGCTAATGAGTACAATGCATGAACCCAAATAGAAAAAGAACCCATACAAAATAGAAATTCCACACAACCTAGAGCAAAGCAGCAACCTTATGTGCTGAATATTCAAACTAAATTGCAAACAATAATGGCAATCATTGTGATAATACATTCTCATACAGTAACCCACTTGTTTCTGACATTGTAACCAAACATAATAAAATAGTATTTTAGTGTCAATGCTATATTTAATTTTGAACCTCCAGCGATTGTGCCTGGTGCAGACTCAGACCCCCCTCAATCCCCTGAACCTGAATTTGATTAGATAGATTTGACAATGATAGAATGGTTGGATATTAAATTTAAATCTGGTTAGCTACTGAGGAGCAGGTAAAGAGTGGAGTGGTTACAAAGGAGGAATATCAGTACCACAGTTTCTCTAAATAACAATTAAAAAAAAGACATTCAGAAAAATAAAAATTGTAGTTGCCACTAATATGTTAATCAGGCTATAATTAGAAATTTTTGAATAGCCACTTGTTATTTTTGATGTTTTGTTGTTGCTAGTAGGCTACAGAAAGGTACCAGCTGAAGTGGAATTTATTTGTAAATTAGAACCGATATATTGGTGGGTTTTAATGCACAGGACACATTTAATTTCTCCCCATGCATTTTTCTTGTAGATAATGTAGATAACTTACTTCATTGATAGTGTTTTGTTAGGTATTAGGAATAATCACAATTTTTAAGACATCCATTCCATATTTAGTCCTGCTGGTTGTCTGTCTGGATTTCCATGTCTTCTCTGTTCCCGAGGTATCTGTTCAGGCAGTCTGGTTCCTTCCTATCTCAAATATGTACAAATTAGATGAATTAATGTGCTCAATGTTAGTATCCCCTGCAATGGACCTTTTTGTTGCTGCCTTGCACCTGATCCTCCTGTAAAAGGCTCAGCTCCTTGCTACCCAAAATAGAGAAATGGCTGGAATCTTTGATAACATTTGTAGTGAATTAAAGCGTGTTTTATTACAAACCCATGCTTTCTTGTGCATTTTAAAATTAACAAAAAAAAAAAAAAAAACTATGGAGGCATATGTTTAATTAGGAAAGGTTTTTAATTAAACTTAGAAATGACCAAAAACAGCAGCTTGAACTTGAAAACTTCAAAATTACCTTCAGTTCCTCTCAGCATGCCCGAAAACTCAGAATCACACAGCCTAAATGTTTCTTTGCAGACATTCACTCTTCAGCTGTCATTCTACAGGTGAAACCAATCAGGATACATGAGGATTAAGTATATCCAGTTAAGGAGAACTTAATCTTAAGGAATGTAATGAAGCGCTTATACTCTTTTAAAGTGTCTTTTGGGATTTGCGAACGCCATGCTACATCTAGTGTAGGCAGTGCTATCTTTACCCACTAATGCTTTTCATTATTCATTTCTTTACATATTGTTTTTTAGTGTACATTTAGCTTTTTGATAGGAAAACATATTTCCTGAAAATGCATCAGATCTATAAATAGTATGACTTTCATGTAGTAAAATGACAGAATTTGCTAACAGGCATTTGTTATTTCATATTGTACTCCTGGATTGGTTGCTGAATGATTAGGATTGATGAAAAAATCCAATTGGACAGGATTTTATATGAGTGTGGCAAAGATAAGGTAAACATATTTCTTAGAGGAGAAAAGACAGAGTTGTCAGTAAATAAGAAAAGATCTTATATGCATGAAGGCAAATGAAACCAAAGCACTAACCAGAAAATCAAAATCAAAAAACAAATCAAATAAACCAGACATGAATCCTAGATTGTTGTATTTTTTGTCTTAAGTCTTAAGGTTCTGATGCTATTAAGTGTGAGAAGCCATGTTAAATATCATGGGCATCATCGTCTAACAACCCACATGGCATGCGCATTATCTGCTTAACAACCACACAATATCATTGTGAGCAGATACCCAGACTGGTATCACCCCTAAAAAAAATCATATCACATACAAAATGATGATTAAAAGACATCATCAGTTAACGATAAAATATTTCCAAAATAAAAATATTTTGAAACTATACAAAATTAAGAAAACTGAGCAGAAAAGACTCCAAAACAAAGCAAAAATGGGATCTAGAAAAGCCCAGCTTATACTGGAAAAAATGTTTATAGCAATCCTCCTTATCATTTCTGTTTTCTCAGAAATACAGAATTGCAACATGTATGTTGTACCTGATGGATGTTTAAATAATCGTAACGTCTAATACAGTATTCAAAGGATTTAATTTTTTTTATTGTGCCATTCAACCATCTCACATAGTCTAGTGAATGGATAAGTGTAACTCTTGGGTTGGAATTGTAGTGCTGTGGTCACCCAAGAGACCACATTTTGTTTCTTATTTTTGCTGTTGTTCTTCATGCCTTCATATCCATAAGAGTTTCCTGCCACTTAACTTTCCTTCTGTATCATATAGAATTACACATTAGGTCAGTGGCTTTTTGGTCTATTAGTGGTTGATGCCAGGATAATTACCACTAAATACAATCTGGTAGTGGAAGAAGTGGGCCCTAAAAATGGTCGATTACTAACTTCGATGTATTTCATATTTTATTATGAATCCTGCAGATGGTAGCCATTTGTCATCAAGTCCTGTGTCTTGGATGGCAATTCACAAGGAAACCTTTGCCCTGTATTATATCTGAGTATTGTAAAAGATATTTTTTTATTTAGGCTATCTCCGCTGTCTCAAAGATATCCTCTTTGGATGGCTCATGTACAAATTGGACACGGCTGATTTAGCTAAAAGTGAGGCATGTCTAATTTGCATTTTGTTGAAATTCAGCGAAAAGCTGGCACAGCACTGAACTGATAGACCTATTCAGTGCATGCCAAAATCGACAAAGGTTATGGGAGTTTTACAGATAAACAGGTGGCCACTAGAAAAGGAGAAATTAAAATTGTGTTGCTTTACTTTTTCGCATGCAGAATGCTTTTATTCATCTTGTGATGTGTCTGACTAAACAAATGCATAATATCGTCAAATACATTGTGAAACTCTGAAGGCTAGATTTATCAGTGACAGCTAGGCAGAGCACTGCTGTGTGCTCCTTATTTACACAACTCCTTAACATATTGCTTTAAGTGCATGATTGAATATATAAGTACATTTCCTCCATCTACTGTTTCCTTTGTGTGCTTCTTCATTGGAAGGAAGTATACATTTGTTGCAATTGAAAAGCAAAATGTTGCGGAAATGACTACTGCATGTGCTTCACTTTATTTTGCAATTTAATTACCTGTGCTTGTTATCCCGTAGAGAGAGTCATCACCTCAGCAGCCTGAATAAGAAGCACACTTCAAAACAAAAATACTGCTCCAAAAAGAAACAAAGCTCTGTACAATAAAATCAAATCAAATGCTAGTTAATTGAAAAGTCTAGTCTCAGTTTAGATTTTATATTTACTAATAAATAAATATAGGCAGGTGTTTTTTTATACTCATCTGCAGGTTCAGTATTCTTAAAGAGCCATGGCCAGATGCGTCTAATAACTGTCTACATGTTCTTCACTCAGTCCAGATCCTGCCTACTATTCTTCTCCACATTGAATCACATCCTTCTACGTTCTTGTGCCTTCTAATGACATTGTCCTTGAAATACAGACTACAGGGGTATTGCACCTTTGAATTACTCCATTTTTTTTTAGCTCTGTGAGCTATTCTTACATGACAAGAAAAAGTCATCTAGTGAAGACACCAAGAGCAGCCACCAAGTTCTCCAGTTTTAACAACATTCAAGCAGATAATAGTTTTGATATCTACTGTACACCTTCAAGAATTCAAACAATACTGTATATGCTGGCACCTTAGAAAATGAGGCTGTGATTGAAGAAGAATGATAGCTTATTATATAATTAGTCTTAATCATCAAGTCTTAATGTTTCCCATAAACACAGTTTAAGTGATCTTCCCTCACAAAAGTGATTATTTGATGAAGTTAAAAACTTGCATGTAGCATTTTATCAGTTTGAAACTAACATACAGATAGTTTATCTAAATGTGCGAAGCCACTGATTCCTAAACCTATCACTAGCTTGAAGTGTGACACAACAAGTGGATAAACTTTGATGAAGTTGGGTTTTGCTCACCAAGCCTTAAATAAGTTTATAGCATTGTAGGCCATGACAATAATTTTTAGCTTTTGACCCAAAGGGAGCGGAAATCAAACTAAATTCACCTGCTCCTTGATTTATTGTGGGTTGTTCCATCTCATACTTTGAATGACGATGAGTTTGTGCCTAAAATATGCATGTATTTCTATTAATCATTATTAGTATAATTCATTTATTATGCTATGAGGGAATAAAACCAGAACATATTATGGAGAGCAGCACATATAATAATTTTAAAAATATACCGTATACTGGATTTGTAGATAATCCCAACCTCTGATCCATTTGGAAAACAGCTCCAGTTGTTCTTAGTTGTATGTCTTTTCATATGGCATAATGTTAGATGAAGTTATAGCAAACCATCAAAAAATCTGTTACAATATACTAAACCAACAACTAAAAGAAACAGCAGATTTCTTTATACAGATCTCTTTAGCAATCAAACTACTGTTTTTTGAATCCTCCATGCAAAACATTTCAGCTACATTAAATCATATTTGGGATTCTTGTGAAAACTACTTAGTACATAAAGAAATGTCTTGAATTTTCTTCACAAATGTAATTCAAAATGGCCTTCTTATATGCTCCAATCTTAAAGGAATTAGACACAGTGTGGTCTACCAGATTACTTCAGCCCACTGACTGAAAATGACGAGAGTAAGGATTTAATACAATAAATTCATTTACAGTACATATCATCTGAATCATTTAAATTTAAACAAATTAGCACACAGATAAATTGAACGTCCTAATGTCATGCCTACATTTTTGAAATAATCTAAAGGTCTCAAAATAGCTAACATGTAAAAGTCTCTGACACTCGATGATTTCTATAGAAAAACTTGTTTATAAATTCTTAAAATATATTTGATAATTATCTAATTCTTCCCTTGTTAACAAGTTCAAGACAAGATATTGTGGGCACAGTATATCTTGGTTTCACAGGAAAACCCAGGACACTCATCAATTCACACAGAAAACAAAAAACACAAATTAATACATTTACATTATGTTTTTTCTTCTACAATTGCTCCTTCATGTTCTTCCATAACAGTTAATTAAATTAATTATTCTTCTTATAAAAAAGTAGCATAGAAAAAAATGCTGGTGTTCTTCCAAATTTGTTTTTGTCTCTACAGGTGAAGAAAAAATTCCTTCACTACTACTCTCCCTTATATTTTTCCATCAATCGACGTTGACTATCAATTGTCTGAGTCGATAGCATGTATATGACACAACAGGATAGTTACACGTAAGATTACAACAGCTGGATGACACAAGTTATTTAGCAAGTCTATCCCTGTAGGCAACTAATTTCCAAAGAAGTTCCACCAGCTATGACTTCAAGTGGATTACAATCTTTACAGTCTGTACCACCTTAACACTGTTAGCTTTTAATTGTGTAATCATATATTTAATAGTCACATTTGTGTCTATTTTTCTTTTACTCCCTTCTGGAGAAAAGCAATCTTTGTTTACAATATCAATCATTCCCACTTTTGACACATGTGAGGGTCCATGTATCAATTTTTCTAACAAGTCATACAGTGATGTGGAGGCCATAAAAGTTTCTTATGGTGAAATCCACTCTCCCTGCTCATTGTAAATGCAGCCTGCCTTGGTCCATGACGCCTGTTCATGGGGAGGGATAGTTTCTTGAAGTTGTAAAGGGATGACTTGACGTTTTCAGTAGCAGCATTCGCTCTATCATTTCCCTTTGAGACTGGGTCTGAGTGGAGCTTGGGTTCCTCACATTTGATGACTGAGACTAGTGCAGGTAGAACTGAAGTCTCACGTAACGGATTGACTAGGGAGCCATTTCTAATTTTTCCTTCTGAAGAGGTCAGAAATCCTCTTTATGTCCACAGTATTCCAAAATCATGCACCATCCGATGACATATCTGCTGTCTGTGTAAATATTTTTCCATTTTGTTTGTGATCAGACAGCAGGCTGGTGTGAGGCTGAAAAGCTCAGCAAATTTTGCTGAACATGATACAAGCAAATGTGAGGCTTAAAAGCGTAAGAATCAAGATGTGAATGGAAGACACAGTTAAAAATGTCCATTTCAAAATTTCATATACATCACCAAACTAAATTAATTCTATTGGAATTAATAAATTACATTAAAATTCTTCACAAATCTAACTACTGTCAATATTTAACAAATATGTATGTCCACATATGAATTTACCTATATAGAACAAATTTAGGCAGAGTAAGATATTATATAACTTAAGTAGCCCTCCTTTAACCATACTCCATGATCTACTATGTAAGTACCGTGGATGAAGATTCTCTATAATGGGTTGGTTAAAACCGCCAGTTTACTTAAAGTTGTAGGTCGTTTATTTTTAAGGTGATTAGACCAAATTTAGGATCTCGACAAGTAAGAACCTTTTCCAATTTCAGAACAAATTCACTCACACTGGGTCTATTTAGATTCACCCTGCCACTCAATTAATTTTAATATAACATTCTGAAATTAAATTAATCCATTTAAGAAATGGGAGTGTGGAGCCAGTACCAGTCCATTATAGAACTCACTCAGACTAACATACTCACACTCACAATCACACTGTGAGACTTTTTTTAAATTAAATTTTAATTTATTTCCAGATATACAGTATATGTTGCAATTGAAGAGATGTAATGCAGCAATCAAACATGATTTAATAAACACTAACATGAAAAATTAATCCAATTAAAAATATAATCAAAAATATAGTTCTGTTTGTCAAGTTTCACAGTTCAGGTGTCTTCATTTTAAAAAATGTAGAAGAAACTCAAAACAAAATAGTTCACACAAAAATAAAGACAAAAAACTGTAATTCTAAAGAAAAATTTTTATTTAAGATGTTTCTGTTCAAGGTGTGTATATCCTGTTATGGTTCTTTGAGTTTCTCTAACATGTTCTGTCTGTCAAACATGCAGATGTGACGCTTGAATGGTCAGGGAACTGTATGCTTCCGTTAGCCCATTGAAAACAAGGCAAATCCAACAGTTATGTTTCATGTTAACTACAGGCTAACGTAAACTCTGCTAGGTAATAAGGAAGTTCTATTACAAGTTAGCATAAGAGGTTTAACAGAATCTTACATTTTCTATACTGCTTTAAGAATCTCACATTCTAACCAAATTAAGTGAACACTTTTGCGCATTTTAACATTACATCAACCTTTATAAGATTGCATTAGTAAATTACAGAAGGACTTAAGATATGTGAGCCTATACATTGTTAAGTTGTGTCATGAATACCCTGTTACTTAAGAATGAAGGGTTGCTTTGGTTCTGTCCTCTCAACTTTATCTAAACAGTAAAGGAAAGAACCACACAAAAAAGTGTAAGGAGTTTTTTTTTTTTGCCAAGCAATTCAGGTCTCCAAGTTAAACTCTCTCTTATTTAGTCCTTATTATAAAAGTTAATTTGATCGTTAGACATTATTTTGGCTTCTGGATTGCGTTTTCAATGAACTGTTGTTTCTTTATGAAACTTCCTCACTAAGTAACACTTGGGGAAACTGTATTACCGACAGAAAAACACATTGAAACCTGGGAGGGATCGCACAAACTCCATGTAGACAGTGACTACAATGAGTTTCAAACTTGACCTTCTGGTGCTTATGCTGCTAATGTATCAGTGCCGTAATAGACAAAACTGCAGCTGTATTCTGTGTTTTTTTCTTTTAGTTAATATGCTTTGCTTTTTCAGGAGCACACGTTTTAACATTTTGTAGGCCACAAGTCATCACAGTAGCCTTTTATTTTAGTGTTTCGTTAGCACATTACTAAGATACTTGACATAATTGTACGGTACCTCCCAATGTAGAAGTAGTATTACATGTACAGAATACAGTGAAATTCTTACATATATGTTTGACCAATATGTAACACATTACCACTGTCCGGAGTAAAAATGTACAGTATTAATATACATAACTTCATTTTATCTGATAGAAAATGCAAACTGATGTACTCCTTACTCCCGTTTCAATGCTCCCAATACCTAAAATCTTGTGGGAAAACCCTGATTTTTAAAGTTTCAGTTTCATTTAACTACGACTTATCTTCAATAGGCCCCAGAAATACACTTAACAGATCAGAGCCAATATGAAGCAAAGGTCATCATTTCATTGTTTTTGCTACTTGATTAACACCATAACAGTAGAACTGATGAAAACCAATGATTGCATATAAAGCAGAAAAGGTTTAGCTACCATTCTGGTCTACAAAGTGCAGCTACTTTTTACTTTTTGTGTGGTTCAAAATAAACCTGAACTCAATCAGCCAGACTGATTTTTGGCCATTGTTTGCCTCCGATTCCACCGCACATTTAAGGATATCCCTTTCTTTCTAGGTAGATGGAGCCCCAGCTCTTTTCACATCAGAAATGGATTAGGTAGATTTTAAAATTCTATAATATATTAATGGTTATGAATGGAGCATTTGTGGTCTTGTATTTATAATAAATTCAATATGTGACAGAAATGAAAAATACAGTTAGAAAATACACAAGCAACATACTGTATAAGTTGTTGTGCCTTTTTTAGTTATGTGAAGAAGGCTCCTCAACTGAAACAAATTGCTTCTAATTTTTTCTTCTGCAGCTGCATGCTGGCACAGCATATATACAAATATAAAAGTAATTATCATGTCCATATTTAGTGCCACCCTCACAACTACGAACGTTGTAATCAGCAGAGGCTTATCTTAACAGCTGCCCTTGCCAAATTAACTAACAGGAAAATATACTCACTTCATTGCACTAAAAGTACTCGTCATTCTCAACTGGTTAATTTATTCATCAATTTAGTATATTCATAAGCTATTTTTGTTCTATTTTAACAAGCTGCTTTAATAACGCACTTTGCTCAGTTGCTTTGCTTAAATGCCGAACCTAATTTACTTTTACTTGCAGCCAGGTCTGGACATTATACAGGTCAGGAGAACTGCCACCCAACCCTTTGCTTTCCAATAGGCTCTCTTTACTTGCAAGGGATCGATTACATGATAAAAAAAAACTAAACATTTTAACATGCAGACCATGGACATGGACTCTTAAAAAAGAAAACATATTTTGGATTATTTTAAAATTTGTTTTGTTTATAGGTGTTATGATATGTCAAGGTCATTGGCCTCCAAATCCTGCCAAGAACTGTTGCCTAATATTAGTGTCAATATTCTTAGCAGATTTACCTACATGTTTACTTGTGAGATGAGAATACAGAGGCATATATCTTAAACATTAACAGATTAAGCATGAAGGTTTATCTTACTTATGATAGTTAATTTCCGGCAACATTTTAGATGCTTCCACTGTATTAGTTCTGAAAGCTTTTGGAATTGGTTTCTTTATTTCAGGGCTAGTCAATTACTAATTTGGTTGAGCCAGATTTTCAAACCAAGAAATTTAGTTGGGCCAGTGGTGGGTAAGCAGCAGGTAATGGCAACTTTTAAACAACCACAAATGAATATATTGAAAAACAAGTAATGTTTACTCATTGTTTCTCTTTTAAATTTGGTCACATCTAACACAGGCATGTCAAAAAGTGCATAAAAACAATAAAAAAAAGTTATAATTGAACAGAATCTGAGGTAGTAGCAATACTTTTTTTCCATTTTTGAAATAAAAAAAATAAATATTTGGCTCACATCTGACACAGGCATATCTCAAGTGCATAAAATCAAAAAAGTACACAGTATTAGCAATACAATTCATTTCCCTTTTGAAATAAAATAAATAATTTGGTCATATATGACCCAGGCACATCACAAAGTGCATTTAACAACATTAAAAAAAACTATCAATGCTTTCTAAGCTATCTGTGCACAAACCCATAACAACTAATAACAATAACTAACACTCATGGATACAACGTCTGCTACACACCTAGGGAACACAGGTTTGTTTTTTAAATGTCCACATGTGTGATTAGGCATGGCTCTGTCACACATCCTGCATTATATTGATATTGTGATGTGTCTCGCGACTGGGGGAAAGCACTTTGTGAGGGCTCAGGGCACCTCCCTAGTGAGAGCTGATTGACAGGATCACGGTGAGAGGGCAGCGAATGGTAAAAAAGCAGGAAGAGGCAACCTTTTTTTTTTGTTTTGGAAGTGCCTCCATAACCCAGACAAGGAATGGTATGGCACTGTTTGTAGTATGACACATTAAATAAAAATTTTGAAGATTCCCCTGGAGTAGTGGCTCCAGTGTGTCTTATTCAACTGGTCATCACAGATTTATAGACTACTACCATTACTTTTAGACACACAACAATGCACTGCATTGTGGGTTGAATGTTGCTAGGCCAGTGTTTCCCATCCTCAGTCCTGGGAACCCTCTGTGGCTGCAGGTTTTTGTTCCAAACAGATTCCTAATCAGTGACAACACCTGATAGCTATGATCTCATTTAATTAGCTGGTATTATTTTTACTTTTATTCTACATTCAGAAAAGAGCAGCAGCATGATTTTTTACATTTATAGGACATTTAGAAATATTTCTGCTTTTGCTGTAGATTTAAATGCGTAACTGTCTTTTGTTGATTTCATTATATTTTACCCTTTCTCTGTGCAGTTTTTCCCCTTTGTTGTATTTTATTAATGACAATTAAAAATGAACAGAGCAGACATGCTGGCAAACAACACTAAATAATCAAAGGCTGCAACTATTTTAGCATCAGACCCACTAATTAGTAAATAATGGATTAATTAAACAATTAGAACACCTAGAAAAGTAGAATGAAAATCAGGATGAAAATATTATTAAATACATTTTTCCATATAACTGCTTGGTAAATTTGAATATACTGTATATATATATATATATATATATATATATATATATATATATATATATACTGTATATTATATATATATTGGGAAATAACACATCACTTAATTAGCCCAGGAGTCCAATTAAAAACAGAAGCTGGTTAGAACAAAAACCTGCAGCCACAGGGGGTCCCCAGAACCCAGGTTGGTAAACACTGTGCTAGGCTATGTGGAGTGTTGCATTCATGGTCTGTACTACTGTAGGAATTTCTGAAGGCTGTGTTTTTCACTTGAAAGTGTAGCTAGGACCATGGGTTGGGCCACCATTTGAACAGGCCAGCTTTATTTCATTGTGATATTGTTTTGAAATCATGAAAGCAGCTGCGTCAAATATTTTGCTCACTTATTGTTGTACTAATTATAGCTGCATGTCCCTTTTACATCATGATTCCAATCCTTGTTACTCTTTAATGAAAGGACACATGGCTTTAATAAAATATACTGAATTGAGAAAGGCTGACAAACACCTGCTGTCAAAAAAGGAGGTCTCTTTGTTGGATTAGACCTTGATGGTTATTACAGCAGCAGTTGAATGCAATTAGGCTTTTCAAACATACAAATGGATATATTTATGTATGAAGTACTCCCATCCATCCCCTGAACTCACAGATACAGGCTGGCAGGAATCTGGAGGGCAGCAATCCCAGGATGGGAAACCAATTCCTTGAAAAGCACATATACACAGATACCTCTTTTTACTCAATGTAGACTTCCCAGTTAGCCTCCCATTCCTTAGTTTGTAATATAATATTATACAAACATAAACATTGGTGCTGTGGTTATTGTGGCTACCTCCAATAATTTGTTTATAATATCTGGCTTAGCTGGTCATTGTCTGTATGGAATTTGTAGGTTCTTGCCATGTCTGTGCAGGTTTTCTTTGGGTAGTACAGCTTAATTCCACATTCTGAATATTGTCTGGATTCTGCCTCACAAGAATAGGCTCTAACTCACTGCAGTCATGTAACTAGAGGCAGAGGGAGAAAGTAACTTCAAAAAGTGAATATGATATAGTATACTATGGGAGAACATTGGTACCTAAGTTAAAATATTTGCCTCTCAGGATCAGTAGACTGAGGTGGAAGCCCGGCCTGGTCACCACCTCTGTGGAGTTTCCATGTGCTTCCTTTGTTCAAATGGGATTTTCTGCAAGTTTACTGACCTTCCATCCATTGTCGACTCAAAGCTGACATTGTGTAAGGGAGTGTGGTGTTTGCATGAGCACAACCTATTATAGATTGATGCGATGTCTATGGCTGGTTCCTGCCTTCCATCTAATCTCTGCCTTAGCAACCTTAAATTTGAATTAGGAGGTTGGTAATGGAAGGTCAGGTTTGAATATGGATTATTATAGTAATATACCATATATAATATAATGTAATATTCTCACATTTACTTCATATCCAACCCCATTAATATAATATAATATAATATAATATAATATAATATAATATAATATAATATAATATAATATAATATAATAATCTTGGTCGCTCAGTCACAGAAGGATTGGTAGGATTTTTTCAATCTTCTGGGTTGAAATTCTGTCCTGGATAGGTTGTAAGAGCTTTGTGCATTACCCCTTTATCCACATGGGATTTTCCTCAATGTGAAGGTATGCTTTTATGTTAATTGGTGATTTTAAAGTGGCACATGATTAGTTGCTGCCTTGCACCCAGTGATGCAGGGATAGATTCTGGTCCCCATAGCACTGCATCAGAAAAACGGTACTTGAAATATCTATTTTAATGAATAATTTAATAGTAGCTAGCTGCTGTGCTACTATTTTCTTTCACCTTTCTGCTTAAAGTTAGAAGGGTTTTCCCCATTGTGCACCTTTGAGGTAAGATGGACTGCCAAGGTAACTCTTTCTTACTCAAAAGCTTTATATTTAGATAACTAAGTGAACGTTATAGTTATGAGTAACTGAAATAAACAGATTTATTTTTTAGTAAAGTCCCTGCTCAATGGAAATTATAAACATGCATAAGTAACCACATTCTAAATATGCATTAATACTCATAAGTGTTGAAAATAATGTCATGTATACACAAACAATTTTTAAAAATATACATAAACTTTGTAAATCATACAAAAATATCAAATATATTTTGTGTCCTCTTGTCTAAACTTAAACTTGAAGCTGGTACAGTTCAAGGCTTGAAAATTAGGTTTAGCAATCGAAAATGTATGCCAGTAACTTAAGGAATAGTTTGCTAAAAAATTATTACCAGGCTGCCAAAATCAACATCTTATTAAATTACATTTTGCTTCTATGAAATATATTCACTTATGATGAGTCGATCAACAAAATAAGCTGCTAACGCAATGTCATTTGTTGGACATGTGAGGATTTGTAAGGGCCAAATGGTGTGTCAAAGTTAGAGATTCCCCACTATCTCCCCATCACACTCTCACATTTGTGCTCCTTTTAACTGGACCCTTTTCTTCCCTTTTAAATTGCAGGCAAAGGTCCTGAGACATTGTTCGCAGGACAGAAACTAAATGACAATGAGTGGCATGCCGTGAGGGTTGTCCGAAGAGGCAAGAGCCTACAGCTATCTGTGGACAATGTGACTGTGGAAGGTATGGAGTTCAGGCTTTTCACACAGAGCTACTTCCTAAAACTGGTTATGTGTTTGTTGTGTATATAGTATCTGTATACACATTGCTTTTTATATTAGATTTATGTCATTCTATAATCCAAGGCAAATCCCAAATGTAAATAAAAAGCTGCAGTAAATCTCATTCTGTAGTATTCGAATAACACACTAGGTTTGATGACAGCATACATATGGAATCAAACACAGACTGTCAAATCACAAGAGGAAAAAGTAAGAAGTAGTGGAACAGTAACAGCCTGAGGTACAAAGTCTTTGGTAAGAAGATCCCAGAGTGCAGCTTTATGCATAATTTTTGGTGTTTTATTTTCAAAAGAATCAAGCATGAGATATGATATGTGTTGTTGTAAGAGACTGAATACAGCACTACAGTAATAAGTAAAGAAGAGCAGAAGATTTCAGAAAAGCAGCATGCTAATCAAGGAACATTTTGAGGAGGCGTAGATAGGATAGGGAAATTGCTAGAGTGATCTGGGACCGACTAAATTTATGGTAAAGAAGACATGAATATGTTATTCAACAATGAAAACCCATAAGCAGGGCATGAACAGGAATAAAGTAAAACAGGGCAGTAATCATAGACAGTTTTAAAAGTCATATTTGTGTAACAATTAATAATGGTTATCTGGAAAAGAGGAGAAAATATATACCTTATTTCATCTGAAATATTTATCCAAATACCTTTATTTAAAGACATTATTAATTAAACTGTTATAAGGCAGGTTACCACTAGCAGTCCTATCTGGTTTACAAAAGCTACTTCCTTTAGAAGTTCTACATCCTGTAAAATAACCGATGTTCAAAATTTACATTCTGAGGAGGGTTCAATTTTTCATTGATATGTATGAAGAAAACTAACTTATGCAAGATTTGATTAAACATTGCTGGCCTTTAAAGTCTAAACCACAGGTGTCAAACTCCAGGCCTGGAGAGCCGCAGTGGGTGCAGGTTTTCTTTCTAACCCTTTTCCTAATCAGTGTCCAGTTTTCACTGCTAATTAAGTTCTTCTCCTTTCATTTTAATTGCTTTGTTTTTAAGGATTAAGTCTTCTAAATTGATTCTTTTCTTCATTAAATGACAGCCAAACAGAAATGAGACATGAAACGAGCCAACAAATGAGCAGCTAAATTGGGGCTTCAAACTTTAACCAGTTCCTTAATGAGAAGCTGATTCTTGCTGCTAATTAAACCCGTTATTCAATTCCATGGCTTGTTGCTGCTCTCTTTTTGCCACAGCAGTCATTTCCAAAACTGTTGATATTCTGTTTTTTTCTAAGAACTCCTAAAATGTTTTGGTAACCTGAGGGATCAACCTTACTGAGACCTTCATCTTTATTTTCAGGTTTTGTTGGATGGGTACAGGTGAGCTGGTCGTGTCCTGCTTGTTTTATGTCTCATTACTGTCCAGCTGCTAATTAAGGAAGAAACAACTAAGGGGCCTGAGTCAAGCTAATTAAAGCTAAGGCTAAAAAAGTTAATTAGCATCAAAAACTGGTCACTAATGAAGAAGATGGTTAGAATGAAAACCTGCAGCCACTGCGGCCCTCCAGGACTGGAGTTCGACACCTCTGGTCAACAATGCAGTCAATTTAGAGTCATGACACATACAGTATTACCCCAGACAATAAGGATATCATGTTGATAATAAAAATATTCACGACAAGTACAGAGATGAAAACACTTAGGTGTGCCTACTATAGAAGGATGTGTAACCAAGAGCACTATTGTGTGTCTGCCCACCCTGCCCCTAAATTAGTGAGTTCTTTAACTAGTTTCCACTTTCTGCAAAGGTTTGTTGATTTAAACACTTACTGTACAGTGTTTGTTTCCTTCCTACCACAATGCTAGAAATTTGGTCATTAATGATATCTAGAAAAACAAATTGAGTTACTTCAGTAGAACTTTTGTTGGATTTTGCACTTGCTGTTATTTGCTGTGTCATGACGTACAGCTTGTCCACTTTCCTTCAACTTCAGTACTTTATCTGATCCTTTAGTTTTTGATTGCTCTTAAGTCAATATGTACTAGCTGTACTAGTTAGCTAATTGCAAGCATGATTCTTAATATTGTGTTTTTTCCTATTTGGCAGTTTAAAAATGAATTTTGTCAGTATTATGTTTAGGATTTCTTTGTATTGTAATTTGCCAATGACAGTACTGGCTTCTCACTTCTGTGCTATTGTTACTATTGTAACTGCTATTGTTGTGCTTCATATGATGAGGTATGTGACGTGATCATGGCCATGTTATTCAAGGTCAAGCCATTTTTGTAACTGATCAACTGATCTTTATTTAAAAATAAAGAGATCACTTCCTCATGAAAGGAAATGCTTTTTGGTGAGTTTATTTTAAGTGAATTTCAGGTTGGTGTAGTGATATTCAAGGTGGGCTTTGCCCTTTCAGTTTCAGTGCCCATCTTTCTATTGTTTGCCATTAAATGTCTGCCACTTGCATAAAGATTATCTTGTAAATTAAGTTTCCTTTTATGGAAAGATCTAAAGAGTGGTTACAGATTCTGCTTCCTTCCATTGTTCCAAATAACCCTTCTTTAAACAAAATCTCTCTATGAAAATCTGTTATGGGACATCCTGAGGTCACGGTGTAGTCTGTCTTGAGCCAAAATAATTATGACCTCAGGCCTCACCCAGGTGCTGGATGTTTAAAATAAGCAATACCGGGCATAAACATTTGTTAGTATGGATTGCTGAATTCTTTGAAAAAAGTTTAAAAACAAGAAAGTGAGTTTACCATTTTATTCCATAGTTTTTGGTGATGTAAATAGTCACATATAAAGAAGAAATGAGGCCTAATGTAGCCTGACCAAATGTTAGTGGTGTGAAGATGTTGAAAAGGTGAAGCTAATGAATAGATTTGGTGCCAAAGACCCGGAATGTCATCCCAGACCTCGCACTGTTACATTAGCAGTGATTAGCTGAATTGTCCTTAGTTCTAATTGCACACTGTACACACTCTGTAAAAAATTATTAAAAGTCATTGCTCTCGAAAGATATGATGTCCAGGAAGCTAAACCATGTATTGAAACAAAAAAAAAATGTAGATTTGAAGAATAAAATAACATTCCTTTTAATGGAATACTCCACCCAAAAATTAAATATGTTTTCTGTGTTACTTAATCCATGTAGTTTGTAATGGTGGGCACAAAAAATGTTTTTGTGGAGAAAAGATGTAACTAAGTTTCTGATAGTACCCAAGTGTAACCCACTCTTGACATCAGCAAACAATGTGAAAAACATCCATGGAAAAATTAATGGAAATTCTCACCTTTCTCATGTCATATAATCCACATATTGGTTATCCAGTCATATGCTCAAGAGACATGCTTTTATCATTGCATTATTTTTAAATAGTTACTTCCAGAATATTATTTTTAAATAGTTACTTCCAGAATAAACAGCGCAAATCATAAATCTAAATCTAAAGCATCATGAGAAAGGCATTTCAATTGAACAGCTGCCTTTCCCCATTATTCGTTGGTCAAGAGTCCTGTCTTTATGATTTATGTTGTTTTATCCAGAAATATTTAACAATATTTTAACAAGAACTTGCACATTTTGAGCATGCTACTGGATGACTGTGAATTAAGTGACATGAGTATCATGATTTTTTTTTTATGTTTCTTTTTTTCATGAATGTTTTTCACATCTGGGTTCGCTTCCCGGGTCCTCCCTGTGTGGAGTTTGCATGTTCTCCCCATATCTGCGTGGGTTTCCTCCGGGTGCTCCGGTTTCCTCCCACAGTCCAAAGACATGCAGGTTAGGTGCATTGGCGATCCTAAATTGTCCCTACTGTGTGCTTGGTGTGTGTGTGCGTGTGCCCTGCGGTGGGCTGGCACCCTGCCCGGGGATTTGTTCCTGCCTTGTGTCCTGTGTTGGCTGGGATTGGCTCCAGCAGACCCCTTTGACCCTGTGTTAGGATATAGCGGGTTGGATAATGACTGACTGTTTTTCACATTGTTTGCCTTTGTCCATCTCCTCGGTCCCATTCTGCCAGAAGCTTTGTTACGTCCTTCTCTGCAAAAAAATAAAATAAAAAAAATTTCTAGGTCACCATTGAAAACTGAATTGAGCAAGTAACGTATAAAAGAAAGAACATTTTTGGGTGGAGTATTCCTTTAATTCAATGCGTATCAAAACATAATACATTTTTCAATTATGTTTTTATATTTTATATTATTCATTTTTTCCATCTTTAAAAGAGGTACCTACTATATAGTGTTGCTTACAATGAAGGTTTTATTGAAAAATGTACGTATCTTTTCCTTTGTCATTAATGGACTCTGATGGTTTATGTATTGTCTTTTACCATACTCGTGTCTTTTTAGGCCAAATGGCTGGTGCTCACACCCGGCTAGAATTCCACAACATCGAAACTGGCATAATGACTGAACGGCGGTATATTTCGGTGGTGCCATCCAACTTCATTGGACATCTTCAAAGCCTTTCATTTAATGGTCTGCCCTACCTGGATCAGTGCAAAAATGGGGATATCAGCTACTGTGAGCTGAATGCACGTTTTGGCATGCGCAATATCATTGCTGATCCAGTGACTTTCCGTACAAAAGGAAGTTATCTTGCTTTAGCCACGTTGCAGGCTTATGCCTCCATGCACCTGTTCTTCCAGTTTAAGACAACCGCACCTGATGGCCTCCTGCTCTTCAACAGTGGAGATGGCAATGATTTCATTGTGGTGGAGCTGGTGAAAGGGTGAGGGAGAATTCTTTTTTTAACCTTCATTATACTTAACAATAGTATTATGAGCTATTATAATTTTCTCTGCTAGGCGGTAAAACTGTATATTTGTAGTTGCATAAAAGATCAGGAACAGCTGCATGTGGATTGGGATGTGGACTGATTTGCATTTTACCTTTATTTACTACATGGAAGACAGACTGTACATTATTAATTTTTTTCCTGCTTACTAAAATAATAATAAAGTAAATGCTGTGTTTCAGTGTTGCTCCCTTTTAAGTAAATGACATAGCACAATAAAACATGGTTGTTGGGTTCTTTCTATTCAAGAATTCAAACCTTTTGAAAAACTTACTGTATGCCAATAAATGATAGCTTCTGTCCAGTTCTTAGAATAAAAGAAGTTGTTAATGCAGCAGAAAAATGACACTTTTATTAAGTCTCTTTGCTACTCCTAGGCACTTCTCTGTCACATATGATATTATTAGAAACCAGAAGTGATCTTTGTATTGTTGTACTCTCTGATTGCAATTTAATATATACACTTACCTAATCTTTCTATCCATGTACCTTGTATATATTCTAATAAATATAATATTGCTTATAAATGGAAAAATATTAGAAAGACACATTGAATCAATGAAAGTGAAAGTGTATATTCCATCTTTACTTTGTTCAAAAGCTCTGTACATTTTCTCTAATTAATAATCTATAAAGGTTACAAAATAGTAGTGCCTAATGCATTATGATATTTGCTTGTTTCACAAATTAATACCTGTTGTCTTGTTGAAAAAATGTATTTTTATTTATTTGAATTTTTCTGAACTATATTGCGTTTGGGCGGCATCACAGTGGTGAAGTGGTAGCACCGCAGCCTTGCAGTTAGGAGACCCAGAGTTCATGTCCTGGGTCCTTCCTGCAAGGAGTTTGAATGTTCTCCCAATGTCTGCATGGGTTTCCTGTGGGTGCTCTGCTTTCCTCCCACAGTACAAGTTAAGTGGAATGGTGTTAATAAATTGGCCATGGTGTGTGTGATTGTGTTTACCCTGCGATGGCCTGACACCCTCTCCAGGAAATTGTTCCTGCCTTACATCTTGTGCTTGCTGCAATAGGCACCAGCCTTCCATAACCCTGCTCAAGATCAAGCAGGCTTAAAAATGGTATAGTATATTGAGTTAATTCTTTATTTACAGCAACAAAAATATGTGCTACCAATATTTGCTTAAATATTCATTGCCATGATGATCATGTACATTTTGGTCTTCTTTGAACTGGATATCAGGAATGCAAGGAAGGTTTCTCCTTGCATTTCCCCCTGGCGGTAGGCATGGTATACAACAGGGCTGTAAGAAAGCGACTACACTTCCCAGCATGCCTTTGGGTTGAAAAGAAAGGGCAGCAACACAAGAATGCTACCCTCCAATGTATCGGGTGAGTATAGGCTCCAGGAAGGCCAACTCCTCCACTCCCTTCAGTCCTTCTGGTCTCTTCCTGGCAAGGGATCAGTTCTTTACCTGGCTGGAATGTCCAACAATCCCTGAAAACACTTAAAACAGTTTTAGTCTCCAGGCTAAAAAAAAAGACATAGAAGAACTGAAAAAAGTTCAGAGAAGAGCGACTAGGCTGATTCCAGAACTACAGGGGATGAGTTATGAGGAAAGATTAAAGGAGCTGAGCCTTTTCAATTTAAGCAAACAGAGTTTAAGATGTGACATGACTGAAGTGTTTAAAATTATAAAAATAATTAGTACAGTGGATCGAGAGTGCTTAACAAGAGTGATTTTAACAAGAACATGAGGACATAGTTGGAAACTTTTATGGGGTAAATTTCTTATAAAAATTAGGAAGGGTTTATTCACAAAGAGACAGGCATAAAAATGTCAGATATTAAAAAAAAAGCATTCAGCAAAAAATACAGCTAGGCAAAACATACAGCATGACCTGTACTGAACTTACAAATGATAAAACTATATAATATCTAGTCAGTACAATAATTTTATGTGAGTTCATTTTAAAATTGATGACTTAGGGCATCACAGTCAGCACTGAACTATGCATATTCCTAACCCAGTCCTCCTCCTCCTCTGTGTAGCCATATAAAATATTACCAAATACCAGTAGCCCAAGATATCTCCTTTTATGACTGTTACACACTTTTCCCCATTGGCACTTACAGAATGTAAATATTTTATGCACAATACTATATGTGTGTGGCAGTGTTATTTAAGAAATGGCCATTAAATTGTTCCACTGTTGATCAGTATTTACTGCATTAAAATGATATCAGAACCTTTGATCACAAGGATACATTTTTTTATTATCCATCCATCCATTATCCAACCCACTACAGTATATCCTAACTACAGGGTCACGGGAAATTTTCTATTATAAAGAAATAAAATCTGACTTTTGATGGACTGATAAAGTCACTTTCAGGAAAAAGCCGATCATGTAAAGTGAATTTTTCCTATTTTTAAGCTAAATGGAGTCAGTTAGCTGCGGCTAATTGCAATGCTATGCTTACTTCTTTAAAATGACTAAATCATGTTTTTACATTGTAAAATATTTCAATATCTAGAAAATGGAAAAATGAGAAGCGTGGAAAGAAAGAAGTCATATTTTGACTTTAGGTTTATATATAATAAGAATAAATAAGTTTATACAATCAGAAGTATGAAACTGCTTAGATTCCTAGTTAGAGTGGAGAATGATGAGTCAACTTTCCATTACAGAAAACAAATGTTACCTGCTGGCATTCAAAGAATTGCAAATCATGCTTTCATCTGTTTTCTGAACCTGCCAATGTTCAGAATCATTGTTGCTGTTATTTGTATTTTTTTATTTTTATTTTTATGGGTGCCACCATGTTGTAAACAGCATTGATGCTTATTACTGGCCCACAAGTGCCAGCAGTGGTGCAGAGCATGGTCAATGATCCTCTGCTTTCAAAACAGAGGCATGCAAATACTGAAATCTGAACTTTGGATGAATTAGATCAATGCAAGAAGAAAATTTCTATCTATTAAAGGAAACAGTAGGTTCATTTATGAAGGGCTGTTTTCATTATTCTATACTACACCTACGCCATTCATTTGTCATGCCCCAGAACCAGTGAAGATATATTTTCACTGCTCAAACTATGCAAAGTTCATTTGAAAACCAAACATATTAGATGGGGAACTACAGCCTGCCCTGGCAACACTGATCATAAGGCTAGAACCAGCACTGCAAGGTACGCTAAGTCATTCAACGATATTGAAACTAGACTATCAGCAATTTAATGCAATTGCATTTTTTCCTAACATTTATGTATTGCTGCTTTCTTTTTGACATTTTTTTTTTTCGGTGCCATTTTAATGCTACGATGTTCAGTGTTGCTAGTGTGTATAACAGCATGTGCATGGGGCGGTGGGAAAATGAATGTGGTGCGACGTTATATGGTCACATGCACGTCAATATCCAACCTTTGTTTTTAATACTCGAGTGACCTAACACAAGCATTCTAGATTCTAGACAGATTTGTTTTCAACTTTATAAAATTTAGTTTTTTGCCTGCTTTGAGTTCATCATATAGTTTTGCCCATTTGGTTTTGGTCATTGATTTTGCTTAATGTAATGATTCCAAGTTAGGCTTCTCTTAAGTTTCTTTTGAAGAAAATATTTGTGCCACTCAGTTAAAAAAATTTTTCAGTCCAAACGTTTAACCTTGCAGAGATGATATATACAATACCTTAAAATTACATATTAGCATAATTTTACTGTATTCTTGGATTTTTATTACTATATAATCCAAGGAAAGAAAAAAAAATTAAGCCACCATGGTGATTCATGCATCACTTACTTCCATTATACAACAGCAGTACAAGCATGAGTAGAAGTATTGCCAAGTGTACAAAGTACAGTGATATTATTACTTTTACATTTATTTGCTTAGCAGACGCTTTTATCCAAAGCAGCTTACAAAGGAGGTCGACATAATTGAGTAAACACCAGTTTGGGGACTATTTGAGAAACAAGTGTTACAGGACAAATGTAGAAAATGAATCCTCAAAAAAGAACAGCTCAGAAACAGATAGATAGATAGATAGATAGATAGATAGATAGATAGATAGATAGATAGATAGA
>JANRMT010062796.1:25983510-25996689 GCA_026402145.1 Polypterus bichir lapradei
AGATAGATAGATAGATAGATAGATAGATAGATAGATAGATAGATAGACAGAATTTATTTGTCACCAGGGGCAAATCTAGCTTTTTACAGGAGCTCTGTAAATAAATAAATACATAAATGGGTAGATACGTAAGTAAGTACACTTTGGTCTGAACACACAACAGAATGACTATAAAGCAAGACAATTAAAAAGAAACAAAAATTTTGACTTGGCTGTCACAGTCACAGTGACACATTATGCAGACATATTGCCATTGGCATAAAGAAACTCCAGTAGCATTTCTTGACACACTTCTGTCGAATAATTTGTTGGCTGATAGTACTCAGTGAGAGAGAATATCCAGCTCTGTTCATAATGGCACTCAGTTTTTAATTCATTTTACTTCCATGGGGTCCAGAGTGTTTCCTATATATAATTGTTGCCCTTTTAATTAGCTTTTTGATTTGGTGGGCCTCTCTTGAAGTGATATTACCAGCCCAGCACACCCAAGCGTATAAAATTGTAGCACTGACCATCACAGAGTTGTAGAAGATGTGAAGGATGTCACTTCCCACATTAAAGGAAAAGAGCCAGCTCTGACCTTTCTGAAATACTGTAGTTCCTCAGTGTCACAGTATCAGTCCAATCTGTCATTAATGTGGACCCCAAAGAGACTGTACAAGTTCACTACCTCTACGTCGATTCCCTGAATAGTGACTGAACATACAGGCTCTTTGGTGCGATGAACTTCAGTAACTAGATCCTTGATTTTAAGATGCAGACAAGTCTCTTTGCACCAAGAAACAAACATCTCCACCTGACTCCTATACTCTGTCACGTCCCATTTATCAATACACCCCATAAGTCCAGAATCATCTGAGAATTTCTGCAAGGGACATGACCTGGCGTTATATTTGTAGTCAGAGGTGTACAGAGTGAGGAGGAAAGGAGGCAAGACTAGTGACCATTTCTATATTACAGACCCTAACAGCTAGTTCAGTCTTCAAACACTTCAAAAACAAATTGAGTGAGACAGTAGTTTGGATGGAGGTGAGCAGCTCATTCCACCATGAAATAAGCCTAGACTGAGATTTGATACCATGCAGAGGTGGCATCACCAGATGCTGTTCAACAGTTGATTTGAATGATCAAAAGGAGCATAGGACCTCAAAATTGTCTGCATATATATACAGTAGTTGCAGACCCACTAACTATTTCACATACAAGGGTCAGTAATTTAAACTTAAAATGTGCCATTACTGAAAGCCATTGTGGTGATCTGAAGAAAGAGTAGACTTGGGCCCACCTCAGGTGGTTGAACACCACATGTTCAGCTGCAAATTGGAACTATCTGCAATGGCTTGGTGACACATATTAACAGAAAGTTGCAGTAGTCCAGACATGACAAGACAAAAGCCTTGACCAGGGGTTGTGCTGCATATTTTGTCAGATATAGTCTGATCTTGTGGATTTTGTACAGAATAATTCTAACGACTGAAAGACCATAGCAACATGGTCCCTGAATGACAGCTGGTCATCAATCACCATCCCAAGGTTGTGTACCAGCTTGGCTGTTGTTGATGATATTGAGCCAAGCTGAGCAGAGATGCGGTGCTGAATAGATGGGTGAGCTGGGATAACAAGGAGGTCTGTCTTTGCCAGGTTGAGCTGCATGTATTGTTCCTTCACCCAGTTTGCAATATCAATGGGACATGCAGTGAATTCTGTCTGATACTCTGTGGTCCTCTGGAGGGAACAACAGATAGCTATGTATCATAAGCATTGCACTGTTAGGAAGAACCATTGGACTGAATGATAGGACCTAGTAAGGAGGTGTATGGAGAGAAGTGGAGAGAGTGCTTGTGGCACATATTGCTTGCCTGGTGCACCATTGATATCTATCCACACCAGGACACATGGTAGATCTGCCCAAGCGGTTGGACTCAAACTAGTTAACTTTAGTGATGTCAAAGTCAAAGAGGGTCACAAGGATGATCTGCTAATTGACTGTGTCAAAGGCAGAGGGAGAGGTCTAGCAGGGTGAGCACAGATGATATGTTGGTAGCTCTGGTTTGCTGTAATATGTCGACAACAATGAGTAGAGCTGTCTCAGTTGGGTGGCTCTTCTTGAATTCTGAATGATTAGGATGAAGCAATCTGTTATATAGAAGAAAGGAAGGCACTTGATTAGAGACAGCATAGTTCTTCGAATGAAAGGGAGAGGAGAGACACTAGTCGGTAACTACCTTTTTGAGATGGGTTGAGAGTGAGGTTCTTGAAGAGAAGAGTTATAAGGGTCTTTTTGAATCCATCTCTCCAACATGCAACACTGTGCTATTTTCCAGCACTGTGATACACAAACATGTATCGAAATATGAATTGTTATTAATTACAAAACACAAATTAACCTATCTGTAAGATCCTAATACAATAAGGTATATGTGGTGATGTGACTGTCTGTTGTTTGTTTAAGTCCTAGTCTAAATGAATTACCATGCAAGCATTTAGCTTTTATTCACATATACTTAAATATGGTTTTGCTCTGTATTAACAAAATAACTATGTGCAATTGCAATTATTGCTTAATTTAATTTATATTTTGCTACAATGTTATACAGTAGTATTTTTAATGTTGATTTTTACCAGTAGTGCTAAAATGAGTATAATTGTGTTCATTTAGCACCTTTATTTTATTTATTACAGTTATAATGTAAATAAGTAATTAAGATTTTCTTTATCACTGTGAAACTGGTAACAAAATACAATATGTAAAGCAATTTATAAATTATTTATATTAAAATTATTTTTTGTTGCGCTGCCCATGATGCATTTATTTTTGGTTCTCTCTTTTTTACAATTCAGTCCCTTTATTATGTTAAAATCTTCTGTCCATGCATCCTTTCTCAACCTGATTAATTTAATTCATCATCAGACAGAGCTGGAAACTATCATTGTGCCCAACATAGGTGCCAACTCCGGACAAAGCACCACATCATTAAAAGAGACATTTATAGACATTCTCATGATCATGTCATTGGAATGAGGAATGAACCAAGATTACCTTAAGAAAAAAAAAAATATGAAAATATACGGAAAAAATACAGACTTCACAGAAACAGTGACAAGGCTAGAATTCTGTGTTCAGTGTCTGTGAGGTAGCAGCACTACCCGCATCACAACCAGTACATTTTCTTATCAAACATTAAAGCAGGCGATAATTCCTAAATTGCGGAAGTCTTTCAAGTGTGAAACATTAGTCAAGTTCAGGAAACCTAAATTTGGTGTGGTCAGGATGTTCATATGAACTTCCAGGAGATCATATTGCATGTAAAATGTAGAGTATAGCCTTTTATCACTGTTAAAATCACTTTCATTATTTGTTAAAGTAACTTCTGAAACCATGAACTCAAATTCATTATTTGCACAACTAATTATCCAGTATTCACATACTGTATTTTCTAGACACGTACATATTAATGTGTAAATATTACCTCAGGGCAAGTATTAGCATGAATAAAGCTACTGTTACTCCTTCCACAGTTTGAACATCAGGCCTGCTCAAAAATTGAGCTGAAGCATGTGAAACTGAAGTCTCTCTTACCAATAGAAATACAATAACTAAATAAAGAAGCCAGAACTAAAATGTACTTGTCACCTAACAAAATATTAATCTTTCCAATTTTTATGTGTTAACAATTACACTTTTGTGAGGTCTTTCCTTTGAGAGTACCAACATTCTGGTTATTGATCACTTATCTTCAGTCTGATCAGCAAATTAAAGGGGGGGAGGTGGTCTACCACAAGAGGACTCATATAGTCCGTGACCAGCCTTTCAAAGGTCTTTATGAACAGAAATGTACTGTAAGAGCCACTAGTCTGTAGACAGTAGATGAAGATGTGCCTGTTTTCTACAATGGCGGCACTTTCTGGAGCCTTAGGAACAAAGTGAATAGGTGACAGGGGATGCCACAAAATTGGTCAACACAGGCCTAAAGAACTCAAAGACTGACTCCAACTCATCCCGCAGTTTTCCAGTGTGTAGTTTTCTCAGTTGTCTCCTCAATTACTTTACTCTCCTTTACATATTCAACAGCAGAGTACACACTGGGTTGTCTAACTGAAAAGTACTAGGAAAAAAGTCATTTTTTTCAATTTAAAGGTAACCTTTAACATGCACTAAATAAGAAGAGGCATAAAGTTAGTGACTCTTAGTGAAGTATTGTGGTGTTAATGAAGGACAACAGATTAATGGAGTATAAAGGAATTATTTTATCATTAGTGAAATTTGAGCAATAATCTTTGTTGTTTTTAATACAGGTACATCCACTATGTGTTTGACCTGGGAAATGGTGCATCTTTAATGAAGGGCAACTCAGAAAAACCTCTGAATGATAATCAGTGGCACAATGTGGTTGTTTCTCGGGATGCAAATAATGTGCACACCCTTAAGATTGACTCACGCACTGTGACACAGCACTCCAATGGGGCACGTAACCTGGATCTGAAAGGTAATGATGTTTGCTCTTTCTATTTTTAGAAACATATGTACTGTGCATACATAACAAAGTTTGTCAAATAGTTCAGTTAATATGCTTGTATTATTTAATTAAAAAAATTGGTGCAGTTTACATTTCTTTCACATGTGCACTTACTACCACACACACTTACTACCAAGTTGTGTTTTACCTAGTCAGTTGGAACATACACTGAAATTTATAATTTGGTGCACACAATGTCATTTCAGTTTTTGTTTTTTGCATATCTGCAACTCACATCTGTAAGCTAGGATGACATATTGTGGAACAATATTATTTACTGTCTGTTTTCAAGAGCATTCACATTCTATATAATATTTACAGATAACATTAACTCACATTTACTAAAAGAGTGCCTGGTGGACCAGACTGTAATCTGATGTCACCATGAACAGCTGGTTTCCACCCAGGAAGTATGATCATTTTTCATTTCTTAAATAGATTTTTGGTTCTCATAAATAGTACTAACCACTAAAGTAAAGCACCTGGGATTTTACTCTTATACGTCTGAATAAAAATTTACTATTTAAATTTTCAGTGCTGCACATCCACTTCCAGAAAATTTTTAATATTTGGTCATGTTTTATAAATATTTTCTTATTCTTCTGGTCAGGAAAAGTTATGAGAGCAATCAATAATTATTTTATTTTTTTGATCGATGTCAAAGGTTCACAGTTACCTGAAGACCTTAAAGAATAAGAGGACAGATTTATTCTGTAACTGTGCCATCCATTGTAGAAATATCACGAAAGCTGAAATGGTGGTGGAAAATGATTTCTCATTAACTGTCAGATTCTGTGGTGCTTGTGTGATTAATGAAAATGCTACATAAAGTTGCACAATATGGAGGAGATCATTAGAAGTATTTTCGCTAATCTGGAGATTATTGGAATTTTGTGTTAAATTCAATATTTTTTCAAATATTATTTTACAATATATGTATGTAAAAATGAAAAATATTATCACACCCATTTATTTATATTACTATTTTGTTTTCAAATTAATCACATTTTTACACATTGCATTATATATATATATATATATATATATATATATATATATATATTAGAGGGGCAAGCTTACCTGGCACCTTTGGTGCACAACCCCTTTGGCACCTGACCCCCAGTTGTGGCCAGTCTGTCGCTGGTGTTGTCAAGAGGGGGGCTGCACACACTCCAAGGAGACGTAGTCGCTCCTCGAAACCCCGTCTTAAATGGTGTTACAATGGGAAACAAATACAGTTTTTTTTTACCTCCTCTTTGCTCGATCAGATGCTGGATTCCTGCTGGTGCTGTGCCGCATGATCTGCATCTCACGTGGTGCTTAGAACCTTTAAAAGCCTGTACAGCAGCTGCCCTACTCTTTGTCTTTTATTTCCGGCCCCAGGCATGGTTAAATCTCTTGGCACTCTTGGTTAAGTCTTGTCTCATGGAACATGGGTTCTAGACATTTTTTAGTTTATAATTTAAAAACGAAATAAGAATCTGAAAATCTAACAACATCATATAAAAGTTTGATAAATAAATCTAACAACATCATATTAAAGTTTGATAGATAAATCTAACAACATCATATCTGTATATAGATATATATATTATTTTTCAGTTGTATGCTTTTCTATACTACAGTATATTGCCTTCAGCGTTTTACTTTTTTTATGACCAACAAGGAGCAGGTTTATAACTGAAGTGCATGATCATTGCAGACTCCTGGTACCCCTCTAAGAAATATCTTCTGGATTTTAAAAGATGGTACATAATTTTGCCAGATCTGTTGAAGGCTCGAAAATCACATCCATGACACCCAGATTTATAAGGTGTTCAATCAAACAATAAATATTCTTAAATCTAAATCACTGTCAGCTGGAGCCGATATTGGCACCACTGGCCGCCATGGGGCATACTCACACATACACCCACATTCTAGTAAGTCTGGAATGGCTAGTTAATGTAACCAACATGCTTTTGGAAATGTGGGTGGAAACCAATGGAGAAAATATGTAAATTCCACATGGACACAGTCTGGTAATGAGATTAAAATTCAAGACTTTGGAGCCATGAAGGTGCAGTGCTCCCCACTGTTGCATCATTGCATCGGTATTTTGTTTACATGCATTTACAATGTGCCATTTCCAGACACAGTATGTGTTATTAAACAGTGATTTCATTTTATGTACATGTTAAACTTTGCATGTTAAATTTTTGGAAAATACTTTCATTTAAGTGTCCTTCATTTGTTTCAGTTAAACAAAAATAAATAATACCAGCCTTCCATCCCTATAATTAACTTTTTAATTTTTTTCATAATTTGACAGTTCTGATCTATATAGAAATATGTGATTTTTGGATTCAGTATTGAAGGAAATAAAAACTATTTGAAAATGTAGAAAATCAGGTTGTAACCATATATTACTCTTTAACAGTAGGATGTTCTAATAATGGCAGCAAAATATAGTGCTGACTTTTCTGTCCAATTTAAATGTACAATATCTTTATATAGTAGTAATTCTCAATTTTGGTCAAATAAATGTCTGTATATCACCTCTATGTCATTATTAAAAATACCATTATTTTTTAACTTCTTCAACGTTAAGTGGAAATCAATAGCAAAAAATAACAAGAGCATAGTGGTAAAATAATGTATGTGACAACTTTCCAATTTTCTTTTGTATTGCAGTATGTTCTTAAATTTGGCTTGGAGTTATTTAACTCTAGTTTGAGAGTGGATACTTCATTGATCAAACAGCTTGGCATATGCAGTAAATAAACACTATTCTTGTAGTTTAGCAAGGCTGCCACAAATGAGTTTCTTTTGTTTGTAGAATGTGTCTTTCAGTGTAGTAAGTGCTGTACATCTCCAGTTTAAATTTCACTTACTTTAGTGCATTCAACCAGATCTTTGACAGTGTTATGTTTGCAAACCCAAGTTAGTGTCTTGGCACTTAATCTGTGGTTGTGTTAGTAAGTGTAAAATTAACTTCATGTTTAGTTAATTATTTTGTATTATTGCCTTTATAAAGACCTGCCAACATGAGTTATTCTCACTTACTAATTTAGTTAAAACTTTGAACAGAACAGAAGGAAGTTAGCTTTCCTCTGTTTTCAAAGAAGTCATTCTTAGGAGACCAGATGAAAATGCAGAACTATTCTTTATTTGCACATAGATATGTACAAATGTCTCAGTCCATGGAGTGAATAATCAAGAAAACAATTTATTTCTTTTTTTACTTTTTGCTTACCTTTACTTTATCTAATACATCATGTCATCTGACTCTTAATATGCAGAATTCTGTCATCACAGCCAATCAACTACAGTCACCAGTAACTTCGCATACATGTGGATTCTTCCATTATTCTAAACACTGCTTCGTTAATAGGGGTGTCCTATGAGTTTTCCCATTGATCTTATCACCGCTTCATAATAGGGGTGTTTGGGCTTTCTAAATAGTTTGTCCTCGCTTTTTAAGGGGGTGTTCATTGCACATCTACTTAATTTTAGCCTTAGCAACTACAGTATCTTGGTGGCTCCTCTAGATGAGGCAAAAGCCTCACATGCCCTAGCTTTAAGCAGTGTTTAGTTAACCCTTCAGTTACCTTCAGTTCTTTTCCTTATGCTTTTAATAATCTATTATTACAGAGTCATTTAAGTAAATGCATGTATTAAATTGTAAAATTTATCACGTATTGATTACAAATATTTGATTAAAATTCTATAATACCCAAGCATAGATGAGAATAGTCATGTCTTTCATGTCAGTCATTTTCTAACCTGCTTAGTCCTGAACAGGGTCACGGGGGTCTACTAGAGCCTGTCCCAGCTAGCACAGGGCACATGGCAGGAACAAACCTAGACAGGATGCCAGTTCATTGCAGGGCAAACACACACACACACATCCCACTGCAACCACACACTAGGGTTGATTTACAGTAGGATCACCAATTCACCTAATCTGCACATATACACTGTGGGTAGAAACTGGAGCACCCAGAGCAAACCAATGCAAATTCAAGGAGAACATGAAAACTGGGCCACGAACCCTGGACTCTTTACTGCTAGGCAGCAGTGCTACCACTATGTCACAGTGCCATCCATATGTCTATCAAGTCTCATGAAAAATGGACTAATATAATTGAATGTGAAATATGTTGGAAAAAGAAAGAATCTTGCTGCCACACAGAATACAGAAATCATTTGGCCACCTATGCAGAGGCTTATCAGAAGGAAAACCTGTAGGCATTGTGGCATGGTGCTCATCTTGAGTTTACTGCAGTACATAGCTATGTACTGGGACCAAACAATTATAAAAAAGTGATGAAATGATCATTCATCTGATAAAAAACTGCCCCTTATACTTAGTAAATGAAGCATTGCTTAGATATCAGAGTGTTTTTTTTCTGTGAGCTGTAGTCATGCAATTGCATATAATAAGTCTACCAGGCCATTATTTTCCTTCGAATAGTTGCTAAAATTAGATAAGTAAAAAGGAAATTCACAATAAATGGATTTTTGAACTTGAAATGTTTGAAATTCCTAATCAGCATTCACTGTAGCACTGCACGTTTATATCTTGATTTTGTACGCAATATGCTTTAGCCTGAAACACTTCATCAAGATCAGGCCAGCTTCTTTACCAACATTTTGTATCAGCAGAAGTCTATTTCTCACTCTTGCATTGTTGCCACGATTACTTCAGCATTGTGGTGACCCCCGAATGGATTATGTAGGTTCAGAAAATATTAAAATTCTTGGGTTGAAAGTGATTGTCAGTATGGAATTTACATGTTCTGTGTGTTCCGTGTGACCATGTTTCCTACCACTTCAAAAGATGTCTAGGTAGATCGATTGGTGGCTCTGAATTGTCTTTGTCAGCAGAGTGTGTCTGTGCTGGACTTGTAGTCTGTCTATTCCTGTTTCTACCTGATCCTCCCAGAGTAGGCCTCAAACTCTTATGAGCCCCTGGGAATGAGTGTGTTTAGAAACTTAAATGAAAACGTTTAATATAATAATAGGGTATGATGATTCTTCACATTTATGTTGATTTTTTCAGTTCCATTTTTAATGTAAGCTGGTTCTTTTTTTAAAAAAGAGAAAGTTTTTATATCCACTTGTTTATAGGAATTAATTAATGAACTCAAAAGTAGATAAAAAACAGTAAACATAAAAGTAAGTGAACCATTTAATTTAGTAATTGGGTATGCATCCTTTAGCAGCTGTGACAGGACCAAATCATTTCCTGGAATGTTTTAATTGTTATTTTATTGATTTTAAGGATTTCATTATAGTAAGTTGGAATTACAATAAATTAAAATTCTCCTGAGTATGCTCTTAGACTTTCCATGGTGACTTATAGGTGAATTTTGAAGGTTGTCAAGTTTTAGATAGAGACGGATCTTCCACTTTCTCAATTAGTTAATTGTTTGACTTATTGTAGACTGATCAATTCCAGAATACCCTGAATGAGCACTAACAATTTATTTTGCATGATTATCAGACATCTGTTTAGATTGGGCTATAGTCTGATACACTAACTCTTATAAATGAGATATTGGCTTCTTATCTTTTTAAAATACTGGGTAGTGGTAATTGGCTCTGTCTGATTAACCCTGAAATATATTGGCACCTGCTCATATACTCCTTGTGCCTAAGCTAATGACTGTTGTACAGTAGTTCATTCAATTTTGTAATGAACTATTTTTTTCTCTATTGCCTAAAAAATAAGAACAATGTCCAGATATTTCAACATTTTAGAAAAATCAAGATTAAACAAGTATTGCATATTAAAAACTTCACATTTTCATAGATTCGTAACCTTTAAGTAACATTAAATACTGTTTAATGTGCCTTCAAAAAGTATTCACAACTTTGAAGTTTTCACGATTTTGCATTGATTCGCAGTGGATTTAATTTGCTGTTTCTGACATTGATCAACAGAACAAGACTATTTAATGTCAAAGTGAAAACAGATCTCTGCAAAGTGATCAGAATTAATTATAAATATAAAACACAGAATAATTGATCACATCACATCACATCCTTCAAGTCAGTATTTAGTAGGTGCACCTTTGGAATAAATTCTTGCCTTGAGTATATATGCACAGATCTTTCTCTATCGGTTCTGCACAACTGCACACTGCAGTTTTTCTTTGCAATACTGCCCAAACTCCGGTGATTGTGAATGAAATGACTTTTTCCAAGTCGAGCCAAAATTGTATTGAGATATGGACTCTGACTCAGCCACTCCATGGCTTTAACATTGTAATCTTTAAGTCATTACTTCTTAATTTTGGCTTAATGTGTGGTGTCATTGTTTCCAGGAAAACAAATCTGCTGTCAAGGCACAGGTTGCCTTCTAGGATTTCTTTTTATTTTTCTGCATTCATTTTATCCTCTAACCTTACAAGCCTACTAGGGATTGCTGCAGAGAATCTTCCCCACAGCTCGATGCTTCAACCACCAAGCTTCATTGTGGTGATGGTGTACATTATCTGTATCAGTATCAGGCTTACACCACACATGTTCATTTTTTTTAATAGTGGCTTTCTTTTTTCCACTCTCCTATAAAGCTGTAACTGGTGAAACAGCCACACAACATTTGCTATGTAACTTGTAACTCCTTCAGATTTACCATAAGTATCTTGGTGGCCTTCCTCACTATGCTTCTTCTTGCATGATCACTCAGTTTTTGTAGACAGCATCCTGTAAGCAGGATTGAAGCTGTGCCATACTCTTTCTATTTCTTAAAGAATTGGACTCCAGGGGATATTCAGTGACTAGGATATTTTCTTGTCTCCATTCAATGACTTGTGCTTTACAATCACCTTTGCTTGGAATGTTCATTTGTCTTCATGGTGTGGGTTAGGCCACCATACTGACTCACCACATGTTAGACATTCCCGATAAGGAGCACTTATACTGCATTCCCTTTGACTACACACAGGATTTCCATTTCAATTATTAAGTGACTTATAAAATCAATTACACCAGTGATGATTTAGGTATGTCATATTAAAAGAGTGAATAATAATGCAATCAGTTATTTTGTGTTTTATATTTTGAATTATTTTAGTACACTTTGCAGAAATCTGGAATCACTTTGACATTAAAGTCTCTTTTTTATCAGTGTCAAAATCCCAAATTAAATTCACTATAAAACAATACGTGAAAACAATCAAGGTGATGAATACTTTTTATAGGTACTGTAATTAGTGGGGCAAAGTTTTTTAGAGACATTTTATTTATTAGAGTCAACCATGGGGCAAACCACACACAAGGCAATAATACTTATTAGCCTAGGCTGGTTGTAGAGTTTCAAAATACACTTATTCCTGTGAGGACAGCTATTCTGCTTTCTCTTATTTTACACACCCTCTTCCCCTTTCCCAGCATCTGTCTTTTTTTCTTCCCAGCCTTATTTCCTTGTCTTTTGTCATTCTTCCAATTATGAACTCAGTTATCTCAGCAAGGATTTTATACTGTATGAGAATCATTTCTAGGTCTTAACTGTATGTGAAAGAATTTCTGAAGGACTTTAGCTGCATTTCTTTAGGTAAGCAATTAGCAATACTGCAGACATTCTCACATGGGTTTTTTTGCTGCATCATAGCAATATGGGATAGATTTTCAATCTGTAAATGTTTCTTAAAAACAGAATAATTTACAGAGTCCTGATGATTCTGGGGAAGCTTGGTTTCTGTTCCTTATATATACAGTAATAGCTGTATTACAATGTCATAAGACAATGGGCATCAGATGCAGTGTCCTCAGTTAATTGGGTATATCAGAAGTACAATGTAGCTAACTATGTGCTTTTGTATATATAATATTTGTGTATTTTTGTACCAAGGGCTAATATTATTGGCAAGTATATGTTGTAATGGTTTAGACTTTGGGCCAAGAACTTAAAGCTCTTAGGTTGTGGGTTCAAATCCTGCTTCTGACACTGTGTGACCTTGAGAAAATCACTTCAGCTGCCTGTGCTTCAATTCAAACATTAAAAAAAAAAGTTGTATCTGAAATGTTTTATGTCACATTGGATAAATTCATCAGTCAAGTAATAATAATAATAATAATAATAATAATAATAATAATAATAGATCACTGGAGATGTTTACTCTTGAACATGTTATAAATAATTGTCCCTAAGTAAAACAATCCTGCTTTAGATTAATTCCTTCTTTTTTCTGCTTTTATAGGAAAGTGTATTATTTTGTATTGAAAAAAGTAATCAGTGGACTAATGTGAAATTTAAATCCTTATTATCAATGTTATTAGATTCATTTATTTATGTTGTTCACTCAATATTCGTTCTTTTCACATTTTTTCTCAGTTGTTTTTGTTAATCCCCTTTTATAGTTGGCAGATGTGGTCTATGGAAAGCAGTGCTTGAAGTAGATATACGTAAGTGCCAGTACGCTGTGTGTTACACTGCTGTATCATTGTGTAGAGCGAGAAGTGTGGAGCAGTAGCTTCAGTATCTGTGGCTTCCCTATTACAAATTCATTCACTACAATGTAAGAACAGTGTTTGTGCATCAGAGTTTGCAGCACTGCAATCGAGGATGGGTGGCAGTTTCCAATGGTGTTGATGGGAGCTGGAGGTAGACAGAGCAGAATAGATAATCAAGATTAGAGCAAGTATGCATGTAACAGTGCTAGTAGTCAGCAGT